>WHNR01000038.1:0-600000 GCA_009859135.1 Formica selysi
TCGCAATTGATTAAACATAAAAAGCCAAATACATATCTGCGATCGGTACGTATATATTTAATAAAAATACATTGTACAAATAATTGAACAAAAATAAAAATTATTTCTTTTACAGATGTTTGCACTACTTTGGCTCGGACGACAAATTGCAATCACATATGGTGGACTGTCGAGAGATGAACGAGTGCGCTATCCGATTACCGAGCGATAAGGACAAGTGGCTCACGTTCAACAACTATAATCGGAAAGAGCGGCTTCCTTTCGTCGTGTACGCTGATTTGGAGTGCGTTTTGGAAAAGACGGAGGAAGAGAGAAATTACCAACATCATAAAGTATTTAGTATTGCTTATTATGTACACTGCTCATACGACGATACGTTCTCCGCGTATCATTCTCGTCGCGGTATCGATTGCATGTTATGGTTCGTCGAAGAACTTAAAAATTTAGCGCAACGTGTAAAGACTATTTTGTCGGCTAATGTCCCCATGGTAAATTTAACATCTGATGAATGGGAAGAATTTCATAGCGCGACACAATGCCATATTTGCGAAAAACCATTCGTCCAAGATGACACACGCGTACGCGATCATTGCCATCTGACCGGGCGATACAGAGGTCCAGCACATTCAAATTGCAATTTAAATTATAAAGATTCCTTTTGCATTCCAATAGTTTTTCATAATTTATCCGGTTACGACGCGCATTTCATTATCATGGAAATAGCTACAGCGTTCGAAGGGAGAATCGATTTACTTCCGATAACAAAGAAAAATATATATCGTTTACGAAAATGTTAAACTTGGCGAAGAGGAATCGAAAAAATCATATAAATTGCGTTTTATCGATTCATATAAATTTTCTTACAGCCAGTCTCGATAAATTAGCATCATTCTTGAGTAAAGATAAGCTCAAAATTTTAAAATCTGAATTTCAAAATTTATCGAATGACAATTTCAATTTATTAACACGGAAGGGCGTCTTTCCGTACGAATATATTGACTGTGTCGACAGGTTGCAAGATACGTGCTTACCACGCGCGACTCATTTTACAGTTCCTTGACCGGCGACACAGATATCCGAGAGCGATTACGCGCAGGCCGAGAACATCTGGAAGCGATTCTTCATTCGAACGCTGCGCGAATATAGCGACTTGTATCTCAGAATTGATGTCTTGTTATTAGCAGATATTTTTGAAAATTTTCGCGAAAGTTGTATTAAAAGTTATGGGCTCGACCCCGCGTATTACTATACTCTTCCCGGATACACATGGGACGCCATGTTGAAACATACGAATATTACATTCGAACTGCTTAAGATATTCGACATGGTTTTATTTATCGAACGCGGAATACGCGGTGGTTTGAGTCAATGTTCCAACAGATACGCACACGCTATAACAAGTATATGCAGTCGTACGACCATCGAAACCTTCAACGTATCTCACGTACTTTGATGTAAATAATTTGTACGGATGGGCAATGTGTCAACCCTTGCCCTATGCAGATTTTCGATGGTCGACGACGTATCCGATTTTGATACATCATCGATCGCGCTCGATTCGCCTATAGGCTACATCCTTGAAGTCGATCTCGAATATCCGCAACGTGTTCACGATGCGCACACTGACCTACAGTTTTGCCCGACACGCGACAAACCACCTGGTAAGAGGCAGGATAAGCTGCTCGCAACCTTATTGATAAAAACGTTACGTAATACACTATCGCAATCTGCAGCAATGCACGCGACACGGACTTCGCGTTACAAAAATACATCGAATATTACAGTTTTTCGCAATCTCCATGGCTTCGCAGTTATAGGAACTCAATACACAATTCCGAACACTCGCGAAAAATGATTTTGAAAAAAATTTATATAAATTAATGAATAATGCGGAATTTGGCAAAACGATGGAAAATGTGCGCAATCATGTTAATATTAAGCTCGTGACACATTGGGATGGAAGATATGGCGCAGAGGCGATGATCGCGAAACCAAATTTTCACAGCAGAAGCGTGTTTTCGGAGAATCTGATCGCTGTTGAATTGCGCAATCTCGAAGTTAAATTTAATAAACCAATCTACGTGGGTATGTGTATACTCGACATATCCAAGACATGTTTGTACGAATTTCACCACGATTATATGATACCTATGTATCGAGAGAAATGTAAAGTCATGTACACCGACACCGACAGTCTCATATATCAAATCGAGTGTGAAGATGTATATGAGAATATAAAGCGCAACGTCGACAGATTCGATACCAGCGATTATGCGGTGGACAATGTGTACGGTATACCGCTCGCGAATAAAAAGATACCGGGTTTAATGAAGGATGAAAATATGGCGCCATCATGACCGAATTCGTCGGGCTTAGGGCGAAGATGTACGCGTTACGAATAGATGGTAAAAAGGATACGAAAAAAATAAAAGGCGTCAAGAGTAACGTTGTCGCGAGAACGATAACATTCGACGATTACACGCGGTGTTTGAACGAAGAGATTGAAATGACGCGTCAGCAGTCGTGTATAAGATCTAAATTACACGAAGTATACACTATTCGCGAGACAAAAATTGCTCTATGTCCGTACGATGATAAGCGGTATATCGTACCCGAAACCACCGACACGCTACCGTGGGACATTACAAAATACCGTTGTAAAAAAAAGCATGTATATTGATTGTAAATAAAAATTATGTTTATTTATTGTACATTAAATTATATGTATATTTATTGTAAATTATATGTATATTTTATAAAGTGTACAATATTGTTTATATTTATAATATATTATTTTTATCTATCCAAGAGTTGTGTGTAGCATCAAATCCCAGCCATTTAACATAAACGTTGTCACCCTTTTTGGTATCACCTTTTCCACGAGATGTACGTCGGGATTAGCAACGCGTTGTAACTCGTATTCGTAAAATCCGCCGGCGATGGGATTCCCGCGCGAATCTTTGAGTACATAGGTCACGGGATTAGTTTTCTGCACTTTAACGATCTTAAACACTTCGGTCGACCAATTTGGCGTGTAACCTTTCTTAAAGATGGTCTTGACTTTACTCACGCGTACCGGATCGCCTACTTTGAATCTTGCCGGTGCCGCAATCTTTACATTGCTATATACCGTATTTAAAAGTTTATCGGCGATCGCGGGGGTAACATCGATAGGTCTCATACCGATAGTGCGATGTTTTCGCGTATTGTATTCTCCAACGAGCCGGGACAACGCGTCGATCCATGTAATTTCCATTAAGCGTAAACATTTTCCACATATTGTTCTTTAACGTTCGGTTGAATCTTTCCACGACCGAGGCTTTCATGATAGAGTACGTCGAATAATGATTAATGCAGTGTTTCTTCACGAGTTTCTGTACATTTGCGTTGTAAAATTCTTTTCCTCTATCGATTTGAAAATTTTTCGGGCATCTTCCATCGGTCTCGAATTATCTTTGCGATCGTATCCGACATCTCGTTTCTCTCAATCTTATCTTGAGCGGTACAGCCCACGCATACTTGCTCAAACATCGATAACTGTGATTATGTAGTTGTAGCCTTTGTTGAATCGTGCATATGGACGGCATTTCGACCACGTCCGCCTGCCACAGATCGTCGTATCCGCGTACTATGACACGTCTACGTGGGAAATTTTTTCTCGCTGGAGCATGCAATTCTTCCACAAGCAGCTGTTTTCAGAGGTCTTTTGTGACATATTTGATCGAGGCATAATTTGCAATAATGATATAATTCCTCCACGTATATTCTTTATATATCTTTCTTCTCCTGCGTTGAATTAGATGTAGTCTGCGCGTGAGTTGCATACCGAAGCATTTTCTGCATCTTATCCATCATTATTTGCAGCGTTTGCTCATTCGTCTCGAGCATGATTATTTTTTTCTAAAGTTCTTCCAGTCTATCTTCTAAGGCTTGACACGTATTTTCACGTACTGTTTGTTTGCGGCATCAGTATCATCTTCCGGTTGCGCTACCCGTCGTATCTTGCGCGACCTTGCGTCAAAGCCGGAGGCTGTCTGACACAGAGCGTTATCGCGCACGTAATTTCTTAGTAATCCATCCATTGATAGTATGAGTTGTTCGGTGTTCCCAACGATAATCCAAATGTATTAATCGACATTTCGATACAAACAATAATGACAGACTGACTCGTTTCGCCGACGCATAGATTAATTTATAATAAGGCCAGCTTCGCAAAGTTCCTCGATAATTGATAATATTTCATTGTCGTGGGCATTGTTGCCGGCTTGACGCGAAGCTTCTAGCAATCGCAAGCGATCTACCAACTCGTTGAGATCATTCCAATGCACATAATCGATCTTATTATCGTTTAACGTCATAGCGCGCGGTATGTTTATACCTCTTCCAGCTTTTTTTCCAGGCGCTATTATATTTTTAATAGAGATTAATGGAGCTATTATATGTTTATACTGTATCCCTTGTTACTTAACAATGGATTACGCATATCATTGCCACGTCTATGCGCATTTGTCGCCAGTAATATATTTTTGTATTTAATTTTATCATCGTCATTGTATACGTCACCGTCGGGTATCTCTTGAAAATCAACTCGTAGAGCCTTGGTGTTCCCACATATCTTATTCCACCGATAATTATATTGTCATCCTTATCCACATCAAAAATTTTATCACCAGCATCATCCTTCGTTGCAAAATTTAACACCGTAAACATAATCCATACTGTTATTTTTATCTTGACTCAAAATAGCTCCCACATATTTTTGCCCTAGTGGACCCAGATGTGTGCGCAATGTATTTTGACCCTCGGACGTTTGTAATTGATATTGAACCGACGTCACAAGCGTTTCAGGCGTGGTTTCGAAAATTTCTTCCACATACGGAGACGATCTTTCGTACAATATTTGACTCGATTGTACATCTTTTATAGGAGTAGAAGTAACCACATTCGATAATTGTTTCATTCGCTTACGTTTTGATTGATTGGAGTAGAAATTATTAGCGAATCGTTCGATGATTTGACCTTGTTCGCTTTGTTCCAGACTCTTTTTTCAGATGCTTGTCTTCGAGCATACTCGATGGTTCGATTTTCGCTTCATTAGATTCCACATTGATTGTATTTTCGACAAGTTGTTTTAGAGGTTCGATAATTGGTTTAAAGTGCCTCTCCAATGCGACGTCTTCCTCCATATGACCGGTTTTAAAGAACGATATTTTTTGCGGATCGATTCGCTCGTTTTTACAATCTCTCTCGCAATCTTCTCACGATCGTCACTGTCAATCGTCGTCGTCATGTTGCGCTCGGACGAAAATTTTTAGACGTTGCTCGATCGATGTATCGATAGCGACTAACCACTTTACGGTATTGCAAAATCGTTAAATCCTTTTCGATATCGTCCATCAGTCTGTAAACTGTCTTTATCCATCACTACAAATCCATACTCGTGATGCCAACATTTCTGGCAGAATGCGCGAAAATCGTCGTAAGACACGTCAGTATTTACATGATCGTTGTATACATGTTTCAAGTTGTACCATCTTGTTTAAATAAAATCAGTAAATTTGCATTGTCCCGTATAAGATGCTTTGGTATCTTGGCATACGTTTGACAAAGATAGAAACAGTCGACGCTCGAGTGTCGACCCATTGCAAAGTACTCTCTTATCGTATCTTGCTTACCGCATGCCACATCGTCAAAGATAAAAATGGAATTCGGAAGCGCCTCGCTCGGTGGAATAACGTCACTATTATTAGAGAATGTAAATAACCAATTTCATCGATCGATAATAGCAAATTTTCCAAGTATCGATATTTCGGTAGTTGGAGTGATTTCGAGTATACGTACACATTCTCGAAATGTACACCGTGTGGACTTTCTATCATACTTATCAACACGTTAGTCTTACCGCAATTCGAAGGACCGCAAATAATACCGCGTATAGTAGTCGGCAGCATGTTTCCATGCTTGCGTATTTCTTTCTCGGACATTACTCGTGTTTTATCGTCCAAATTTATCACGTTGATTATCGTCGCTTGTCGCGCGAACCGCATGTTTGCTCTCGCGAATCTCAAATCAGATTTTGAAAAATGAGTCATCGGGGCCCTATTTATAGAGGCGCACCGAATCGAAACCGCTCAGTCTCAAAAATGTTTCTTCTTCTATCGGTTGACAGCGATATTCTCGAGCTTGCCACCGAGCAGTTACAGATTATCCCCAAGATTGTTTTACTGCGAGACTTTGGTAGCTTCGTGGAACAATTGTGGGACAAGCTTCCCGAACATATAAAAGCTGACTCAGAGGTTCAACAGTATCGTCGATGCACGCGACATTATAATTTGCCGTGCCAACAAACACATTTCGACGGTCCAACACCGTTAATAAAAGATTGTGGCAAATGCCAGCAAAAATTATAAGAGGTAGCGGTTTGTTAAATCGTACGATAAACGCACTTCCTATCGAATTGCATATTCCAGGCTATCAGTTTTGCGGACCGGGAACTCATTTAGAAACACGATTGGCTAGAGGCGATCGAGGTATCAATCCATTGGATGCCGCGTATCGCGAGCACGACATAGCTTATTCTGGAAGCAACGATCTCGGTCAACGACACGTTGCAGATAATATACTCGCCACGAAAGCGCGAACACGTATTACCGCGAGAGATTCGAATCTTGGCGAAAGAGCAGTCGCTACAGCTGTCTGGGCGGCTATGAAAGCAAAGACAAAATTCGGTATGGGGATGAAAACAAAAAAATCCTCGATGAAAACAAAAAAATCATCGATGAAGAAAAAGACTGCGAAAAAACGAATACTTCCTATAGCGAAGCGCGGTGGTATCTTACCCATTTTACCATTATTGGGAGTTCTCGGTTCATTGGCTGGCGGAGCAGCGGGAATCATGAAGGCGGTGAACGATAGCAAGGCGGCGCAATGTCAGCTCGAAGAAATGCAGCGTCATAATCGCGCCATGGCAGGTCACGGACTTTATCTCGTTCCATACAAGCGCGCACGAGGGTTCTCAACAGCGGCCAAGAAAAAAAAACGTCAAAATAAAAATGCCTGCCGGTGTAACGACCAATGTAGAATTGGAACAACTTGCAAGACGTATGCGTATACAATTTTTTAGAGGCGTTTTCATGCGCAATAATTTACCGATAAACGGTGTACGGCGAAATGAGAGCGGTATCGTCAATTTGGATGACGTCGATGGTTCCGGTACTCATTGGGTTGCGTATGCAAAGAGGGGAGATCGTGTAGTATATTTCGATAGTTTTGGAAATCTTTGACCGCCAAAGGAATTAGTGCGATATTTTGGACAGAATGTTGCAAATATGGAATATAATCACACGGCCTATCAAAATTATAATCAAAGTATTTGTGGACAATTGTCTTCGATTTCTTCAAACGGTCGATGATCGGTATGAATTTAAAGCCTGACAATTCACCGTCGCGTCTCAGTATTCGTTCGACAGTTTTCCAGCATGTCACTCATACTTACGTTGACCGGCAAGAGTAGCATTCTTGCTGTAAGCTACTTTTCGGCTATAGATTTAAACGATGGCGATTACGAGCTTTGTTTAACGGACTTTGGAACTTATACGATATCGAACGTGAATTCTTGAAATAATAAATTTTATTTTGATAACGACGATAAGGAAATTACGATTCCCGAGGGATCGTACGAATTACACGCAATAAACGAATATCTCCGACGTGCAATTTTCCGACATCGACACGTAGTTGATTCCAACGATATTGTTGATGGCGAAGAACACGATGAATATCCAATAATGCTTCGCGCTAATCATAATACGCTAAAAAGTGAAATCAAATGTGTCTATAGAATAAATTTTAGTAAACCGGGCAACGTTGGATCGTTGTTGGGATTCTCGTCAAATCGTATATTACAGCCTCGGAAATGGCACGAATCGGATGTACCGATAAATATTATTAGCGTAAATATTATTCGTATAAGTAGTGATACTATGCGGATTCTAAGCCAGGGGCTCTGAGGGGGGTGAGGGGCGAGGGGGGAAATCAGGGCAAGGGTGTGACGTCAAGGGGGGGGTGGGGTGACGTCACGCGAGGGGGGAGGGGTGACGTCACGCGGGGGGGGGGGTATGACGTCACGCGGGCGAATCGCGTCCTAACCGATAGGCGAGAAGTCCGCGCGTCCTAACTGGTGGGCGAGGGGTCCGCGGGGAGAGGGACCGCGTCCTAACCGATAAGCGAGAAGTACGCACGTCCTAACCGGTCGGCGAAGGGACCGCGGAGGGGGGGAGGGATAGGCGAGCGGTCCGCGGATCCTAACCGATAGGCGAGAAGTCCGCGCGTCCTAACTGGTGGGCGAGGGGTCCGCGGGGAGAGGGACCGCGTTCTAACCGATAAGCGAGAAGTCCGCACGTCCTAACCGGTTGGCGAAGGGTCCGCGGAGAGGGGGAGGGGACCGCGTCCTAACCGATAGGCGAGGGACCCGCGCGAGTAGGTGTAAGAGAGGGATAGCGCGAAGCATGCACTTGGGAGAAAGAGAGAGATAGCGCGAGGCATGCACTTGGGAGAGAGATAGCGCGAAGCATGCACTTGGGAGAAAGAGAGAGATAGCGCGAGGCATGCACTTGGGAGAGGGATAGCGCGAAGGATGCACTTGGGAGAGAGAGAGAGAGATAGCGCGAAGCATGCACGCGGATGATACGACGTTCGCAAGGCGGAGTGAGAGAGATAGCGCGAGGCATGCACGCGTGAAGGAAAAGGATAGAGTCCGCATTGGCGTGGGAAAAGGATAACGTTCGCGGGAGAGAGAGAGACAGCGCGAGGCATGCATGGACGTGGGAGAAGGAGGCGCAGAAATAATCAACAAACATTTTTAAATATAATAATAATAATATTTATTCATAATTTATGTGTAATACAAAATATGTGTGTGTGTGTGTGTGTGTGTGTGTGTTTAAAAAAATATATATATAAAATATAAAAATAAAAATAATAATAGAAAAAATAATAAAATAATAATAAAAATAATATAATATGTAGGCTCCATCTGAAACAGAAAGAAATCTTATTAGTATATTAATTTAATGTTTATAAATCTAATATAAATTTTAAAAAGAAGATACTTACATTATCCTCCTGGAGCCGCAAGCTCTTCCTCCCAATCTTCCTCCCAATCCTCCTCTTCCTCTTCCTCCTCCTCTTCCCACGCCGCTTCCTCCGGCTCCCAATTTTCTTCTTCTTCATAGGGCTCAAGCCCAAAAAGAGGCCGCAAGAAGAAAATATCTTCATATATTTGAGGATGAACGATCGCCAACTCGCGGGCCCCTCTCGTATCGCCCCACAAATTGGCGTGCGCCCAACGCAAATTTCCACGCATCCACCGCATGTATCGGCGGTGGATCACATCAATTTGTACAAACTGAAATAAATTATTAATTAATAAATATCACACATAATCTCGCACACAAAAACACTGAACATTACTTACCAGATTAAAATGAAACATTGGCATTTCGAATATTTTCGATTGGAACACACTTAATGGACTCTTAAACGCTCGCTGTCAGACACTTTGTGACAAACACAACGGGATAGACATTGTCTCAAACATTTTAGAGTAGGGGATGTATCACTTACGAAGAACGCTTACTCTCAGCTCTTGATAAGAAAACAAAAGTTAGCATGTTTCCACAGACAACTATTTAAAGTTTTTAAATATGAATAATATATAATATTATTATAATATGTAAACGACTATCGAACGGCTATCGAACGGCCGTTGAACGGCTATCAAACGGCTATTGAACAGCTTTGAACAGCTATCGAACGGCTTTGAACGGCTATCGAACGGCTACCGAACGGCTTTGAACGCCTATCGAACAACTATTGAACGGTTATCGAACGGGTATGAACGACTATCGAACGACTATTGAACGACTATCGAACGGCTTTGAACAGCTTTCGAACGGCTATCGAACGGCTTTGAACAGCTTTCGAACGGCTATTGAACGGCTATAAACGACTATTGAACGACAAAACAATTATTTATACACAATTCAAATATTTAAACTCTATGTCCATGTACTGAAATGTAACATCTATATTTTAATTAACTAGCTGACGCCGCTATCTAACGTCACGTACTGAAATTTAATACTCGCAAACTGGGATAAGAAAGAGGAAAAGGGAAGAATAAAAGAGAATAAAATATATTTTAACAATAGTTTATTCTAAGAAATGTTTGGATGAATCTTTATGATGATTCATCCACCAATTGAATATTTTAAATACATTTTGTAAAGCGCAATTTTTTAAATGTTTTTCACAGCGCATAGTATTAGTAACATCTAGCTTATTTAACGAACTGATATCTTCATAGTCCGCATCCAAGGTCTCAATAATAACATCGTTTCTCGCATCATCGTCAAGTATATCGGCCAGCCATTCTCGTTTTTCGTGTCCTTTAACGTACACGATAGGAGATGCTCCATCTTCCTCTTCCGTCGCACCCACCACAGCTCTCGTAATCAAACGCCTAGCGAAGCTGTATGGAACGTTTCCATCCTCCCATTGAAGTCCATGGTGATGCCCGATTAGCCATGAAGCTTGGCATCTTTCAGATTTTGTAAGCGCACGCCATGGTACGGGACTTGCAAAAAAGTAATGAGAGAGAACAAGCCTATTTCTCAATATCGCTACTTCGTTCACGACAAAGTTTCGCCCGATAATGAATCCTTGCAGATCTACAAACGTTGGCGCGATCATGTCGATAATATTACCGTACGACTGCAAGAATGATGTATGACTGCTGTCGATCGTCAAATCTTAATTTTTATATATTTTTGACATTGGAGGGGATATTTGCTGATTTAGGTAATTTTACGAACTACGTTGGTCAATGGGCAATATTCGACAACGCGATCGTGCAAGATGAGACAATAGGCGGTGGTATTTGCAGGTATATCCTCCTTGCACTCAAACTCTAATCTCACGTCCACGGTGGAATTTTTGACAGACTCGTTTTGTCGCGAGCAATCGATAACCGCGAGAGGACCGCAATGTAAAAATTTTGAAATGTTTAATAGCACATCATCATTATCACATCCGTAATAAGATTTGCGAAAACGAGAGTACATATCGAACAAGAGGGCGAATCTATTTTTATCGAAATCTAAATTTAAATCATCGTAGGGATAAAATTCCGAGTTTAGATAGAGTTTAACGTTGGTCAATTTGCAGTCGTCGAATGTAGTAATATCTTTTGACACAGCATTTTTTCTGCCAGTCTGCAGCGCAAAGATCACGTATCGCGGCTTCTCCAGCTGAGAAGCGGCTTTCACGGTCCACGAATGCTTGGTCGTATTATGCAATAGAGGAAATTCGTATAGATCCCAAGAGCGAAAACTTATATTCAAGTATCGCCCGCTTTCCAACGCGCGTACAAGGATAGTTTGTTGACCTCGCTCAATATTACATGTGGCATACGCCATTGTATCTTGAATAATTCGATATCAGCTTCAGCCGAAGCATGTCCAAATATGCAATTGTTGTCGTTGCGCGAACGTATCAGAATTAATTCGTGACGAGCGTTGATCACAACTCGCTTATAATCTTCGCAAAAACCCAGTAGTATGTTTAGCGGCACGCAAAAATTGAAGTAAGCTTCAGCAGCATTATGCGACATATTCCACGCAGCATTCTCCAAGATTTTACCTTTCTCGGTTGTTAGAGAGACATAGTTTTTAATCGTGGAAGTTATTCCAACGTTTCTGTTGCGGTCAATCTCCACACCGTTGAGTTCATATCGAAGTTCATCAAGCATAAACGCGATACAATTGTTTCCCAATACCACTCTTCCCTCTTCAGCTACTTTACGCACCCTCAACTTTCCCTCGACGTATAGAAAACTTTCACATGGTAACGTGTACAAATCTTGATGTTGTATCGGTATCCGTATCTCGTCGCTGTATCCAAGCGTTGTGTTGGCGTATGGATTGTACGTATGAGTCTCAATCTTGACGATACGATCGTCAAAGATCGGCTCGCCTCCGATATTCAAGATGTCAATCATATCGTTCAAGTATTTCGTACGACGAATCCCAATGATTTTAAAAACTCGCGATTCAACGCGCTGAGCTTCTTTTTAGCGTAACCAGATATCTGATTATTGTCACCCGATACCGCAGTCACTCGCCTACTCGCAAAAATATTGTCCCTCGCAAAAATATTGTCTCTCGCGTGCTCCGTGCTTTCGTTCAACACAAGCATTTCATTTGTCAAACGCTTTATTTTTGCCGCCGCCGTATATGCAATCTTACGGTAATTTCCTCTCCACGAAAATCGAGCAAATGTCCTTCTTGATCAACAATGCGTATCGTTAAATCAGTAATGCTCCGTGCGACGATAGGTAGATAAATGATCTGTGCTGGCGTTTCCGATATCTTATATCCAGGCGGCACGCTCGGTGAAAATTCATGTATCGTGTGTACGCGCTTGTCGTTGCTGTACGCGCCAGTGGTTACGCTGCATTCTATACGAATAATATTTACGCTAATAATATTTATCGTTACATCCGATTCGTGCCATTTCCGAGGTTGTAATATACGATTCGACGAGAATCCCAACAACGATCCAACGTTGCCCGGTTTACTAAAATTTATTCTATAGACACATTTGATTTCACTCTTTAGCGTATTATGATTAGCGCGAAGCATTATTGGATATTCATCGTGTTCTTCGCCATCAACAATATCGTTGGAATCAACTACGCGTCGATGTCGTAAAATTGCACGTCGGAGATATTCGTTTATAGCGTGTAATTCGTACGATCCCTCGGGAATCGTAATTTCCTTATCGTCGTTATCAAAATAAAGTTTATTATTCCAAGAATTCACGTTCGATATCGTATGATAAGTTTCAAAGTCCGTTAAACCAAGCTCGTAATCGCCATCGTTTAAATCTATAGCCGGAAAGTAGCTTACAGCAAGAGCGCTACTCTTGCCGGTCAACGTAAGCGTGAGTGACATGCTGGAAAACTGTCAAACGAATACTGAGTCGCGACGGAGAATTGTCAGGCTTTAAATTCGTATCGATCATCGACCGTTTGAAGAAATCGAAGACACAATTGTCCACAAATACTTTGATTATAATTTTGATAGGCCGTGTGATTGTATTCTATATTTGCAACATTCTGTCCAAAATATCGCACTAATTCCTTGGGTGGTCGAAGATTTCCAAAACTATCGAAATATACTACACGATCTCCCCTCTTTGCATACGCAACCCAATGAGTACCGGAACCATCAACGTCATCCAAATTGACGATACCGCTCTCATTTCGCCGTATACCGTTTATCGGTAAATTATTGCGCATGAAAACGCCTCTAAAAAATTGTATACGCATACGTCTTGCAAGTTGTTCCAATTGTATATTGGTCGTTACACCGGCAGGCATTTTTATTTTGACGTTTTTTTTTCTTGGCCGCTGTTGAGAACCCTCGTCCGCGCTTGTATGGAGCGAGATAAAGTCCGTGACCTTCCATGGCGCGATTATGACGTTGCATTTCTTCGAGCTGACGTTGCACCACCTTGCTATCGTTCACAGCCTTCGCGATTCCCGCTGCTCCGCCAGCCAATGAACCGAGAACTCCCAATAATGGTAAAATTGGTAAAATACCACCGCGCTTCGCTATAGGAAGTATTCGTTTTTTCACAGTTTTTTTCTTCGTCGATGATTTTTTTGTCTTCATTCCCATACCGAATTTTGTCTTTGCTTTCATAGCCGCCCAAACAGCTGTAGCGGCTGCTCTTTCGCCAAGAGTCGAATCTCTCGCGGTAATACGTGTTCGCGCCTTCGTGGCGAGTATATTATCCGCAACGTGTCGTTGACCGAGATCGTTGCTTCCAGAATAAGCTATGTCGTGCTCGCGACACGCGGCATCCAATGGATTGATACCCCGATCGCCTCTAGCCAATCGCGTTTCTAAATGAGTTCCCGGTCCACAAAACTGATAGCCTGGAATATGTAATTCGATAGGAAGTGCGTTTATCGCACGATTTAACAAACCACCACCTCTTATAATTTTTGCTGGCATTTGCCGCAATCTTTTATTAACGGTGTTGGACCGTCGAAATGTGTTTGTTGCCACGGCAAATTATAATGTCGTGTGCATCGACGATACTGTTGAACCTCTGAGTCAGCTTTTATATGTTCGGGAAGCTTGTCCCACAATTGTTCCACGTAGCTACCAAAGTCTCGCAGTAAAACAATCTTGGGGATAATCTGTAACTGCTCGGTGGTAAGCTCGAGAATATCGCTGTCAACCGATAGAAGAAGAAACATTTTTGAGACTGAGCGGTTTCGATTCGGTGCGCCTCTATAAATAGGGCCCCGATGACTCATTTTCCAAAATCTGATTTGAGATTCGCGAGAGCAAATATGCGGTTCGCGCGACAAGCGACGATAATCAAAGTGATAAATTTTGATAAAACACGAGTAATGTCCGAGAAAGAAACACGCAAGCATGGAAACATGCTGCCGACTACTATACGCGGTATCATTTGCGGTCCTTCGAATTGCGGTAAGACTAACGTGTTGATAAGTTTGATAGAAAGTTCACACGGTGTACATTTCGAGAATGTGTACGTATACTCGAAATCACTTCAACAACCGAAATATCGATACTTGGAAAATTTGTTGGTATCGATCGATGAAATTGGTTATTTTACATGCTCTAATAATAGTGACGTTATTCCACCGAGCGAGGCGCTTCCGAATTCCATTTTTATCTTTGACGACGTGGCATGCGATAAGCAAGATACGATAAGCGAGTACTTTGCAATGGGTCGACACTCGAGCGTCGACTGTTTCTATCTTTGTCAAACGTATGCCAAGATACCCAAGCATCTTATACGGGACAATGCAAATTTACTGGTTTTATTTAAACAAGATGGTACAAACTTGAAACATGTATACAACGGTCATGTAAATACTGACATGTCTTACGACGATTTTCGCGCATTCTGTCAGAAATGTTGGCAACACGAGTATGGATTTGTAGTGATCGATAAAGACAGTTTACAGACTAATGGACGATATCGAAAAGGATTTAACGATTTTCAATACCGTAAAGTGGTTAGTCGCTATCGATACATCGATCGAGCAACGTCTAAAAATTTTCGTCCGAGCGCAACATGACGACGACGATTGACAGTGACGATCGTGAGAAGATTGCGAGAGAGATTGTAAAAACGAGCGAATCGATCCGCAAAAAATATCGTTCTTTAAAAACCGGTCAAATGGAGGAAGACTTCGCATTGGAGAGGCACTTTAAACCTATTATCGAACCTCTAAAACAACTTGTCGAAAATACAATCAATGTGGAATCAAATGAAGCAGAAATCGAACCATCGAGTATGCTCGAAGACAAGCATCTGAAAAAAGAGTCTGGAACAAAGCGAACAAGGTCAAATATATCATTGAACGATTCGCTAATAACTTCTACTCCAAATCAATCAAAACGTAAGCGAATGAAACAATTATCGAATGTGGTTACTTCTACTCCGATAAAAGATGTACAATCGAGTCAAATATTGTACGAAAGATCGTCTCCGTATGTGGAAGAAATTTTCGAAACCATGCCTGAAACGCTTGTGACGTCGGTTCAATTACAAACGTCCGAGGGTCAAAATACATTGCGCGCACACCTGGGTCCACTAGGGCAAAAATATGTGGGAGCTATTTTGAGTCAAGATAAAAATAACAGTATGGATTATGTTTACGGTGTTAAATTTCGCAACGAAGGAATGATGCTTGGTGATAAAATTTTTGATGTGGATAAAGATGACAATATAATTATCAATGGAATAAGATATGTGGGAACACCAGGTCTCTACGAATTGATTTTCAAGAGAATACCCGACGGTGACGTATACAATGACGATGATAAAATTAAATACAAAAATATATTACTGGCGACAAATGCGCATAGACGTGGCAATGATATGCGTAATCCATTGTTAAGTAACAAGGGATACAAGTATAAAAATATAATAGCGCCATTAATCTCTATTAAAAATATAATAGCGCCTGGAAAAAAAGCTGGAAGAGGTATAAACATACCGCGCGCTATGACGTTAAACGATAATAAGATCGATTATGTGCATTGGAATGATCTCAACGAGTTGGTAGATCGCTTGCGATTGCTAGAAGCTTCGCGTCAAGCCGGCAACAATGCCCACGACAATGAAATATTATCAATTATCGAGGAACTTTGCGAAGCTGGCCTTATTATAAATTAATCTATGCGTCGGCGAAACGAGTCAGTCTGTCATTATTGTTTGTATCGAAATGTCGATTAATACATTTGGATTATCGTTGGGAACACCGAACAACTCATACTATCAATGGAATGGATTACTAAGAAATTACGTGCGCGATAACGCTCTGTGTCAGACAGCCTCCGGCTTTGACGCAAGGTCGCGCAAGATACGACGGGTAGCGCAACCGGAAGATGATACTGATGCCGCAAACAAACAGTACGTGAAAATACGTGTCAAGCCTTTAGAAGATAGACTGGAAGAACTTTAGAAAAAAATAATCATGCTCGAGACGAATGAGCAAACGCTGCAAATAATGATGGATAAGATGCAGAAAATGCTTCGGTATGCAACTCACGCGCAGACTACATCTAATTCAACGCAGGAGAAGAAAGATATATAAAGAATATACGTGGAGGAATTATATCATTATTGCAAATTATGCCTCGATCAAATATGTCACAAAAGACCTCTGAAAACAGCTGCTTGTGGAAGAATTGCATGCTCCAGCGAGAAAAAATTTCCCACGTAGACGTGTCATAGTACGCGGATACGACGATCTGTGGCAGGCGGACGTGGTCGAAATGCGTCCATATGCACGATTCAACAAAGGCTACAACTACATAATCACAGTTATCGATGTGTTGAGCAAGTATGCGTGGGCTGTACCGCTCAAGAATAAGATTGAGAGAAACGAGATGTCGGATACGATCGCAAAGATAATTCGAGACGATGGAAGATGCCCGAAAAATTTTCAAATCGATAGAGGAAAAGAATTTTACAACGCAAATGTACAGAAACTCGTGAAGAAACACTGCATTAATCATTATTCGACGTACTCTATCATGAAAGCCTCGGTCGTGGAAAGATTCAACCGAACGTTAAAGAACAATATGTGGAAAATGTTTACGCTTAATGGAAATTACAAGTGGATCGACGCGTTGTCCCGGCTCGTTGGAGAATACAATACGCGAAAACATCGCACTATCGGTATGAGACCTATCGATGTTACCCCCGCGATCGCCGATAAACTTTTAAATACGGTATATAGCAATGTAAAGATTGCGGCACCGGCAAGATTCAAAGTAGGCGATCCGGTACGCGTGAGTAAAGTCAAGACCATCTTTAAGAAAGGTTACACGCCAAATTGGTCGACCGAAGTGTTTAAGATCGTTAAAGTGCAGAAAACTAATCCCGTGACCTATGTACTCAAAGATTCGCGCGGGAATCCCATCGCCGGCGGATTTTACGAATACGAGTTACAACGCGTTGCTAATCCCGACGTACATCTCGTGGAAAAGGTGATACGCAAAAAGGGTGACAACGTTTATGTTAAATGGCTGGGATTTGATGCTACACACAACTCTTGGATAGATAAAAATAATATATTATAAATATAAACAATATTGTACACTTTATAAAATATACATATAATTTACAATAAATATACATATAATCTTAATGTACAATAAATAAACATAATTTTTATTTACAATCAATATACATGCTTTTTATTTACAACGGTATTTTGTAATGTCCCCACGGTAGCGTGTCGGTGGTTTCGGGTACGATATACCGCTTATCATCGTACGGACATAGAGCAATTTTTGTCTCGCGAATAGTGTATACTTCGTGTAATTTAGATCTTATACACGACTGCTGACGCGTCATTTCAATCTCTTCGTTCAAACACCGCGTGTAATCGTCGAATGTTATCGTTCTCGCGACAACGTTACTCTTGACGCCTTTTATTTTTTTCGTATCCTTTTTACCATCTATTCGTAACGCGTACATCTTCGCCCTAAGCCCGACGAATTCGGTCATGATGGCGCCATTATTTTCATCCTTCATTAAACCCGGTATCTTTTTATTCGCGAGCGGTATACCGTACACATTGTCCACCGCATAATCGCTGGTATCGAATCTGTCGACGTTGCGCTTTATATTCTCATATACATCTTCACACTCGATTTGATATATGAGACTGTCGGTGTCGGTGTACATGACTTTACATTTCTCTCGATACATAGGTATCATATAATCGTGGTGAAATTCGTACAAACATGTCTTGGATATGTCGAGTATACACATACCCACGTAGATTGGTTTATTAAATTTAACTTCGAGATTGCGCAATTCAACAGCGATCAGATTCTCCGAAAACACGCTTCTGCTGTGAAAATTTGGTTTCGCGATCATCGCCTCTGCGCCATATCTTCCATCCCAATGTGTCACGAGCTTAATATTAACATGATTGCGCACATTTTCCATCGTTTTGCCAAATTCCGCATTATTCATTAATTTATATAAATTTTTTTCAAAATCATTTTTCGCGAGTGTTCGGAATTGTGTATTGAGTTCGCTATAACTGCGAAGCCATGGAGATTGCGAAAACTGTAATATTCGATGTATTTTTGTAACGCGAAGTCCGTGTCGCGTGCATTGCTGCAGATTGCGATAGTGTATTACGTAACGTTTTTTATCATATAAGGTTGCGAGCAGCTTATCCTGCCTCTTACCAGGTGGTTTGTCGCGTGTCGGGCAAAACTGTAGGTCAGTGTGCGCATCGTGAACACGTTGCGGATATTCGAGATCGACTTCAAGGATGTAGCCTATAGGCGAATCGAGCGCGATCGATGATGTATCAAAATCGGATACGTCGTCGACCCATCGAAAATCTGCATAGGGCAAGGGTTGACACATTGCCCATCCGTACAAATTATTTACATCAAAGTACGTGAGATACGTTGAAGGTTTCGATGGGTCATACGACTGCATATACTTGTTATTAGCGTGTGCGTATCTGTTGGAACATTGACTCAAACCACCGCGTATTCCGCGTTCGATAAATAAAACCATGTCGATATCTGTAAGCAGTTCGAATGTAATATTCGTATGTTTCAACATGGCGTCCCATGTGTATCCGGGAAGAGTATAGTAATACGCGGGGTCGAGCCCATAACTTTTAATACAATTTTCGCGAAAATTTTCAAAAATATCTGCTAATAACAAGACATCAATTCTGAGATACAAGTCGCTATATTCGCGCAGCGTTCGAATGAAGAATCGCTTCCAGATGTTCTCGGCCTGCGCGTAATCGCTCTCGGATACTGTGTCGCCGGTCAAGGAACTGTAAAATGAGTCGCGCGGTGGTAAGCACGTATCTTGCAACCTGTCGACACAGTCAATATATTCGTACGGAAAGACGCCCTTCCGTGTTAATAAATTGAAATTGTCATTCGATAAATTTTGAAATTCAGATTTTAAAATTTTGAGCTTATCTTTACTCAAGAATGATGCTAATTTATCGAGACTGGCTGTAAGAAATTTATATGAATCGATAAAACGCAATTTAATATGATTTTTCGATTCCTCTTCGCCAAGTTTAACATTTTTCGTAAACGATATATATTTTTCTTTTGTTATCGGAAGTAAATCGATTCTCCCTTCGAACGCTGTAGCTATTTCCATGATAATGAAATGCGCGTCGTAACCGGATAAATTATGAAAAACTATTGGAATGCAAAAGGAATCTTTATAATTTAAATTGCAATTTGAATGTGCTGGACCTCTGTATCGCCCGGTCAGATGGCAATGATCGCGTACGCGTGTGTCATCTTGGACGAATGGTTTTTCGCAAATATGGCATTGTGTCGCGCTATGAAATTCTTCCCATTCATCAGATGTTAAATTTACCATGGGGACATTAGCCGACAAAATAGTCTTTACACGTTGCGCTAAATTTTTAAGTTCTTCGACGAACCATAACATGCAATCGATACCGCGACGAGAATGATACGCGGAGAACGTATCGTCGTATGAGCAGTGTACATAATAAGCAATACTAAATACTTTATGATGTTGGTAATTTCTCTCTTCCTCCGTCTTTTCCAAAACGCACTCCAAATCAGCGTACACGACGAAAGGAAGCCGCTCTTTCCGATTATAGTTGTTGAACGTGAGCCACTTGTCCTTATCGCTCGGTAATCGGATAGCGCACTCGTTCATCTCTCGACAGTCCACCATATGTGATTGCAATTTGTCGTCCGAGCCAAAGTAGTGCAAACATCTGTAAAAGAAATAATTTTTATTTTTGTTCAATTATTTGTACAATGTATTTTTATTAAATATATACGTACCGATCGCAGATATGTATTTGGCTTTTATGTTTAATCAATTGCGAGCTCACGAGGCGGGATAGATTCTTGATCCACGCAAAATGTCCAACGTTGTTGTCTTCCACGTACAGCAAGTTGACGTGTTTATCTTTCTTTACCTCGCTTAGACGTATCGGGACAATGTTCTTTTCCTCGATACTATACACATTGATTGAGATATCGTTGGCAAGTTCGAATTTTTTAATTTGGTTCACAGCCACTGGAAACTCAATGTCCTGGAGATTTAGCATTGTTGTATAATGCGGGTACGATGATTCCCGATAAACATGATCTTCAGCTGGATATAAAGCGGCGACCACAGACCACGCGAAACACGCATTGTCTTTAGATTGCACGTTAATCACCGCTCTCTTCATCATTATTTCTCGTGGTAATTTAATATGGCACCCCGCGCGCATGGGATTATATTTATTTATATTTACAGTTAAATCGAGGATTCGCGACAACGCCCATCCGCTATCGCGTTCTTGAAATTCATCGAGCGAGGCAAGGGTAGGCTCGACGACGCGCCGCTCGTACCATTCGCGTACATCGGTTGTGCGAAAGAGTTCATAGTTTCTGGTATTGATACTTTTATTTGCGCGTTTGTCACCCGTCACGAATTCACCATTGAACACGGTATTAACTTTCACACTACAATGTTTTTTCAGCACGTTTTGCACGTGTTCGAGTACAATGTCTTTGGCATCCTCGAAAAATTGACGAGGCTCGATATGATTATGATTTATAACCGCGCCAGTTAATATGCGGCTCTCGAACGCCGTATCGATCTCTCGCCAAATCAATCCATGTTGTCGCATGCTGCATCCTGCACCCGCGTGTACAAAACGCCTGCGTAACGAGTTCTTCAACCCCTCGAGTCGCGCGATTCGGGCAATCAGCGATTGTCGAATCCCGATCGATAATCGTGGCCGTTTGATTCGACTTTGCTCTTCCAACGATTCTATATATTCGTCGCATCGTTGCTCCCACGCAATGTACTTCTCTATCGAATTTACTTGTGCAGATTGCTCGCGCAAATTTCGTTCGGCACTGTTTTCCGCCATATTTCCAAAAATTTTGATAATAAGATGCGCTTATTAGTAGCTCTTGTCTCGGACCTCGTGGCAAAAATACTGGCTGAGTATGCCTTTTTACTTTAATTTTATATTCTATCTTGATGTCTCTTTCCATCATGTGTATCAACTAAATCTTTATTTCGCGGTTGGTCACGTACATTTTGGCTAATGTCGATTATTGCATTTTTGTCATCTAAAGATGATGTCAAATCTCAGATGCGTCACGAAAGTTTCAAATTACATGCTGCTGTTTATATTACTTTGCATTTTTGTGCATTCGGCTAAATCTCACACTTGGTGATGATGTCATCTCAGCCCAGATGCATCGAAAAAGTTTTAAATTACGTGTATATTAGCGCAATTTAATTTTGATAATTATTTTTATATTTCACGATTTGTCACGTTTTGACACGCGCGTTTGAATTCGATGTTATCGCAAAGCAGCCGTACATTGGCGCTTGAAAATTTTAGATTACATTGCATTTTTGTGCATTCGGCTAAACCTCACACCTGGTGATGATGTCATCTCAGCCCAGATGCGTCGAAAAAAGTTTCAAATTACTTGTATATCAATGCAATTTAACCTTGATAATTATTCTTATATTTCACGATTTTGTCATGTTTTGACACGCGCGTTTGAATTCTGATGTCATCGCGAAGCAGCCGTACATCGGCGCTTGAAAAATTGAAAGAATATCGAGAAAGCTGTAGGTGCGTAAAGTAGATGAAGGGGCAAGAGTGGTATACGAGTCGTTTCTCCTTCTCCTAAATTTTCAATCTCCCACCACGCCATACTTTTGAAAAAAAGCGTTATATATTCTCGGTTAATTTTTATACGATCAGTGTCGTGTCAACTGCTAGTACCAACGGTCCACTGCTCATAACCGAAAGACAAAATGTACTCTCCTGAAGAAAGTACCAGCAACAGTTGCAAACGCATGAATTACTACGTTCCACGAGACGAAATTAAACCGCACAAGAAACCACGAGATGAAATCAAATCGTACAAGAAACCGTGTAATTTGTAAGTATTACAAATGTTTTAAATATATATTTTTTTCATATGTTTTTTCCATGCTATTTCATATTTAATTGTATTTTTCAGATATGGTAAACCTCGTTGTATACCACGTATTTTGGTACGCAGATTTGCTTTGACGCGCACTGCTTATAAATACTTGGATATTGGAATCAGCGTTGGAGTAACATCTTACGTGGAATTACATCTCGGCGATAACCGAGGCAATCAAATCGCATTACTTATTGACACATGGGAATCGCTAATGTTGAAACGAGTGGCTGTTGAACAGCTTGTACAAACGCCTAATCATGCGCCAATATGGATTTACGATTTAACAATTGAGATTGTTAAAATACATGATGCGAGTATTGTGAAACTTACATTACGCGATTCTTGCTTGTACATGAAACCGTCAACTATATTTTTTTTATTTGAACTCGAACATTGCGTTAATCATGAATATTTGAAACTGTGTGAGAATATAAAAGCTGTAAATGAGAGTTTCGATCGACTTGTCGTTAATTTGCAAGGTAATATGTTTGGTGCCGAAAAAGATGATGCTATTAAAATCTTGCGCGACGTCTATGATAAAACATCTGTCATAGATTGTGAACTATTAGCGTATGCTGTGGATGAACTTTTGTCTGAAACCTTGAGACGAGGTGATGTATTTTAATATAAATAAATGTGATAAAAATGAAAAAATGATTATGTATTTCTTTCGCTTCCCTTTCTTGCTTGCGCTATCCTTCTCCTACATACGTGCATGCCTCGCGTAAGCGTTCTTCGTAAAGTGATACATCCCCTACTCTAAAATGTTTAATCGAGACGATGTCTATCTCGTTGTATCCGCCACAAAGTATTTGACTGTTCGTAAGGTAGAAGAAGTGAAGTGAAAAAGTACAAAATGGCTCAAGAGATGATTGATATGTCGCGGCAAGCATCCAATTTTTATCAAAAGATATTAGATGCTGCAAAGGCTGCATTTTTACCATGGGTACGTAGTTTTGTGATATACCTTTTTGTACAAATTATGTATTATAATTTTTATATTATATTTACAGTGCCTCATCGATGTCCGCATAGACGGATTTGTAAATATACGGCATCGACAGAGAGTGCGTATGTTGCGGCGGATTGCACGAAAAGATCTTGCAGAATTATGGGGTGACACCCGAGAGGCCCGCGAGTGGGCGGAAATATTTCCGCTTAACGATATCTTTTGCCTTCGACAGCTTTTTGAGCTCGAACCTTACGATGATTACAGCGATTATTTCGGTGATGAAGATTGGGAACTGGAAGAGCTAAAAGAACCTCCGAACAAGAAGCATAGAACTAACTGTAAATATCTTCTTTATTAATAAATTTATTATTTATTAAATTTATTACGTTCAAACTAGATTAATATACTAATAAGATTTCTTTCTGTTTCAGAAGGAGCCTACATATTATATTATTTTTATTATTATTTTATTATTATTTTGATTATTAGTTTATTCTTTTTTAACCATACACACACACACACACACACACACATACACACACATACATTTTGTATTACACATAAATTATGAATAAATATTATTATTATTATATTTAAAAAAAATGTCGATTATTTCTGCGCCTCCTTCTCCCACGTCCATGCCTCGCATTATCTCTCTCTCTCTCCCGCGAACGTTATCCTTTTCCCACGCCAATGCGGACTCTATCCTTTTCCATTCACGCGTGCATGCCTCGCGCTATCCTTCTCGCACCGCCTTACGAACATCGTATCATCCGCGTGCATGCTTCGCGCTATCTCTCTCTTTTACATGCATATTTAAATACTTTAAATAGTTGTCTGTGGAAACATGCTAACTTTTGTTTTCTTATCAAGAGCTGAGAGTAAGCGTTCTTCGTAAGTGATACATCTCCTACTCTAAAATGTTCGAGACAATGTCTATCCCGGTATGTTCGTCACAAAGTGCTTGACAACGAATGAAGAACAGTGTTATAGTAAAGTGAAGTGTATAAAAATGTCAATATTTCGCTTTAATCTGGTAAGTAGTGTTCAGTATTGTGACATGTGTGACATTATGTATATGTATATTTATTAATATTATATTTCAGTTTGTGCAAATTGATATTATCCACCAGCGGTACATGCGGTGGATGAGGGGCAATTTTCGGTGGGTGCACGCCAATTTGTGGAGCGACACCCGAGAGGCCCGCGAGTGGGCGAACATTCACCCGCACATTTACGAAAACATTTTCTGTTTGCGGCCGCTTTTTGGGCTTGAGCCCTATGAAGAAGAGGAGAATTGGGAGCTAGAAGAGGTGTGGGAAGAGGAAGAGGAGGATTGGGAGGAGGATTGGGAGGAAGAGCTTGCGGCCCCAGGAGGATAATGTAAGTATCTTCTTTTTAAAATTTATATTAGATTTATAAAAATTAAATTAGGGAAAGCGCATTATACTAACAAGATATGTATTTTTTTCTGTTTCAGAAGGAGCCTGCAGCAAATATTTTCATTATATATTATTATTATTTTTATTATTTTTTACACACACACACACACACACACACACACATTTATATGATATACACACAATTATTGAATAAATATTATTATCATTATATTAAAAATGTCGATTATTTCTGCGTTTCCTTCTTTCCTTTTCCTATTCGTGCATGCCTCGCATTGTCTCTCTCTTTCTCCCGCGAACGTCATCCTTTTCCCACGCCAATGCGGACTCTATCCTTTTCCTACTCGTGCATGCCTCGCGCTATCCTTCTCGCGCCGCCTTGCGAACGCCGCATCATCCACGTGCATGCTTCGCGCTATCTCTCTCACACCGCCTTGCGAACGCCGTATCCACGCATGCATCGCGCTATCTGTCTCCCAAGTGTATGCGAACGCCATCCTTCTCCCACATGCATGCAATATCTTCGCGCCATCCTTTTCCAACGTGCATGGAAACGCTATCCTTGTCTTACGCTCATATAGACACCTCGCGCTATCCTTCTCCCACGCCCATAGAATATCATTAGCGCTATCCTTCTCTTACACATTGCGGACGCCTCGCGCTATCTCTCTCACACCTACTCGCGGCATCGTATCTTCGCGTTCCCTCTTCCCCGCGGACCCTCGGCTATCGGTTAGAACCCGGTCCCCCTCCCCCTCGTCGCGGGACCCTCGCCCACCGGTTTCGCCGCGGTCCTCCTCCCCCTCTCCGCGGACCCCTCGCGAACCGGTTAGGACGCGGTCGAACCCCTTGCCTATTGGTTAGGTTAGGTTGAATCCCTCGCCTATTGGTTAGGACGCGGTCGAACCCCTTGCCTATTGGTTAGGTTAGGTTAGGTTGAATCCCTCACCTATTGGTTAGGACGCGATTCCCGCGTGACGTCATACCCCCCCCCCCCCGCGTGACGTCATACCCCCGCCCCCGCGTGACGCCATACCCCCCGCGGCGGTTTCCCCTCGCCCCTCACCCCCCTCAGAGGACCTGGGTTAGAACCGGCCTAGATACACTACTGTCGCTATCGATACATCGATCAGGCAACGTCTAAAAATTTTCGTCCGAGCGCAACATGACGACGACGATTTACAGTGACGATCGTGAGAAGATTGCGAGAGAGATTGTAAAAACGAGCGAATCAATCCGCAAAAAATATCGTTCTTTAAAAACCGGTCAAATGGAGGAAGACGTCGCATTGGAGAGGCACTTTAAACCAATTATCGAACCTCTAAAACAACTTGTCGATAATACAATCAATGTGGAATCTAATGAAGCGAAAATCGAACCATCGAGTATGCTCGAAGACAAGCATCTGAAAGAAAGTCTGGAACAAAGCGAACACGGTCAAATATATCATTAAACGATTCGCTAATAACTTGTACTCCAAATCAATCAAAACGTAAGCGAATGAAACAATTATCGAATGTGATTACTTCTACTCCGATAAAAGATGTACAATCGAGTCAAATATTGTACGAAAGATCGTCTCCGTAAGTGGAAGAAATTTTCGAAACCACGCCTGAAATGCTTGTGACGTCGGTTCAATATGTATTACAAACGTCCGAGGGTCAAAATACATTGCGCACACATCTGGGTCCACTAGGGCAAAAATATGTGGGAGCTATTAGGTGTACAACTTTGCTTCCGCCGTTTTTTTCCGAAATTCGAGGCTTTATTGCAAAAACTGGTTATACATTTATGATTCAAAGTATTGTCCATCGCTGGCCACTACTTTCTTCCATCTTTCGGGCAGCGTACGAATCCCGCGTTGAAAAAACTGGTCATTTTTTGAAGCGATCCACGAATCTATCCAATTTCTTACTTCTTCATAAGACCGGAAGTTCTGGTCAACCAGGCCGTGTGCTATTGATCGAAACAAGTGATAGTCAGAGGGAGCAACGTCTGGAGAATACGGCGAGTGTGGTAGGACTTCCCATTTCAATGTTTCCAAGTATGTCTTGTCCACTTTCGCAACATGGGGTCGAGCATTGTCAAAATCACTTTATCGTGTCTCTCGTTGTATTGCGGCCGTTTGTCCTTTAATGCTCGGCTCAAACGCATTAATTGCGTTCGATAACGATCGCCTGTGATTGTTTCAGTCGGTTTTAGCAGCTCATAATACACTACGCCGAGCTGGTCCCACCAAATACAGAGCATGACCTTGGAGCCGTGAATATTCGGTTTGGCCGTCGACGTGGAAGCATGGCCGGGATATCCTCATGATTTTCTGCGCTTGGGATTATCGTAATGAATCCATTTTTCGTCCCCAGTTACAATGCGATGCAGAAATCCCTTCCGTCTTTGCCTTTCAAGCAACTGTTCACAAGCAAACAAACGCCGTTCAACATCTCTCGGTTTCAACTCGTACGGCACCCAATTTCCTTGCTTCTGAATCATTCCCATGTCTTTGAGGCGTTTTGAAATTGCTTGTTGAGTCACTCCCAATGATCGTGCCAATTCTTCTTGACTTTGACTCGAGTCTTCATTAAGTAATGCCTCCAATTCTGCATCTTCGAAAACCTCTCCTCCACTGCTATGCCGGTCATCGACGTGAAAATCACCGTTCTTGAAGCGTTGAAACCACTCACGACACGTCCTTTCAATAATAGCGGTCTCACCATAAGTATTTGAGAGCATTTGATGAGCTTCAGCCACAGATTTCTTCACATTGAAGCAGAAAATTAAAACCTCCCGCAAATGACGAGAATTTGGCTCGTAAACTGACATTTTCAATCGAGAATAACTTTATGATGCAGACACAAATCGACTAATGTTTCTATGGGGTTATGTTGACAGATGCCCAAGTTTATTGCATGACGTCTATGATCTATTTATTTCGACCACTACTTACCGCTAAAGCCATCTATAGGAAAACGGCGGAAGCAAAGTTGTACACCTAATATTTTGAGTCAAGATAAAAATAACAGTATGGATTATGTTTACGGTGTTAAATTTTGCAACGAAGGATGCTTGGTGATAAAATTTTTGATGTGGATAAAGATGACAGTATAATTATCGGTGGAATAAGATACGTGGGAACACCAGGTCTCTACGAGTTGATTTTCAAGAGAATACCCGACGGTGACGTATACAATGACGATGATAAAATTAAATACAAAAATATATTACTGGCGACAAATGTGCATAGACGTGGCAATGATATGCGTAATCCAGTGTTAAATAACAAGGGATACAAGTATAAAAATATAACAACGCCATTAATTTCTATTAAAAATATAATAGCGCCTGGAAAAATAGCTGGAAGAGATATAAACACACCGCGCGCTGTGACGTTAAACGATAATAAGATCGATTACGTGCAATGGAATGATCCCAACCAGTTAGTAGGCCGATTGTTGGAAGTTTTGCGTCAAGCCGGCAACAATGCCCATGACAATGAAATATTATCAATTATCGAGGAACTTTGCGAAGCTAGCATTATTATAAATTAAACTATACGTCGACGAAACGAGTCAGTCTGTTCCTATTGTTTGTATCGAAATATCGATTAATAAATTTGGATTATCGTTGGGAACACCGAACAACTCATACTCTACCTATCAATGGAATGGATTACTAAGAAATTACGTGCGCGATAATGCACTGTGTCAGACAGCCTCCGGCTTTGACGCAAGGTCTCGCAAGATACGACGCGTGGCTCAACCGGAATATGATACTGATGCCGCAAACAAACAGTACGTGGAAATACGTGTCAAGCTTCTAGAAGATAGACTGGAAGAACTTGAGAAAAAAATAATCACGCTCGAGACGAATATGCAGACGTTACAAATAATGATGGATGAGATGCAGAAAATGCTTCGGTATGCAACTCACACGCAGACTACATCTAATTCAGCGCAGGAGAAGAAAGATATATAAAGAATATACGTGGAGGAATTATCTCATTACTGCGAATTATGCCTCGATCAAATATGCCGCGAAAGACCTCTGAAAAACAGCTGCTCGTGAAGAATTGCATGCTCCAGCGAGAAAAAATTTTCCACGTAGGCGTGTCATAGTACGCGGATACGACGATCTATGGCAGGCGGACGTGGTCGAAATGCGTCCATAAGCACGATTCAACAAAGGCTACAATTACATACTCACAGTTATCGATGTGTTGACCAAGTATGCGTGGGCTGTAGCGCTCAAGAGTAAGAGTGGAAACGAGATGTCGGATACGATTGCAAAGATAATTTGAGACGATGGAAGATGCCCGAAAAATTTTCAAACCGACAGAGGAAAAGAATTTTACAACGCAAATGTACAGAAACTCGTGAAGAAACACAACATTAATCATTATTCAACGTACTCTGTCATGAAAGCCTCGGGTGTGGGAAGATTCAACCGAACGTTAAAGAACAATATGTGGAAAATGTTTACGCTTAATGGAAATTACAAGTGGATCGACGCGTTGTCCCGGCTCGTTGGAGAGTACAATGAGCGAAAACATCGCACTATCGGTATGAGGCCTATCGATGTTACCCCCGCGATCGCCGATAAACTTTTAAATACGGTATATAGCAACGTAAAGATTGCGGCACCGGCAAGATTCAAAGTAGGCGATCCGGTATGCGTGAGTAAATTCAAGACCACCTTTGACAAAAGTTACACGCCAAATTGGACGACCGAAGTATTTAAAATTGTTAAAGTGCAGAAAACTAATCTCGTGACCTATGTACTCGAAGATTCGCGCGGAAATCCTGTCGCCGGCGGATTTTACGAATACGAGTTACAACGCGTTGCTAATCCCGACGTACATCTCATAGAAAAGGTGATACGCAAAAAGGGCGACGAGGTTTATGTGAAATGGCTGGGATTTGATGCATGTTCGAGAAAGTAAGAGTTTTATATGTTATATTATTAATTTTGCTTCTCGAACGTTCTAAAGCGAGACATTATGATCGAAGCCTTGTTTTCATTCCGATTTTGTGGTTTCCTCGTATCGTTCGATTCTGACAAACACCTCGTTGTCGATCGCCGATTGGCTCTCGGAATCGAACGATCGAAATTCCGGTTTTTTTTGTGATATACGTATCGACCGGGACTATTGTCCGTGGATCGAAAAGTAGGGCTTTTCGTCGGGACTTCGTCGCAAGCCTTCACCGGGAGCACATCGAAAGTCTAACGCTCCTATAATTATAGTTAGAACGATAATTCGCGTGTCCGATTAAATCTTGCTGTCGCGTGCGATTACCTAAGACGGTCCGGGAGTTGGTGTCGAAAGGAATAAACACTTTTCCACAAACTAACCCCGCTCAAATCATTTACGTCCTGTCTCCCTGATCGGCGAACAAATAAATTCTGTTAATGTGGACGTGTAAATCGAAGGCGCGGCTACATTAAATGGTCCTTCGAGCCGGATGTTGGAAAGACAGATAGTGATTCGGTAATCAATTCGCGGAGTGCGAGTGAGAACGCTGACACGCTAAGGTAACAGCACTTAGAAAAACTGTCGCGTGAGACGGAGACGGTGCGCGATATCAAAACATCTATCCGCATTCCGCTGTCGCAAATAATAACGCGAGTGCGTTGAACGGACTCCCGGGAAAATAAAGTTCGCGCAGTCAACTTTGCATCATTTTGCACTGTTAAAGTTGTGCTCTTAAGCACAACGTATCATTATTATTTGCGCCCTGCATAATCCGCGGTGACGCGCAAATCTCGCGCTTCTTAGCGCTTTGCACAGCTTAAGTGCAATCTTCGTGCTCTTTAGCACTCCGAACCTCAGAGTGCATCTTGCGTAATCCGCATTTACACATAGTTGTCGCACGCTTTCGCGCGCTGCACAGTTAAGTGAAAATTATAGTGCGTCTTCGCACATCCGCGTGCGACGGACTGTCGTCACGCTTCAGCACATCAACGACCAACGAGTGGTAAATTGTTGCTGAAAGGCTTCATCTTATTGGCCTACCATCATGACGGACTCGCTGCAGGGCCTCCTCATCGAGCAATCTATTACGATAAGCTCTATGAAGCGAGTATTCCCCAACTTCAAAAAAATGGGCAAGGCCAACGTCACGCAATACAAGGCGAAGAGTCGACTGGACGCCTTGGAGACAATGCGGGAAAGGTGTCAACGTCTCAACGTCCAGCTTTAGCAGATAGCAACGGCCTACGAACAGCGTACCGTCAAATACTTCACCGAGGAGGAATTCTTTGCAGCCGAGGACGTCTACCACGAAACGGCGGACTACCTCGCAGACGTGATAGGTAAATTCTCCCGGTACGACCCGAATGCGGCATCATCGGTAAGCGACGTTTCTTCTCGCGAATTGTCTGGTGCAGTTTCATTGCAATTACCACGAATCCCGTTGCCGAAATTTTCCGGTAATTTTGCGGAATGGGAAAACTTTCGCGGAATATTCGAATCGCTCGTCGCTTCGAAAGAATCGCTGTCGAATACGCAGAAATTACATTATTTAAAAGCCAGTGTCACAGGCGAAGCCGCGGTATTAATTAATCACGTTAAGATTGCAGACACAATTTACGATGGTGCGTGGAAATTACTTATCGAAGAGTACGATAATCAAAACGCGATTATTCATGCCCATATTAATGCTTTCGCAGATTTGCCTATTATGAAAACGGAATCCGCTGTCGAACTCAAAGGTTTACGCGATACCGTTGCCGCGTCATTAGCCGCGTTAACAAATTTAGGCCGACCTGTTGAAAAATGGGATGACTTATTAGTCTATATTATTTCGCAAAAATTTAGTCCACGCACACGTAATGAGTGGAATCTGCAACGCGGTAAATCAACCGCATCTCCGACGTATGAAGAGATTCGCGATTTTATGACGCTGCGAATTCGAGGTCTTACCGATCATTCTAAGTTAAATGCCGATACTTCGTCTCATAAAAATAAAAGCTCTAATCGGGCCTCGGTGAATAACGTAGCCACCGAAAAATGTTTGAAGTGTTCCGGCAATCATAATTTGATGTTATGCGACGAGTTTAAGCGTAAATCCGTCGAACAGAGAACTCAGTTTCTCAAATCGCATAAATGTTGCTTTAATTGTTTAAAAGTCGGCCATTTCCCGACCTCTTGCAAGAGTAAAAAACGTTGTAATTTGTGCCGACGAGCACATCATACGCTCTTGCATCGTGACTCGAATATACCGGTACAGAAGATTAGTGAAAATTCTGTTTCGGAAAACAAAACGCTTAACGCTCAACCGAGCGGCTCAGCCGCCCCTGAGATAAAGAACGAGACCGCCGTCGCTTCCGTTCAAACGATTCATTCGCCGCTGAAAAATCCGCCGAACGTGTTACTAGCCACCGCATGGGTAATACTTCGTACCATCGAAGAACGTAATTTTAAAGTTCGTGCGTTGTTAGATCAAGGCTTGGCTGTTAGCTTTATCACGGAATCGTTGTGTCAAACTATGCGCACGAAACGTTCCCGCGCGAGCCTCCACGTACAGTGTTTCGGCAAACGATACAGTGGCGTAGCGAAATCTCAGGTGTCTCTTACTCTCGAGTCTTGTAACGGGCGAGGTTCCTCAACCTTTCCTTTGACGGCTTTCGTATATCAAAAAATTACGTCATACGCTGGCTCAAGAACTAAAACCGTAGATTATTGGCCGCATTTACGAAAATTATCTCTCGCGGATCCGGATCCGTTTAGCAATCATCCGATCCATCTGCTCATCGGATCAGATTTATATGGATCGTTATTAAAGCAAAAGGTAAAACATGGTCCGACTGGAACTCCGACGGCCCAGCTTACTGCTTTAGGATGGATATTATCCGGTCCTACCGGAACTTCTAATTCAATCACCGGTTCCGCGACTTCATTGAATTGCGTAACGATTCCTTCGCTCGATTCTCTCCTTCAAAAATTTTGGGAGATCGAGGAAATTTCTTCCGAACCTCAGCTGTCGGAAGAAGATAAAAAATGCGAACAACATTTTATCGAAACACATCAGCGCGCCGAAGACGGCCGCTATGTAATACGGTTACCATTTAAAACTAACCCTCCGCTCGATATAGGATCTTCGCGCGAAACTGCCGCGCTTCTTTATTCAAAATTAGAACAACGCCTTCGAAAAAATCCAGGTCTCGCGAAACACTATCATTCTTTCTTAAGTGAATATAAATCTATGGGTCATATGGAACCTGTCTCCGACGAAAATCCGACGCTTTACCAAGCGGTATATATACCGCATCATCCGGTACTACGCGAGTCTAGCAGCACGACGAAACTTCGCGTAGTATTTAACGCGTCGTGAAAAACGAGTAACGGTTCTACATTAAATAATCATTTAATGACCGGGCCTAAATTACAACGCGATTTGTCCTCAATTATCCTTCGTTGGCGTCAGTTTCGTTATGTGTACACCGCCGATATCGAAAAGATGTTTCGACAAATACGCGTTCATCGAGACGATGTCGATTTTTTACGGATTTTTTGGCGATCTAATATTCATTCTCCGATACAATCTTATCGATTGCTTACAGTTACATACGGTACTGCTCCAGCTCCGTATTTAGCTATGAGCGTTATTAATCAATTAGCGCTCGACGAAGGTCGTTCTTTTCCAAAAGCGCAAGCAATAGTACAAGATTTTATTTACGTCGACGACGTTCTATTTGGCGCCGATGAAGTTCCGTCGCTAAAGGAAAGTCGCGATCAACTTACGAAATTGATGGCGCGAGGCGGTTTTCATTTACGCAAATGGGCTGCCAATTCTATAGAATTATTAACAGACATTCCTCCGGGAGAGCATGAACTCGCTATCGCTCGTACATTCGATAAGGATGATACGCTTAAAGTGCTCGGACTTGAGTGGATACCCCGAGAAGATTCTTTTCGTTTTCAAATCGAGTCACCTTCGGTCAATACGAATACGAAACGTTTGATACTATCATTTATCGCGAAGATCTTCGATCCACTGGGATGGGTTTCTCCGGTAATAATCACCGCGAAAATTATGATTCAAGAACTGTGGCTAAGAAAACTTGATTGGGATTTTCCTATCGAGGCGGACTTGTTAGAGTCCTGGAAAAAATATTGCGCGGAATTCATAAATTTAAAAGAAATTCGCATTCCGCGATGGACTGGAATGCATCCGGAAAATCTGGCTATCGAGTTGCACGGGTTTGCCGACGCGTCTAATCGCGCATACGCCGCTGTCGTTTATTTAAGAATTCTCCGATCGCTCAGCGAATTTTCAGTAGTCTTAATCACTGCAAAATCAAAGGTAGCGCCGATTAAAACGATTAGCGTGCCGCGTCTAGAATTGAATGCCATAGTCTTATTAACTCGATTGCTAGAATTCGTGCAAAGATCGTTAAATTTGCAGCATATTCCGATGTACGGATGGACAGATTCTTCTGTCGCGCTCGCATGGTTACGAGGCCATCCATCAAGATGGACTACTTATGTGGCGAATCGTGTATCGGAAGTACAAACCCGGCTGCCGTCGGTTAAATGGAATCACGTTCCATCTAAAGAAAATCCAGCGGATTGCGCGTCGCGAGGTTTGTCACCCGCTGAATTCCGCGATTTCGAACTTTGGTGGGCTGGCCCTGCCTGGTTGCGTTCACCTTCTACCGCGTGGCCGATACATGATAAATTAAAAGGTCAACTTGATGCCGATCGTCAGATAATCCAAACCGAAACGCGAAATACGATCGTTTGTCATGCTCAACAGATTCTGGAGTGGAAATTACCAAACGAAATCTCTACGTGGAAGAAGTTAATTCGAGTCACGGCACGCGTGCAACGTTTTATTAATAATTTAAAATGTCGCGCGAGCAATACGACCGCGAATACGACATGCTTATCCGCTGCCGAACTCAAAGAAGCTTCCTTGTTTTGGCTCCGTTACGTGCAACAACGTCATTTTCCATCCGAAATTCAAGCGTTAAACGATAATTGTTTACTGCCGAGATCCAGTTCTTTGTTATCGCTTCACCCCTTTTTCGGGAAGGATAAATTAATTCGCCTTGGCGGGCGGATTGACAATTCGTCACTCAGTTATGATGAACGACATCCTATAATTTTACCGAAACATCGAATTTCGGATTTATTAATCGCTCAAGCTCATAAAGCCTCTCTTCATGGAGGCACTCAATTAATGTTAAGAATTTTACGCCAAAATTATTGGATAATTTCAGCGCGTACCAGTGTAAAATCTTTTATATGTAGTTGCGTAAAGTGCGTACGCGAACGCGCGCGTACCTCGCAACAGCTGATGGGGAATCTTTCCCGGCCCCGCGTCACGCCTTCGGCTCCGTTCTCGCACACAGGCGTCGATTACGCCGGGCCGATGAATATTATTCCGTCAGTCGGCCGCGGCCAACGATCCAAAAAATATTATGTTGCCGTTTTTATTTGTCTCTCGACAAAGGCCGTCCATTTAGAATACGTAGATGATTACGCTACTAACGGTTTTCTCTCCGCCTTTCGGAGATTTGCAAGCCGTCGCGGTCTTCCATCCGACATGTACAGTGATAACGGCACTAATTTTCAAGGCGCGGACCGCGAATTATACACTACCTTTCAGCGACTTGTCGCCGACCCTCAAATACAAGACGCTATTGCTAATGATAACGTAAAATGGCATTTTATACCTCCCTCCGCTCCGCATTTCGGCGGACTTTGGGAAGCCGGTGTCAAAGGATTAAAATTTCATTTGAAACGAGCGATTGGTTCCCGAACATTATCGCAGATCGAATTCGCTACGCTGCTGTGTCAAATCGAGGCTTGCCTAAATTCCCACCCGATTTCCGCGTTACATGACGATCCGAATGACTTTTCCGCGTTAACTCCGGGTCATTTTTTAGTCGGTCGTCCGTTAGTAAGCCCGCCTGAAGAATCTGTTTTAGATATCGATTCGAATCGGCTGTCTCGATGGCAGCAAGTGCGTGCGATTTTAGAGCAGATCTTGCGTTCTTGGTCTTCTGATTATTTGCATACATTGCAACAAAGGCGTAAATGGCGAGATAATAAACCGGAGCTCCAAATTAACGAGCTAGTATTGGTGAAAAATAATTTGGTACCTCCTTCGAAATGGGAACTTGCCAGAATATTAGACATACATCCGGGATCGGATGGTCATGTCCGAGTAGTTACATTGCGTACTGCCAAAACCACTCTAAAGAGACCAATAACGCAGATCTGTCAGCTACCGATATCAAGTGACACTGGCTCTTAAATTAATTCGTGTTTTCTTTATGCGTTAATCATTAGGTTCGACTTTAATTATTGTCATGCTCTGCGTATGTACATATATCTATTATAAGAACGCCTATGTAAATAACTCTATGCTAAGATTTACTGATTATGTTCACACATTTATTTCGATTGAATCACCAACGATCTTTGTCTGTACTCTTCTCCTATTATTGTATGTTTAAAATTTTGCTGTAGAGCTCTTCGGACCGTCTGATCGAGAATTATCATTAAGTTGCCGTGTATCGATTATGTTGGTAGGATTTAACTAGTTATTTCGTAACCTACCCGGTATACGAGGCGAGCGGGATGTTCGAGAAAGTAAGAGTTTTATATATTATATTATTAATTTTGCTTCTCGAACGTTCTAAAGCGAGACATTATGATCGAAGCCTTGTTTTCATTCCGTTTTTTGTGGTTTCTTCGTATCGTTCGATTCTGACAAACACCTCGTTGTCGATCGCCGATTGGCTCTCGGAATCGAACGATCGAAATTCCGTTTTTTTTTGTGATACACGTATCGACCGGGACTATTGTCCGTGGATCGAAAAGTAGGGCTTTTCGTCGGGACTTCGTCGCAAGCCTTCACCGGGAGCACATCGAGAGTCTAACGCTCCTATAATTATAGTTAGAACGATAATTCGCGTGTCCGTTTAAATCTTGCTGTCGCGTGCGATTACCTAAGACGGTCCGGGAGTTGGTATCGAAAGGAATAAACACTTTTCCACAAACTAACCCCGCTCAAATCATTTACGTCCTGTCTCCCTGATCGGCGAACAAATAAATTCTGTTAATGTGGACGTGTAAATCGAAGGCGCGGCTACAATGCAACATACAATTTTTGGATAGATAAAAATAATATATTATAAATATGTTAACAATAATACATAATATTAAAGATATTTTACAAATATAAACAAAATTTATACATTATAAAATATACATATAATTTACAATAAATATACATATTTTAATTTACAATAAATATACGTAATTTTTATTTACAATAAATATACATGATTTTTATTTACAACGGTATTTTGTAACGTCCCCACGCTAGCGTGTCTGCGGTTTCGGGTACGATATACCGCTTATTATCGTACGGAATTAGAGCAATTTTTGTCTCGCGAATAATGTATACTTCGTGTAATTTAGATCTTATACAAGATTGCTGATGCGTCATTTCAATCTCTTTGTTCAAATACCGTGTGTAATCGTCGAACGTTATCGTTCTCGCGACGATGTTACTCTTGACGCCTTTTACCTTTTTCGTATCCTTCTTACCATTTACTCGCAACGCGTACATTTTTGCCCTAAGCCCGACGAATTCGGTCATGATCGCGCCATTATTTTCATCTTTCATTAAACCCGGTATTTTTTTATTCACGAGCGATATACCGTACACATTGTCCACTGCATAATCGCTGATATCGAATTTGTCGACGTTGCGCTTTATATTCTCATATACATCTTCACACTCGATGCGATATATGAGACTATCGGTGTCGGTATACGTGACTTTACATTTCTCTCGATACATAGGTACCATATAATCGTGGTGAAACTCGTACAAACATGTCTTGGATATGTCGAGTATACACATACCCGCGTAGATTGGTTTTGTTCGGGAGTCGATCTCGACGATATCGCCCGAAACTGAGAGAGACGCTCAGAGATGAGCTAGAAGCGGTGTGTAACGAGAATCCGTAGATCCGCTGGAGGATAAGGAGATTGAGAAATGAGTCGAGTTCAGATGTTAAGAAATGTTCTTTTTTATTTTGAATAATAGGAGCGAGCGACGGCACGTATTCCGCGTTTCCGACGGAGATCTTCAAATGTCCTGTTAATGTTTGCCCTTTTTCGCGGTTCGGAAATCTTGATTAAGAGCTTCTTGCTAGAAACTCTCGCGAGAGCGGAAATCTTGCACGCGAACGCCAGGTGTTGCTTGGCGCGAGGCAGAGGACATTCGCGGAATGGTTAACGCGCGTCGACTCTCGGACTCCACACTCTTAACACTTAACTTTCACGATGTCTTAGCACTAACTGACTGAATAATACAGTTTGAGATATGACCGAATTGACCGCCTCGAGAATATGAATGCGATTGTATGGCGAGACAATTCGGACCGATTTGAGACGAGTAAGCCTACTGCGTACGCGACACGAGCGAGAATAAGACACGAAAGAATATCACACGAGAAATGATGATATTCGAAACTATGATCGATTGCTATCGACCAGCTCGAATCGTTGTCGTAGGTAGACTGAATAACGACGGAACATAGTCGCGGTCGACCGATTTCCATAATAGGAGATTTTCGGCATCGAATGTTCGAGAATCTAGGTGTTTGTCACACTTTTTCTTTGTTTTGATCACGCGATCACGCGCTGATCGGCTGATCGCGACGATGCTTATTCTCGCTCGTGTTTTGATTGCGGCTCTTACCGTTCAGATTTGTCGGTTGAGTTTACAGTTTAAATTCATCGATTAAATTAAACGTTTCAATCCTGAACATACCGCCCGCCTTGGAACGATAGTTCCGAAATAATTGATACAACAGTAGCATTGAACGACAAGAGCGCACGCCACAAAACGATATAAGGAAGAATGAATTTTTTTTTTATTTAACACTGTGAATCAGCCGCCCGCCTTGGCGGAATGACGCTCGCGTCTTGACAATTTTATGATTAAGTCTAATGAATTACAATAAATGAAACACAACGCAGTGAAGGTGCCTAATTGCTCGTTGCCTCACTATTGACCGGTAATACGCACAGTTTAACAATCGTTCTTTTGAATTCGGAGGTGGCCGTCTTGACGGTGACGACCCTTACTAAGCCGTCGGAGCCGGGGTGACAGTGTGTCACTCGGCCCAACTCCCATTTGCAGGGGGGTAACAGCGGATTTCGCAACAGGACAAGTTGCCCAGTTTTGATCGGTGGCTTGACCTTTCGCCATTTTGCTCTTTGTTGTAACGTATTTAAATAATCGTTACTCCATAGCTTTCAAAATGGCTCGGTAACGTGTCGGACGAGCTGCCACCTCGAAAGACGATTTTCGTGGAGATCGAGCAATGATGGTTCCGGGTTTACAGTAAGAGCGGATCCGATCAGGAAGTGACCGGGGGTCAGACCCTCGTAATCCTCAAGCGTATCGGAGAGGGGCGCAATAGGCCTAGAATTAAGACACGCTTCGATTCTGCATAGCAAAGTCGAGAATTCCTCGAATGTGAGCATGTGATTCCCTAAAACGCGGCGCAAATGAGTTTTGACGCTCCGTACACCCGCCTCCCACAATCCGCCGAAGTGCGGAGCAGACGGGGGAATAAAATTCCACGACACGTTATCGGAGGCAGTCAAGTTCATAAAGTTCGGATCGCGTAATGCTGACCGGTACGCGACGGTCATTTCTCGGTCTGCCCCGACGAATGTTGTCCCGTTGTCCGAATACATGGAGTGCGGGAGGCCGCGGCGAGCGCAGAATCGAGAGTAAGCATTTAAAAAGGCTTGAGTGGAGTAGTCGCTCACTAACTCCAAATGTATTGCCTTTATCGCAAGGCAGATGAATAGTGCGATATATGCTTTCCGCGACGTAATGCCTCGTCCCGCGGAGGCCCTTATTTGCACGGGGCCTGCGTAATCTAGGCCGCAATGTAAAAAACAGCGTACTGTCGCTGTTAAGCGAAGTTCGGGAAGATCTCCCATGATTTGTGTGGGAGTCGCGGCTCGTTCGCGAGTACACACAACACATTTATGAATTACAGATTTTATGATATTACGAGCGCGAATTATCCAGAAGTCGCGACGCAAAGTATTTAACGTGAGTTGCGGTCCGGCATGCAAAGCTCGTAAATGAGCATGATGCACGATCAATATGACGAGAGGATGAGAGGAAAGAAGGATAGGATGTCGAACCGGCATTGGCAACGGAGCTTTGTTAAGCCGTCCACCCACGCGCAGAATTCCGTCCCGATCTAGGAACGGTCGAAGAGATAGAATTGAGTTTCTCGACGAGAGGCTCTTATTTTTAGAGAGGGTGTTTATTTCCGACGGAAATAATGTGGCTTGAATTTTCTTGATCCAGAAAGTTCTGGCAGTGTTGCAGTCGGATGCAGAAAGCGCAATAATTTGTGATGTCGGATGATGAGACGACAAAGGCGAAAGTGACACTGAGCTTATGTCACGACAAGAGCGGTTACGACGACATTTATTTATGAATCGATTGATATACGCGGTGACGCGAATTAATTTTGGCCACGACGAATATTTTGATTCTAGATCTCATGTGTCGCGATGTTCATTACATTGCAACGAGTTAATTTTTTCTTCGAGAGGAGCTTCCGTTGGAAGGTGCGGTTTATCACACGGCCATTGATCGGATGCGGAGTGTAACCATGGAGGGCCTTGCCACCAAAGCTCACGATTGAGAATTTCATCGCCGTATATTCCGCGCGAAGCGCAATCCGCGGGATTCTCCTCCGTTGGCACGTGCCGCCATTCGACGTCTGGGAGACGATTCTGAATGTCGTTCACGCGATTTGCGACAAAAGTCTTCCATGATGGAGTTTGACTTACCCACGCGAGCACGACGGTGGAATCTGTCCAGCAATAACACGGAAGATCCTTGTAACCGTTCGATCCGCGAACAAACTCGACAAGTCGCGAGAGTAACACGGCTGCGGATAATTCCAAACGTGGTATACTTAGAGGTTTTAACGGCGCGACCTTTGATTTCCCGACGAGCAGCGTTGTCGTGATGTTGCCTGCTGACGAAATGATTTTAAGACAAACGCATGCGGCATACGCATGTGTGGACGCGTCAGCAAATCCGTGTATTTCGGCGTGATTTGTGTCCGATCCGAGACCGACCCATCGCGTGATTCGCGAATTACTGAGATGCGAGAGCCGAGAGTAAATTTCTCTCCATTTGGCTATGTGTGGCTTGGAAATAACATCATCCCAATCGATTTTTAGTCGCCAGAGTTGTTGCATGAAGATTTTTGCGGTAATCGTAACCGGAGTGACCCATCTGAGCGGATCGTAGAATTTGGCGATCGCGGACAAGATCGTACGCTTTGTTTCCGGGGCGTTATCAGCCAGCGACACGCGAAACTCGAAAATATCGTTTGCCGGATTCCACCCGATTCCGAGGATTTTAATTTGTTCGTCCTCAGCAAGAGGTTTTTTCGTAGCTAAACCGTGATCTGCTATGTCGATATCATCGAGGAGAGGGGGCGAATTGCTAGCCCATTTCCGTAATACGAATCCGCCGCGCTTCAACATAAAATTTAATTGATCGCGCGCTTGCTGAATTCGAGTCGTATCGTCAGCTCCGAAAAGTAAGTCATCGACATAAATATTATCTCTCAGGATAGGAACTGCGAGCGGAAAGTGCTGACCTTCGTCGATGACTAGTTGTTTTAAGACGCGAAGTGCCAAAAACGGAGCACATGACATTCCGTACGTGACTGTTAAAAGTTGATAATCGATTAACGGTTTCGAAGGCGTTGCTTTCCATAGTATCCGCTGATAGTTTATATCGAGAGGATCGACTAGAATTTGGCGATACATTTTCGCGATGTCGGATGAATACACGTATTTATGTCGGCGCCATTGTAATATTACTGACATGAGATCGGTTTGTAATTTAGGACCGGCGAGTAAATGGTCGTTGAGTGAAGTACCGTTCGAAGTAACGCTCGAAGCGTTGAAGACGACGCGAAGACGCGTAGTTAAGCTGCTTTCCCGGATCACCCCGTGATGCGGGAGATAGAACGTTTGTTCGATATCATCTTGAGGCATCGGTGATGGCAGCATATGCCCAAGACGTTGATATTCGGAGATAAAATCGGAATATTCTTTCGCTAACTCGGGTTTATCGCGAAATCGCCGTACTAGCGAATTTACCATTTTTTCGCCGCGAAATCTTGAATTACCGATATCGATAGGAGGACTCGTTATGAACGGCAGGCGAACTATGTACCGGCCGTCGGAGTCGCAATAGTGCGTCGAGCAGAAATGCTCTTCACACTGTTGTTCTTGCGGCGTAAGAATTGATTGTCGTGGGAGTTCCTCAATCTCCCAAAAGCAACGAAGTTCCTCTTCGAGACAGGGAGAGCTAATTGTTTGATGAGTGGAGATGCTACCGTGATTGCAATGAATGGAAGTCATTGTCGACTGAGAGGGATCGTTCCTCTCGAGAGGTGAGAGGTCCCGATATTATCCATCCGAGAATGGAGTTCTAAGCGAAGGGTTGCCCGACGCTTCCTCTGCGAATACCGTCGCGAATGATATCGCTATAGAGATCGGCTCCGATTATGAGATTTATAGGATCGGAACTCGTCGGATCCGAATCTGCTCGCGGTAAATCGGAGAGATAAGAAAGTGACGAGAGATCCACGTGTCTTCTCGGAGTGTAAGAGGTTAGCGACTTTAGAATGAGCACGGTGGTTGAGAGCGACGGAGCGAGAGATTCTCGATGAGAAATAAATATGTGTGTTGCATGTTGATAAGTCCCCGCGTTTATCCCGCCGACGGTGGAAACGGAGATGGGCATGCGAATTCGTTTTAAGCGCAAGATTTGCGCTAAACTTTCCGAAATGAATGTCATTTCCGAGCCCTGATCGAGGAGAGCTCGAACGACAGCAGTGCGGCCCGACGGACTGCGAACTGTTACCCAGGCTGTCGCTAGGAGGACGGGTGAGCGCTTTCGCGTTACGGTTGAGGCGTTTAGCGAATTTACCTCCGGCGTCGCATCCGACGCTTGAGGCGACGAGCAATTAGACTGTGCATTTTTCAATGCACTTGAGCTAGAATCCGAGTCAACGTGTAGCATCGAATGATGCTTCTTGTGACAAACCCGACAAGAATATTTACTTTTGCATTCATGTGCGGAATGCCTTGCGCTCAAACAATTGAAACAACGTTTTTGTTGTTTGACGATCTCGCGACGTTGATTCGCAGTCTTGCTCACGAACGCAGGACATACATTAATGAAGTGTCGAGCTGGACACAGCGAGCACTGCGATTGTGCGTTAGCGGATGCGGTTGCGACATGAATTCGCGAGGCTGCGATTGGTTTTACACCGGTTTTAACGGCTGACCCTGGAGCGGATGCCATTAACGCGCGAGTGCGAGACTTAATAAAGTCGCTTAAAGTCTCGTAAGACGGCGGGGCATCTGTATTGCTTATGCTTATTTCCCACGCTTTTCGCGTTAACGGATCTAATTTTTGCACAAGGATATGAACGACAATATCTTCCCAGAGTTCCTCCGGTTTTCGATCGAGGGCTTGTAATGATGCCATTGCGATATTAGCTTTGTCGTATAAAGTCTGCATCTCGGTGGCAGATTCGCGCGGGATCGATGATAAGCCGAGCAATGTCGAGAGATGTTTGTTTATCGACCGCTTTTTGTCGTCGTACCGTGAAGTCAAAGTTTTCCAATGCGATTTCAAAATTAGCCGCGGTCACAGAAATATTCGCTATACATTCTAACGCACGACCCTTTAGACAGGATGTTAAAAAATGCATGCGAGCGAAATCATTTAGATCCGAATTTTCACGAATTAGCGTCGTAAAGCGATCGCGAAATTGTTCCCATTCATCGTAATTGCCGTCGAACGGAGGCAATTTGATGGGGGGAAGATGCGATAGAGAAAACGCGGACGCTTCCGCGGGCAGCCTCGTCGAGGAGAGAGATGGATTTGAACTCACGACCGGCTCCATTTCCTCCAGGATCTCCGCCATGTGGTCCATTGCGGTTTGATACGCTGCTGACGTCAAGTCGAAATGCTTGTCCTTGAAGTATGCAAAGGACGACCGGGTGGCTTCCGGGATCCTCTGCGCCAAATTTGTATGTCCGGTGAAGAATTGATTCCAGTATTCCTTGAGCGTTGAGATACGGGACCGCACCTTAGCTGGTGTGAGATTGTTCCTACCGATTTTCTTGAAATTATCGAGATAGCGATCAATCGCATATTGAAGTTGCTGTTGAGGTATGAATTGCTCTGCCATCGTGAATGTATCAAACTATCACTCACTCGCGAACTTATCCTCCACACCCGCTTCTATCCGGCTCGAAGGACCAATACGTTCGGGAGTCGATCTCGACGAAATCGCCCGAAACTGAGAGAGACGCTCAGAGATGAGCGAGAAGCGGTGTGTAACACGAATCCGTAGATCCGCTGGAGGATAAGGAGATTGAGAAATGAGTCGAGTGCAGATGTTAAGAAATGTTCTTTTTTATTTTGAATAATAGGAGCGAGCGACGGCACGTATTCCGCGTTTCCGACGGAGATCTTCAAATGTCCTGTTAATGTTTGCTCTTTTTCGCGGTTCGGAAATCTTGCTTAAGAGCTTCTTGCTAGAAACTCTCGCGAGAGCGGAAATCTTGCACGCGAACACCGGGTGTTGCTTGGCGCGAGGCAGAGGACATTCGCGGAACGGTTAACGCGCGTCGACTCTCGGACTCCACACTCTTAACACTTAACTTTCACGATGTCTTAGCACTAACTGAATGAATAATACAGTTTGAGATATGACCGAATTGACCGCCTCGAGAATATGAATGCGATTGTATGGCGAGACAATTCGGACCGATTTGAGACGAATAAGCCTACTGCGTAAGCGACACGAGCGAGAATAAGACACGAAAGAATATCACACGAGAAATGATGATATTCGAAACTATGATCGATTGCTATCGACCAGCTCGAATCGTTGTCGTAGGCAGACTGAATAACGACGGAACAGAGTCGCGGTCGACCGATTTCCATAATAGGAGATTTTCGGCATCGAATGTTCGAGAATCTAGGTGTTTGTAACACTTTTTCTTTGTTTTGATCACGCGATCACGCGCTGATCGGCTGATCGCGACGATAATTATTCTCGCTCGTGTTTTGATTGCGGCTCTTACCGTTCAGATTTGTCGGTTGAGTTTACAGTTTAAATTCATCGATTAAATTAAACGTTTCAATCTTGAACAGGTTTATTAAATTTAACTTTGAGATTGCGCAATTCAACGGCGATCAGATTCTCCGAAAACACGCTTCTATTGTGAAAATTTGGTTTTGCGATCATCGCCTCTGCGCCAAATCTCCCATCCCAATGTGTCACGAGCTTAACATTAACGTGATCGGGCAAAACGGTAGGTCAGTGTGCGCATCGTGAACACGTTGCGGATACTCGAGATCAACTTCAAGGATGTAGCCTATAGGCGAATCGAGCGCGATCGATGATGTATCAAAATCGGATACGTCGTCGACCCATCGAAAATCTGCATAGGGCAAAGGTTGACACATTGCCCATCCGTACAAATTATTTACATCAAAGTACGTGAGATACGATGAAGGTTTCGATGGATCGTACGATTGCATATACTTGTTATTAGCATGTGCGTATCTGTTGGAACATTGACTCAAACCACCGCGTATTCCGCGTTCGATAAATAAAACCATATCGATGTCTGTAAGCAATTCGAACGTAATATTCGTATGCTTCAACATGGCATCCCACGTGTATCCGGGAAGAGTATAATACGCGGGATCGAGCCCATAACTTTTAATACAACTTTCGCGGAAATTTTTAAAAATATCTGCTAATAACAAGACATTAATTTTGAGATACAAGTCGCTATATTCGCCCAGCGTTCCGCACGATTACGACAACTACGGCCCCCTATTTGAAAGGTCGTTTCTGAAAGCATTTTTGAAGAGAAACACGAGAAAAATAGTAAATAAATTTTGCGATCAATAGTTTTCGAGATATATCACTTTAAAGTATTGGACATAATAATAAAACGTTGTAACGCGGTCACCTCGCTCGACGCTCGGATCGGCTCGTCGGTGTCCGGGTTCGAGAGAAGGGGAGAGTCAAGCTTGCGTAGACACAGTATAGGTAGAAAAGATAGTTTATTGCAGGTGAAATATATACAGAGTAGCGTGCAGGACCGGGCGGTGTTAGGCGGCGTGCGCTTGGTGGCAAACGGGCGTTAGGACGCGAGTGCAGCGAGAAGCGCAAGCGCGAAGCGGCGTGCAGCGGGAAGCGGATTCGACTTAACTATTACTTTATTTACAAGCGCGTTAGCATGCGGGTCGATAGCGACGCGGTTATCCCGGTCGGGTTTATTTCTAGCGATTTATAATTACGGCGTGATTCGCGGACTTATTGCTAGCAGGCTTATGATTACGGCGGGTTTCGCAGGCGCGGACTTATAATTAACCGGACTTATTTCTAGCAGACTTATAATTACGGCGCGATTCGCAGGCGCTGTCTTATAGCTAACCGGACTTATTTCTAGCAGGCTTACAATTACGGCGCGGTATCTACAGGTGCTTATTACTACGGTTAGGCTAGGCGGCTGGGTATTGCCAGCAGGCCCGAGTGTCACGTCGAGCTTCGCCTGCAACGGAAACCGGAAAATCCGGCGGGGCTGAGAAAACCTCAGCCCGGGCTGGTGCGAGGAACCGGAAAACCCGGCAGGGCTGAGAAAACCTCAGCCCGTAAGGTAGAGAAAGCCAGAAAACCTGGCAGAGCTAAAAAAGCCTTAGCCCCCAGAGGTAGTGGTCAGGTCGGTGTCTGGAGCAGGATGTCGGGACAAGATCTGGTCCCGATGTCTCGGCCGGCCGGGCTTATATACCCGGCCGGCATCCCCACTACGCGTTGTCGGTCCGTCGGTGGGAGTCGGTTCGCTGTGGGGCAAGCGGGACAGCACGAGCGGCATACGTGCGAGCGAGATAGCACGTGTGGCGTACGTGCGAGCGAGATAGCACGAGCGGCGTGCGTGCGAGCGAGCGAGATAGCACGTGTGGCGTAAGTGCAAGCGAGATAGCACGAGCGGCGTGCGTGCGAGCGAGATAGCACGTGTGGCGTACGTGCAAGCGAGATAGTACGAGTAGCGTAGGCGCAAGCAGGATAGATATAGCAGGAAGAGACATTGAGGCATGCGAGGTTATACATAGCTATATTCTGAACATATTTAGAATATTTACAGTAGTGACGACTCTGTCGTTACATCACCCCTCCCCCCTTGGTGTGGAGCGTGCCGGCGTGGCCTGGCTGTGGGTGGCCCGCTTGAGGTGGGTGCTCCGGAGGGTCCCGTCATGATTGAAGCGGAGGACCCACTGGCCCTCCGGAGTCCACTGACGGAATCGCCGCTCGACGTGTCGGGCGGTGTGCGGTACGCTGATGGCTCGCCCGGGTGCCACGTGGACTGTGGTCGGCTCCGGAGGGCGAGCTCCTACGGGCCGCTGATGGCCGGCGGCTGTCGGTCTGCGGATCGGCTGGGCCGTGGCGGCGCATGGCGTTGGTCGCGGCCCGGCAGCTTCGGCGATGAGTCGGCCGGATGTCGGCGTCGGGTGCCCGATGGTTGGCGCCGGTGCTCGCGTCGGTTGCCGTGCTCGCGGCTCCGCTAGTTGAGGCGGCGTTTCCCTGACGGCCGGGCTGGGCCGTGACGTCGGGGCCGGACGCGGTGGCGGGCGCGTGATTGCCGGTGCTCGCGCCGGTGGTCGTGGTTCCGCTGGTGGTGGCGTCTCCCTGACGGCCGGGCTGGGCCGTACGGGCCGTGGCGTCGGGGCCGATGTTCGCCCGCGGTTCAGCCGGCGGTGATCTGGTGGCGGCGGCGGAGTGGTCAGGAGGAGGGCTTTCCTCCTTGTTTCGGCGTCGCCCCGTTGTATGTACGTGCCTACCCGTGGCGGTGGTCGGCGGGTGGCGTCGGCTCGGGGTCGCGTTGCTCCGTGCGGTGGTTCGGCGGGAGGCGGTGCCGGTGCGTCCGAGAGGTCGCTATCGGACGACCATCTCCCGAATAGTGCCTATAGTTGGGCGCGCTCTGATGGTTTCGGCATCGTGGCTAACGACCGATTGTTGTCCCGATTTTTCGGCTCGCTGACTTTTATACCCTTCGCGGGGGTGCGGCGCGGGTTGTTGTCGCGGTCAGTTGGGCGCCCTCGGGCGTTGTTTTCGGACTTATCGGTTCGCTGGTCGCGGCCGGTCAATGTGTTCTTACCTCGGGTTGTTCGCGGTTTTCGCGCATATCGCTCGTCGCTATTAGCGATTTCCACCTTACCGGGCGGTGTTCGGCGGTACAGGCGGTTGTTAACGGCGGTCGCGTTTTTGCCGGGGGCTGTGTGCCGATCTCGGCGGCACCGGCGTTTGCGTTCGGCCAGGGCCGGCGTCACAGCGGCGTTGTTTGGGGCCGGTGCCCTCGGTTTGTCGGGGTCGTTCCCACCCGTGCCTTGGTCCTCTTCGGCCTGGTCCGGGTGCGCTTTCAGCTCTTGGACGTGTACGTGGCGGTGCCAGCGTCCTTGTCGATCTCGGAGGTCCACGATTACGGGGGACACGATCCGCCGTACCTCTAAGGGCCCCACAAACTTCGGGGCTAATTTCGCGTTAAACGCGTTGGCCTTATTGGAGAGGGCGTGGTTTCTTCTCCACACGAGCTCCCCAATTCGTGGTTGCCAGTCTCGTCGCCGTAGGTTGTAGTGGCGCTCCTGGTGTTGAAACGCCCGGACCAGGTGGATCCTTACGAGCTCGTGCGCCTCCCTCAAGTGTCGCTCTGTTGTTTCCGGTGCGGCGGCGGCCTGCTGGTGTTGTCGGTCTTCGGGGTGCGGCCGGGCTAGCTCTCTGCCATGGTTGAGGTAGGTCGGAGTGTACCCGGTCACCTCATTCCACGCGGTGTTGAAGGCGTACTGGAGGACGGATACATACTCGTCCCAGACCTTCTGGTTTTTCCCCACGTACTGGGCGATCATGGTTTTTATCGTCCGGTTTGCCCGTTCGACCGGGTTACACTGTGGCGTGTACGGCGGTGTAGTACGGTGTTGGATGCCAAAGGCTTGCAGTACTTTGGCTAACTGCGACGATTTGAGTTGTGTCCCGTTGTCGGTCAGCAATCTTTCGGGGCACCCGTGGCGGTAGATTACTTGATTGGTGAAGGCCTTCGTAACGTTGGTCGCCGTGGCCTTTCGCAGCGGAGTGACCTCAATCCACTTCGTAAAGCGGTCTTGCATGGTCAGGAGCCATGCGTGTCCCCGGGTTGAGCGAGGGAGAGGCCCGACCAGGTCGATAGCGACCTGCTGCCACGGGGCGGTGACGGGAGTCGCGCGCAGGTTCCCGGCTGGTCGTAGCTGTGACGACTTGTGTGCTAGGCAGGTAGTAAACGCGCGTACGTACCGCGCGATGTCCCTAAACATCCCTGGCCAGTAGTACCGCTGAGCGACGCGGGCTATCGTCTTGGCGGTGCCTAGATGGCCGGATGTGGGAGCGTCATGGTAGCGCTGGAGCAAGGCGGGTCGTTCTGGCGTGGAACGCATCGCTTCCACTGCTCGCCCGCGGCCATTTCCCGGAAGTCTAGGTCGTGCAGGATGTGTCGGTATAGGTGGCCGTCCTGGATTTGGTATTCGGGTCGGTCGGTTGGCCTGGCTCGTACCCCTTGACAGATCCGGTGGTACCACTTGCATCGGGGCGTTGGTTGAGTGGCCGCGACCTCCGGTTGGCGTGAGAGCGCGTCGGCGACCTGATTCTGGGAGCCCCGACGGTACTTAATTTCGAAGTCGTGTTGTTGGAGTTCGAACAGCCAACGGGCGAGTCGACCCGACAGGGCTTCCAGGCGTTGAAGCCACCGTAAAGACTGGTGATCGGTCAACACCGTAAAGCGGTACCCCTCCAGGTAATCTCGCATTCGCCGTATCCCCCAGACTACGGCGAGACACTCCAGTTCGGTGGCGCTATAATTGCGCTCGGCGTGGTTCAGCGTCCTGCTGGCGTATGCGACAACTCGTTCCCCCTCCGGGAGCTGCTGTGTTAGCACGGCCCCTAGCCCGTGTGCGCTGGCGTCGGTTTGCAGCGTGAAGGGCTGCTCGATGTCGGAACACGCCAACACTGGCGCGGACGTTAAGACCGTCTTGAGGCTCCTGAAGACTTGATCCTCGACTTCGGTCGACGCCCAGCGTGCGTTTTTGCACGTGAGGCGGGTTAGTGGCGCGATGACGGTGGAGAAGTCGGCTATAAATCGCCGGCACCACGAGGCGAGGCCGAGGAATTGGCGGACTTGCCGCAAGTTGGTGGGCGCAGGCCAGTTGGCGATTGCGCTTATCTTGGTCGGGTCGGTGCGGATTCCCTGTCGGTCTACGATGTGCCCAAGATAGCGGAGGCTATTCCGGCAGAAGTGGCACTTCTCGGTATTGAGTCGCAGCTTGGCAGCTCGTAGTCGGCGGAAAACCTCGGCCAGATGCTTGAGGTGGTCTCCGAAGGTCGGACTGGCTATCACGATGTCGTCCAGATAGACCAGGACGTGGGGTTCGAGCTCGGGCCCCAAGACGGCGTCCAGTAGGCGCTGGAACGTGACGGGGGCCGAATGCAGCCCGAACGGCATAGTTCGGAACTGCATTAGCCCTCTTGCCGGTACGGTGAAGGCGGTGGCAGGTCGGCTCTCGGGTGCCAGCGGTACTTGCCAGTACCCGTGTTTGAGGTCCAGCGTTGTGAGATACTTTGCGCCCCGGAGCTTGTCCAGTGTTGCCGCGATGTGTGGCAGCGGGTACGCATCCTTCCGTGTGACTTCGTTCAATTTTCGGAAGTCAATGCAAAACCGGTATGTGCCGTCCTTTTTCTTGACGAGCACTACCGGGGAACTCCAGGCGCTTCGTGATAGTTCGATGACGCCGGCTTCCTCCATCTTTCGGACTTTTTGGTCTATCACGGCTTGCATGGCTGGGTTACGAGGCCGGTACCGTTGCTTGATCGGTTGGTCGGTGGTGAGATGGATGCGATGCTCGATACGGTATGTTGGGCCGCGTATTGAGTCAAACGCGGCCAGTTCCCTGTCCAGGAACTTTCTTAGCCGCCGGTCCTCGTCCTTGGTTCGCGGGGTCAATCCGGTCGATATTTCGCACACTGCTGGTTGGTTGTTGGTGCTTGGGCCCGGAGGTGCTGGGAGTGCGATCCAGTGTTCCGATTAGGGATCGGCTGTACGCGCATGCGTGCTTTTGCGCATGCGCGACGGTGAGAATTAGCGATGTACATGATGCGTGCAGACGTTGTAGCGGGACGTTACGACAGCTGGAAATTAAATGATATATATAAGATAAGATTTTTATATGTTTAATCGTTCTTTAATTAATCACAATGTATATTTTTATCTATATATGTATATATTTTATTTCTTAATACATTTTTAAAACATTTTTTAAATATTTTAAATGTAGCCGGGTAATAGTGCCTCTTTTTATTTGTATAAGATACTTTACTGATGCCGTATTCCCGCACATGCGCGTACAGCCGGTCCCTAATCGGAACACTGGTGCGATCCCGAGTTTGACCCAGAGGTCAATGCCTATCAGCACTGGCCCACTTAGGTTCGGCATGACCTGGAAGGTGTACGTCATGGTTCGTTCGGTGGTAATGATCGGTAGGTCGATCGTATGGGTAATCGGAACTGTGGTGCCGTCGGCCAAGTTGATCTGCTGGTCCACCCTTCGAGGGGGGTGGCCGCAGTACGTGGCTCGTTTTGCAATAGCCGGACTCACGAATGACATTTCGGAGCCGGAGTCAAGCAACGCCCATAGGTGTCGACTGAGTAGGCGAATCTTTAGGTGCGGCCTAGGTGTGAACCTTATGTGGTTCGGTCGGGTCGGGTGGCGGTCGCTGGTTCCCCGGCCCATGGTCCGTTTCCCGACGGCGGGTGGCAGTCTCGGATGAGCACGCCGTCCTTGCCGCAACGGGAGCAGAATTTGCGTGGGGCCGCTTGCAGTCGAGGCGTGTGTGGCCTCGTTCTTTGCATCGCCAGCAGCACTCTTCTCTGCTGTAGGCGGCGGCCGAAATCGGTGAGCTGGGCACGCTTCGTAGCGGCGGTTGTTCTTCCTTTTGCCGGCGGAGGACCTTTTCGTGCTCGGTTGCCCTGGTGCTAAGCTCGGCTACGTTGGTGGCTTCTGCCGGTCGAATGTATAGCTGGTAGCTGGAGTGCAAGTTGTTATATAACAGGCGGGCCTTCTCTCTTGGTGTGTAGCCCCCAGCGCGCCTCATCATCGTTAGCAGGTCCGTGGCGTATTGGTCGAAGGATTCCCCCGGTCTTTGCCTTCAGGCCTGGGCGTCCTGTCTTAGCTGGTCTTGGTAGTCTGGTGGGAGGTATTTCGATCGGAAGGCGGTACAGAAGTCGTCCCAGGTCGCCCAATCCTCGTAATTATTACGGTACCATAGCAGGGGGTTCCCTCGTAGCATCTCGGGCAGCCCGAGGAGGAATAACTCGTCGGCGTAGCGGTAGGATCGCTTGAATTCGTCTAGTCGCTCGAGGAACGCGAAAGGATCCTTGCCCTCGAAGCACAGGCCCCATTTCCGGATTCGATCTAATACCGCGGTGGGGTCGGGTAGCGTCGGTTCGGCGTGGTTTGGTGTCGTCTCGGTATGGTCTGGGTTCGGCTCGGTATGGTCCGGCGTTGTCTTCCCCTTGTTTGGCATGTCGGCGTTGTCGTGTTCGGGGAACAGCCCGGGATTTTTAGTTACGAACTGACGCAGTCGGTATCGCAACGCTTCGATATCTCCGGTACTGTCGAGACCGTGGGAGACTAGCTTAGTCGCGAGTTGGGCTTTCGTTAGCAAGTATATCCAGGAGATTTTCATCGGGGTGCGCACGCAACCTGGAGTCTTTACTGGGCAAGTCCCTGTTCGGGCGCCATGTAACGCGGTCACCTCGCTCGGCGCTCGGATCGGCTCGTCGGTGTCCGGGTTCGAGAGGAGGGAAGATTCAAGCTTGCGTAGACACAGTATAGGTAGAAAAGATAGTTTATTGCAGGTGAAATATATACAGAGTAGCGTGCAGGGCCGGGCGGTGTTAGGCGGCGTGCGCTTGGTGGCAAACGGGCGTTAGGACGCGAGTGCAGCGAGAAGCGCAAGCGCGAAGCGGCGTGCAGCGGGAAGCGGATTCGACTTAACTATTACTTTATTTACAAGCGCGTTAGCACGCGGGTCGATCGCGACGCGGTTATCCCGGTCGGGCTTATTTCTAGCGATTTATAATTACGGCGTGATTCGCGGACTTATTCTTAACCGGACTTATTGCTAGCAGGCTTATGATTACGGCGGGTTTCGCAGGCGCGGACTTATAATTAACCGGACTTATTTCTAGCAGGCTTATAATTACAGCGCGATTCGCAGGCGCGGTCTTATAGCTAACCGGACTTATTTCTAGCAGGCTTACAATTACGGCGCGGTATCTACAGGTGCTTATTACTACGGTTAGGCTAGGCGGCTGGATATTGCCGGCAGGCCCGAGTGTCACGTCGAGCTCCGCCTGCAACGGAAACCGGAAAACCCGGCGGGGCTGAGAAAACCTCAGCCCGGGCTGGTGCGAGGAACCGGAAAACCCGGCAGGGCTGAGAAAACCTCAGCCCGTAAGGTAGAGAGAGCCAGAAAACCTGGCAGAGCTAAGAAAGCCTTAGGCCCCAGAGGTAGTGGTCAGGTCGGTGTCTGGAGCAGGATGTCGGGACAGGATCTGGTCCCGATGTCTCGGCCGGCCGGGCTCATATACCCGGCCGGCATCCCCACTACGCGTTGTCGGTCCGTCGGTGGGAGTCGGTTCGCTGTGGGGCAAGCGGGACAGCACGAGCGGCATACGAGCGAGCGAGATAGCACGTGTGGCGTACGTGCGAGCGAAATAGCACAAGCGGCGTGCGTGCGAGCGAGATAGCACGTGTGGCGTACGTGCAAGCGAGATAGCACGAGCGACGTGCGTGCGAGCGAGATAGCACGTGTGGCGTACGTGCAAGCGAGATAGTACGAGTAGCGTAGGCGCAAGCAGGATAGATATAGCAGGAAGAGACAGTGAGGCATGCGAGGTTATACATAGCTATATTCTGAATATATTTACAATATTTACAGTAGTGACGACTCTGTCGTTACAACGTTACAAATCGTACGCTTGGGCGGAAGAGAGGCGTCGCCCCTCTCCCTGCACCTCCACCCGTGAAAAATTAACCTAACTCAACCCATCTCCCACCCACGTTATATAACCCAAACCAAATTTTTGTTTCGAATCTAACTCAATCCATCTCCCACCCACACAACAATTGTGGGGTGGACTTCGCTTCGCGTTGTAAAGTATATGCGTGGACGCAGTGGGTTCCGCCCCTCCATGGGGGGGCTCCACTTCCGAAAAATATAACCTAACCCAAATCTATTTCTGATTTAAAACTAAAATTTGGTTTGGGTTACGTTATATAAGTCAAACCAAATTTTCGTTTCGGATTAAACTTTAACTTTAAATATCTCAAAAATTATAAGAGACCGCCGATTAAGTTATAAGGAAAAGTTACTCAGGATCATGATCTTGACAACATATGTCAAGGTCAACATCATTGGGTCCGTTTTTATAAAGTTTTATTATCATGTCCAATAGTTTAAAGTGATATATCTCGAAAACTATTGGTCGGAAACTTTTTTTACTATTTTTCCCGTATTCCTCGTCAAAAATGTCTTCAGAAACGACCTTTCAAATAGAGGGCCGTAATTATCGTAATCACCCCCAGCGTTCGAATGGAGAACCGGTCAAGGAACTGTAAAATGATTCGCGCTGTGGTAAACACGTATCTTTCAACCTGTCGACGCAGCCAATATATTCGTACGGAAAGACGCCCTTCCGTGTTAATAAATTGAAATTGTCGTTCGATAAATTTAGAAATTCAGATTTTAAAATTTTGAGTTTGTCTTTATTCAAGAATGATGCCAATTTATCGAGACTGGCTGTGAGAAATTTATACGAATCGATAAAACGCAATTTAATATGATTTTTTGATTTCTCTTCGGTAAGTTTAACATTTTTCGTAAATGATATATATTTTTCTTTTGTTATCGGAAGTAACTCGATCCCCCTTCGAACGCTGTAGCTATTTCCTTTATAATAAAATGTGCATCGTAACCGGATAAATTATGAATAACTATTGGAATACAAAAAGGATCTTTAAAATTTAAATTGCAATTTGAATGCGCGGGACCTCTGTATCGCCCGGTCAGATGGCAATGATCGCGTACGCGTGTATCGTCTTGTACGAATGGTTTTTCGCTTATATGGCAATGCATCGCGTTGTGAAATTTTTCACATTCATCAGGTATTAAATTTACCATGGGGACATTAGCTGATAAAATACTTTTTACACGTTGCGCTAAATTTTTTAGTTTTTCGACGAACTATGACATGCAATCGGTACTGCGACGAGAATGATACGCGGATAACGAATCGTCGTACGAACAATGTACATAATAAGCAATACTAAGTATTTTATCATGTTGGTAATTTCTTTCTTCCTCCGTCTTCTCCAAAACGCACTCCAAGTCGGCGTGTACGACAATAGGAAGCCGCTCTTTCCGATTATAGTTGTTGAACATGAGCCACTTGTCCTTATCGCTCGGTAATTGGATAGCGCACTCGTTCATCTCTCGACAGTCCACCATATGTGACTGTAACTTGTCATTCGAGCCAATGTAAAGCAAACATCTGTAAAAGAAATTTTTTATTTTTTGTTCAATTATTTGTACAATGTATTTTATTAAATATATATGTACCGATCGCAGATATGTATTTGGCCATTATGTTTGCTCAATTGCGAGCTCACGAGTCTGGATAGATTCTTGACCCACGCGAAATGTCCAACGTTGTTGTCTTTCACGTACAGCAGATTGACGTGTTTGTCTCTCTTTACTAAGAGAGACAAACACGTCACAAAACGTAAGAGAGACAAAACGTTCACTAAGACGTATCGGGACAATGTTCTTTTCCTTGATACTATATACATTTATAGAGATATCGTTGGCAAGTTCGAATTTTTTGATTTGATTCACAGTCACTGGAAACTCAATGTCTTGGAGATCCAGTACTGTCGTATAATGTGGATACGAAGATTTTCGATAAACATGATCTTCAGCTGGATATAGAGCGGCGACTACAGAGCACGCAAAACACGCATTGTCTTTAGATTGCACGTTAATCACCGCTCTTTTCTTCATTATCGCCCGCGGTAATTTTATGTGACATCCCGCGTGCATAGGATTATACTTGTTTATATTCACAATTAAATCGATTATTCGCGACAATGCCCACCCGCTATCGCGTTCCTGAAATTCTTCGAGCGATGCTAGAGTGGGCTCGACAACGCGCCGCTCGTACCATTCGCGTAAATCGGATGGGCGAAAGAGTTCATAATTTCTCGTATTGATACTTTTATTTGCGCGTCTATCACCCGTCACGAATTCTCCATTGAACACTGTATTAACTTTCACATTAAAGTGTTTTTTCAGCACGTTTTGCACGTGTTCGAACACAATATCTTTGGTATCCTCGAAAAATTGACGAGGCTCGATGTGATTATGATTTATAACCGCACCTGTCAATATGCGGCTCTCGAACGCCGTATCGATCTCTCGCCAAATCAATCCGTGTTGTCGCGTGCTGCATCTTGCACCCACGTGATTCGTACAAAACGCCTGCGTAACGAATTCTTCAATCCCTCGGGTCGTGCGATTCGGGCAATCAGCGATTGTCGAATCCTGATCGATAATCGTGGACCCTTGATTCGACTTTGCTCTTCCAACGATTCGATATATTCGTCGCATCGTTGCTTCCACGCAACGTACTCCTCTATCGAATTCACCCTTGCAGATTGCTCGCGCAGATTTCGTTCGCCACTGTTTTCCGTCATATTTCCAAATTTTTGCCAAAAATGTTTGCTAATCAGATGCGCTTATTAATAGCTCTTGTCTCGGCCCCTGGCGAAAATACTGACAGGGTGTGCCTCTTTACCATGATTTTATATTCTATCTTGATGTCTCTTTCCATCATGTGTATCATATTTCAACTAAATCTTTATTTCGCGGTTTGTCACGTACATTTTGACTAATGTCGATTATTGCATTTTTGTCGATTATTGCATTTTTGTTGTCTAGAGATGATGTCAAATCCCAGATGCATCGCAAAAGTTTCAAATTACATGCAGCTATCCAAGTATGTTAGTGCAATTTAACCATGATAATTATTCTTATATTTCACGATTTTGTCATGTTTTGACACGCACGTTTGAATTCTGATATCTGAGGAAGATATTATCGCGAAGCAGCCGCACATCGGCGCTTGAAAATTTTATATTACATTGCATTCTTTTTTTTTGGCTAAATCACACACCTGGTGGTGATGTCATTTCAGCCCAGATGCATCGCAAAAGTTTTAGATTACTTGTATATTAGTACAATTTAACCTTGATAGTTATTCTTATATTTCACGATTTTGTCATGTTTTGACACGCGCGTTTGGATATCTGAGGATGATATCATCGCGAAGCAGCCGCACATCAGCGCTTGAAAAATTTATAATTGCATTTTTTTTTGTTCATTCAGCTAAATCTCCACCTGGGGCTGATGTCATCGCGAATAGCAGCCGTACATCGGCGCTTGAATAGAAAAATTGAAAAAAATATCGCGTCGGCAATAATCCCCACCACATTGCAATTTTGCGACGCTAATACATATTTTAAAAATCACATACAAATCAATAGCAAGTGAGAGCCAACGCGGTAGTTGGTGCGCATACTTCATTTAAATATCTACTAATTCGAATGTCGATTTACGACATTACAAAAAATTATTAAACGAAATTATTAAACGTACGTTCCGGTCCTTTTTTGAGACCTTCTTCAGCGTGATATAAAAATAAACGCAGATCTAACTTAAAATAGGTATTGAAATAGGCGGAAGTACTTTAAGGAAACTAATCCATAACAAATGTATCACATTACTCGTTGTTCAGACATCGCCAAGGTATCGTAGGTACGTCCTCCTTACAAGTGTCAAGAATCGCAATTATCAACCTTTGAGGGTTCACATCCACCCCCGGTTGGCAAACCAGGAAGTGTATGAATCGAAAAACATGTTCACAGAACATTTTGAGCATGCTTCCTGGAATTGACAAGGGTGGAGTGAACTTACTGATCTAGATCGCGTAAGGATGATATCAATTAAATCTCATCAAAAGTTTTTTAAAAAAGTTTTTTAGAAAATTATTTACCAATTAATTCCTTCACTCATTAATGTTAGGATAAACAGTCGAATATGAAAAATCCGTTGTCACATTCATGGTTAATCCCTTTCCAGTCAATAATGTAATCCGATTAAAATTTTCCAATAACTAAAATTACTTATATAAATATATAATACAATACAATAAATAATGGTGAATAAATTAGTCAATTTTTTAAAAAACATAAATAAATAAATAAGTTAAATTAAGGTATGTCATACGTTAAAAAAGAAAAGAAATACACAATAGTCGATAGAAAAATAATCGCAAGGAAAGAAAAAATCCATTCTGGAAAATGACGAGAAATAATTAGTTAGATACCTTAAAATATCCCGATAAACGTCTAGCTAGACTAAATGGACCATCCTTAATGAGATCTCATTGTAGATTGACAGATCTCACGCGGTGAGAGAGAAATATCAGGAGCGACAAACAACTGTTTATGACAATCAAAGCTTTGACATTTTATCGATAACGGTCGTGTACATATCGGATAGGCATCCCGTGTTTGTTTGTAAATTAAGGCTATTTACTTGTCTTTTGATGAAAATCACCTCTGACAACAACCGTTTATGCAAAAAGGTTCACTATCTAATATTTCAACATTTTCCCAATTAAAGTTACGATTAAAATTTATCCTATGATCGGTGACAACAGAATGAATAGTTATTGTGTTACGATTTATATGATTCCGATGTTCAGAAATTCTTTTTGTTAATTGTCTATATGTCTGTCCTACGTAGGATGCATTGCAATCAATACAATTAATTTTGTACACAACATTCCTACAAAGAATTTTTGGGGTGGTGTCTTTGTGTGTTTTAATATATTTACATAATTTATTAAGAGTAAAATAAGATAATCTAACATCGAAATTTTTTGTGATATTAATAAAACGTTCAGATATGGAAGGAATATACGGGATTGTGAAATAAACGGTCTTTGGCTAATAATCTGTTCAATAATATTCATTTTTGCGTAATTTAAATTGTTGATTAATATTTTAAAACTTTTTTAAAAAACTTTTGACGAGATTTAATTGATATCATCCTTACGCGATCTAGGTCAGTATGTCCACTCCATCCTTGTTAATTCCAGGAAGCATACTCAAAATGTTCTGTGAACATGTTTTTCGATTCATACACTTCCTGGTTTGCCAGCCGGGGATGGATGTGAACTGTCAAAGGTTGATAATTGCGATTCTTGACACCTGTAAAGAGGACGTACCTATGATACCTTGGCGATGTCTGAACAACGAGTAATGTGATACATTTGTTATGGATTAGTTCCCTTAAAGTACTTCCGCCTATTTCAATACCTATTTTAAGTTAGATCTGCGTTTATTTTTATATCACGCTGAAGAAGGTCCCAAAAAAGGAGACACACGCACGCACGCACGCACGCACGCACGCACGCACGCACGCATGCACGCACGCACGCACGCACGCACGCACGCACGCACGCAAGCACGCACGCACGCACGCACACGCACACGCACACGCACACACACACACACACTAATATTGAATAAACTTATTATTATATAAAAAGTGTGACTTATTTCTGCGCCTTCTTCTTTCCTTTTCCTACACGTTCATGCCTCGCATTATCTCTCTCTCTCTCTCTCTCTCTCTCTCTGTCCCAAGTGCATGCAAACGCTATCCCTTTCCCACACATTGCGGACGACTCGCGCTATCTCTCTCACACCTACTCGCGGACGCGTGCGTTCTCTCTTCCCCGCGGACCCCTCGTCAACAGATTTCGTCGCGGTTCCCCCTCTTCCCCGTGGACCCCTCGCCTATCGGTTGTGTCGCGGTTCTCCCTCCCCCCTCTCCGCGGACCCCTTGCCTACCGGTTTCGCCACAGTTCCCCGCGCGATGTCATACCCCCGCCCCGGTTTCCCCTCGCCCCTCACCACGCCTCAGAGGAACTTATACCCATATTTCTTCCCGTTCCAGAAAAAAGATTAAAATGTCAATTTTGTCAGATGTAAAACTTCGTATCCTTATAACTTACAAACCATGACAGATAATCCAATTCCTCAACTTGTGCTGAATTGTGCTAAGCAAGACGAATAAAAACCATGCAGAAAAAGTCTCACTACCCTCGCCGGATTGTGCTACTCAAGCACAACAACTTTTTCTTATGGCAAAATTACGCCAGACTATAAGAATTGGAAATACAGTCAAAATTAAAATGTCTGTTTTTTGAATACAAATTTGTAACGATGCACCCCTCATCGTTACCCGGCCGTTGACTGCCGAAAGTCTGCCGCCCGGTGAACCTAACCAGCCGGGCAGGGGCAGAGGCCCTTTTTAATACGCAATGCAAGATCATTGTCTTAGAATACCAAACAGCCGTTATACGGCTGCCGTTACAATACCAAGAACCGCCGAGCGCTCCCGGAAAATACCGAGCGCTCATCTGCCGAAAACGCCGCATCGTTTTCCCGCCGGAGGGAAACGGCGCGTTACCCGAAATTACCATACCAGAAAACAATTGAGACGCGAGCAACATGCAACCGAGGTGGAGGGGATAACACACACAAGCGCAAACAGCGTACGTGTGAGCTCGGCGCTTCGGCTAGCTTCGGATAACAGAAGAGGACAGATGTACTGTTTTCTGTCTCTCTCCTTCCTACCGAGCCGGCAACGATACGGGCGACGAGCGACGGGCGACGGGCGATGTTGCACGTTTCTCGATTCTTGATGCATGACAGTGTTAAATGTTTTTTTTACAGCCTATTAATGTGTTATATATTAAATGTTTTCTTTCAACCTTCTTCTTTAATATGTTTTAAATTAAATGATTTTTTACGCTTTTGATAATATATATTTATATCAGAGTTATAAGAGAGAGCATTATTAAATTAAGACAATACTCTGCTTTAATTTTTTTTTAAATTTATGTATACTGCATATAAAAGTATTCGAGTAAAATACTCGAAGATTGAATATAATATTAAACATTTCATATTCTACATACCGAGAAAAAAAATAATTTGATAGTAAAAAATGTTATTTTATTCGAGAAAACTATTTATTCGGTGAATTTTAATAACGTTTTTGTTTATTGTTAAATCTTTAAGTTTCTTAAGTATAATATATTTATTTAGTAAATATAATAAATATAAAACATATTTTTCTTATCAAAAACAATATCTAGATTATTAAAAAATATTATTTAAATAAAAAGAAATTATACAAAGATAAAAAATGAATATTGTTAGAACAAATCAAATAATTTTTGTTAATAATATACTGAAAGAATAAAAATATATATATTATGCCAGCACTTTTATATATTTAAATAAAAAAATATGTATTAATTAAAGCAGTATTGTTTTAATGTAATAATGTATTTTCTTATAACTCTGGTATAAATATATAGTATCAAAAGGCTATAAATATATTTTTAAGTTGGAGAAATAATATTTGCAATTGTAAATATATTTACAAAGCATTGGGGTTTAACTCAATAAAATAAATAATAAATTTTGGAAATAGTTACAAATTTCATTTATACAACTCGAGATATATAATTTATATGAGAATTAAACTCCTACTTTTTGTGCTTCAAACAAACAGTTTACAAATATTTATCGTGCTCAATTCAATCAGTTTAATATTCTGAATCTTGTGTTGGGCTTATATCAGATATAATTAGAAATTAAACTGATTAAACACTACTACGCTTTAAATCTTATATTACTAGCCAAACCTTGAAGACTTTATATCCATTTGTAAGAATGCGAGAAAATACATCATCTAACGAAGAAATTAGTAAATCGCTCACATATTTAAATGAAATGAATTGATTTTTAATAACAAAAAATCTAATTGTCTAAAATACATATTTGATTAAATATTATATATTATATACTAATATTATATATTAGTATTATGTATTTAGGATGGCTTTACATAATGAATGGTGCTTTTCCACACCACCCATGGGGTATCACCAATGGCGCGTTCGGTTTTTTAAAGTGGACCTTCGCCTGGAGCCCTATTATACCACTGTATGTTATATATTTTATTGTATCTTTCATTTACAAGGGTGATGTCTTTTATAGACAAGATATTTTTTACACACTTGTATTTTAAAAATGTGATGTCTTTTACAGACAAGATATTTTTTACACACTTGTATTTTAAAAATGTGATGTCTTTTACAGACATGATATTTTTTACACACTTGTATTTTAAAAATGTGATGTCTTTTACAGACAAGATATTTTTTACACACTTGTATTTTAAAAATGTGATGTCTTTTACAGACAAGATATTTTTTACACACTTGTTTTTTACAAGTGTGATGTCTTTTAAAGACAAGATACTTTTTATTTTATTTTCAACATTATTATTACATATCATTAACCGATGACGGACCAGCAATGTCATCAATGTCAGCAGCATATAATGTAAGACTGTTCATTCTCTTGGGACAAGTAGAATATAATTTTTCCGATGACATGAGAGATAAATGCTTTTCATTAATCTCCATGTCTAGAACAGTTTGTTTTCTCGTTTTTAGTGCTGATTTTAATACACAAATAGCATTTATACACGCGGGCAAAAGTTTATTTCGTTTTTTTGTTTTTATATCAGATAGAAAAGAAAACATTCTTTCTGGGTCAACATTTGAATTTGGAAGTGATTTTATAGCATTCAAAAGAGACTTCAGGTTGCGATATTTACGTTTTAAAATTTCTTTCCACATCTCATCAAAGTTTAATTTAGAAAAATGTTCTTTTTCTGCTATTGTAAAATCGAGATGTGAAGCATGCCACTCTTTTTTTAATGCATTTTCGTCAAAACCACCGAGGGTTTGAGCGATAAAAGAAACATCATTAAATGATGTTTCTCTATCGATGCTACATAATGCTGCGTTTAATTGAAAAACCTTTAATTTATATAAAAATTTATCTTTAATGGGCAGTCTTTTACTAATCTTCTCGGCAGCAGTCACGTAAAATTGCAGACAATTATCTCGAACATTTCCAATTATGTCTGCGTGTCCTTCTTTCATTAAACTCTCGAGATATTCCTCACATTCAAATCCTACATTTATATTATTTAAAGATTTTTGGTTTTCTTTTTCAGAAAATTAAAATCATCATTACATACATATTTTAGAAGCTCTAGTTTCAAAAAGTGTTTACAAACTGTTATTAAAAGCTCTACAGATTTTGGCTGCAATAAATGAATTCTTGTTTCCAGAGCTTGGAAAAATGCATTGAAAGAATTTAAAAAATTCAAAATATGTTTTAAAAATGGCAAATATGCTTTTACATCAGGATTTTGCATTATAGATAATAAATTTTCTCCTGACTTTGATTTTTCACTTACGACCATTTCGGTCAAAAAAAGCTTGGTAGTATCCCACAACTCAAGATGTCTTTCAACACATGAATGGCGAGAGAGCCACCGTGTATCAGACAACTTTAAAATTTTATGATTTGTTTCCTGAAAACATTCTCTAAAATCTTGATAAATAGCAGCACGCTTGGGACTACTGTTAATATAATCCGCCATCTTTTTTAAAAATTCTTCACAATATTCCGGTATTTTTGCACATGCAGCATGTGCAGCGAATGCAGCGGAATGGCATGGACATGAAAATGTTAATAAATTTTTACAAACTTCTTCTAACTTTTTTTTGAACGATAGATGTTTTCCTATCATGACAGACGCATTGTCGCATGATAGGGCAACGATATTTAAAAATGGAATGTTTAATTTCCACATTTCACATTTCAATGCATTAAATAATTTTTCCGCGCTGCTATTTCTCGCATCAATATTAATTAATTTAACTAATTGCGTGCGAATATCTAATGTTTCAGGATCAACATATCGAACAAGAAACGTCATCCATTTTTCATTACTGATATCAGACGTTTCGTCAATAAAAATTATAAATTTCGTATTTTGAATGCTGTTAACCACACGGGCCGTCTCAACCGGACACAATACATTTGAAATTATACTTTTACATTTTGTTCGACCCATGCTCATACTTTTCAATACGTTAGGATCTTTTCCTACTTCTTGGAAAAAACTAAGAATTTCTTTTGCCGTTTGATGCTAAATATTCTTATCAGCAATTAACGCGGCATATCGAATTTCTGATGATTTCTTTCGCTCTTCAAATGACAAAAGTGATTCGTCCGTCATGTTGATACTTTCGTCCGTATTCTTTGTTTCTGTTTTATTATTTTTACATATTTCTATGTGTGCTATTGATTCTGCGTGACGATAAATTTGTGATAAACCACCAACCATAGATTTATCACAAAATGAGCAAAAAAACGAATTTTTGTCATGTGACACTTCGCGTAGCCATGGCTTAAATAATTCGATCTCTAGCCATTGTTGTTTAAATTTATGTTTTTCTGTTAATTTTTTATTTAAACTCTTATTGTCAGCATTTAATAATAATGATGTACTTTCTTCCATATTATTTTTGTGGCACGCAGAATCCGCATGTCTTAAAACATGTGTGTTGCACGAAATATTTTTATTACATATAATGTGTTACGTCCAGACTCAAATAAAGGAAGAGTCAGCGGGAGGGCGTAACCTACTTACCTCTAGACAAACGCTAGACGATGCGTCTCCTAGAGTCGAACGAACAGATCAGGGCCCGAGATAGGTCAACGACCGGAAGGGTCGCTCTTACTCTATCGAAAGGGCCGTTCGCTCGGTGGTCCCTTTTCTGGTAAAGGAACTGAATCCCTATTACCCGGGACGGGACCTTGTGCGATTTCGTGCAACAGGAAGGAGGTCGGGTTAATAAACTGCTCGAATTTTTTAAAATCTAACTTTACATTTATTCAAAGAAATAAAATGAATAATTTTAAAAGGTACAATTTAATAATGAATCATCAGATTCATTTTTATATTCTGTTATTGTGACATAAATTGCTTAGGATCTAATATGTTTGCGTGTAAATGTGTGTGTGGATGAAATTTGTGTTCTCGCGGGTGTTACAATAAATACGGAGGACGTCAACCGGAATTAGACGGGGAAACTAAAATTTAAACTCCGGTTGATAATTTACAATAATATGTTTAGAAAAAATTATTTACAATAAATGTGTGAGGATCGGGCGGTAGAGGGAGAGAAGAGAGGAAAAAAAATGGGGGAGGATTATTAGAGGTCTTGGAATTGGACGGTGGAGGAGGAAGGGAACTTCATCCAAAAAACCTCGATAGGGACGGCTAATGGGAAAGGGCAACCCGGGCCAAAAAATGGAATTATGGAGCCGGGGGGACTGGTATGGAGGATATGATAGAATTGATCGAGGTCTACTATGTCTGGACCGACACAGTAATCCTCGTCTGTAAGAGAGACAGGAAAAGGGGGAAATTGATTCAGGAGATACCTGTACCAGGCTTCCCTGTCCTGGTCTTCGAAAAGGGACCCCGACTCTCCTTCGGGATCGGAAGATTCCGGTTTAAAATCTTCCGGTTCCTCTTTGAGGTCCGGCAACTCCTCTTCGGCAACGAAGTCCCGGAGGGCTTCTTCGAAAACGCGCGACTCTTCTGAGAGATCGGGCATTTTGAGGTCTGAAGGGGGAGGGGGAGTGGGAATCCTAGAGGGTTGAGGTTCGAGAGCAGGTGAGCGAGAACGCTCGGAGGAGGAGACGGGAAGACAAGAAGGAGGTGAAAAATTAACAGGAGAACTGGGGGGACAGTCTGAAGGGGGAGGGGGAGTGGGAGTTTTTGAGGATTGAGGTTCGAGAGCAGGTGAGTGGGAACGCTCGGGGGAAGAGACGGGGGAATAAGAAGGGAGTGGATAATCAAAGGAAGAACTAGGGGGACAGGGGTGTGTATCTCGTGTTGGTGTATAGTTTAATTGTTGTATTCTTAATTTAAATGTCCGCTCGTCTAAATTTAGTCTCTTAAAATCAATAATAAAATTCGGATCCGCGGACGCCCGAGCCAATAGCTTCCGGATCTTTCTATTTTCCCGGTTGCGGATGTGTTTCGCCCAGCACTTAGAGCGCTTTGCCGGGGCTGTTTCCACTAGGAAACACACGCAAGAGTTAACAGAGATATTGATTTTTAGTTAAAAGAAACAGTTTGATAATGATAAAGAAAAATGGAGAAGTTCTTATGAATCTCAATATAACTCTATATAATTATATATATTTATATATATATATATATTTTTTTTTTTTGAGAAAGAAGTGAAATAGAACGATTCGGAGGGAATTGTTCTAGAAGTAGAGGGAGAAGATTTTCCTTCAGGGCCTGGCAGCTAAGTATGAATGCCAATCATGATATTACACCAGGATCCTGGCTAATCACGCCCAGGGGCCCGTGAAAGGGGAAGGATTGCCTAAGTCTAACAATAAGCATGAATGCCAATCTTGACAGTGTTCAAGATCCTGGCTAATCAAGCTTACGGACTCGCAAGGGAGAGAGGATTGGACGAGTCTAACAATAAGGATGAATGCCAATCTTGACAGTGTTCAAGATCCTGGCTAATCAAGCTTACGGACTCGCAAGGGAGAGAGGATTCCACGAGTCTAACAATAAAGATGAATGCCAATCTTGACAGTGTTCAAGATCCTGGCTAATCAAGCTTACGGACTCGCAAGGGAGAGAGGATTGCACGAGTCTAACAATAAAGATGAATGCCAATCTTGACAGTGTTCAAGATCCTGGCTAATCAAGCTTACGGACTCGCAAGGGAGAGAGGATTGCACGAGTCTAACAATAAGGATGAATGCCAATCTTGACAGTGTTCAAGATCCTGGCTAATCACGCTTATGGACTCGCAAAGGAGAAGGTTCAAAGAAGAGGAAATATAAAATTTTTAATAACCAGAATTTAATTTAATAATAATACTAATAAATGTTTGTGCTTGGATATTACTTGAAAATTTGAATTTAATAACAAACTGTTTCTTTTAAGAGGAAGACAAAAAAAAATAAAGTAAGAGAAAGAATGAAATTCTTTGGTAGACTCACTATTTATTGTGTGCGAAGATGACGACTTTAAAAATTTCGCTGGATAAGCGAGGTGAGATCTATCTCTGGACTCGGCCGTGCGGAAGGAGTGGCTCGGAGATCGCTCGGTTCCGGCGGTGTTCGTTCGATCCCTCAAGGGCACACCACTTGTCACTTGCCCGCACAAATTTTGTAAATTTCAATAGCGTGGAACTCCTTGCACTACCACAATCGCAGTGAGAACTTGCGAGAATCGATGAATTTTAAAAGACTTGAATTATCAGCGCGGACTGATGGCAGACTCGATGCGACCGTTCGAGACGAGAGCCGAAGATGAATTGAAAATTCTGAGGGAGGATTTCGCGTAAATCGAATCTTGGCGTCTCTTCGCGTACCCTCTCCATTAGGCAAGCAATATTCTTTTTTAACGAATCAATCTTTAAAATGGTGCCCCTCTCATGAGTTGAGGGCGTCTCCCTTCCAAAAGAAGGTCCAAGAGTTTGCGCCTATTGGTGTAGGCTTTTGTTTTTAAAAATTAAGTCTCGCCCACTGGAGAGTCCGCCATGATCGGCCAAGTTGACAGTTTTATTGTTCACTTGAGTTTTATCTTAAACAGATAACGCGCAAGGGTGGTCTAGCAGGCGAGCACGTAGTGTCGAATGTCGCGAGTTTCAGTCGCGGATCATAGTTACATCAATAAGATAACACTCTAGTTCTTAGAAGGGCCTTTATTCGAGACTCTTCTCGTAACGCTTTTTCACTAGAGGACTTCCAAGAAAAAATATTACTTGATATATTTATTAGTCTCTTGCATGCGCACTGTTTAGATTTCAAGCCTTCTCACGGTTCGAGTATCTTTTTAATTGTTGTTTAAAATTCTTGGTCTTCTAGGGGACCTTTGTTCGAATATTTATCACGCATGGTTTAGGCTTTGAAATATTAGTCTCGCCTGCTAGATATTCCTTTAGTTTATTGTTTATAGTGCAAAGAGTTCTAGAGCGTAGGCGTTTAATATTACGTGAAAGAAAAGTATCGTGGAGTCCACCGGACGTAACAAATGCAATGATAAAAACTATCATCACAAGATACTTTACGTATCCAAGATTTTATTCTATCATCACTAAGCCAAGCTTCTGAAAAGCTTCGCTTAGATTTTTTTCTTAATTCATCACACATTTTTATATACAGCAAAAGATAGGCAGAAACAAAGAATTAAAGAAGAATGAGTAAAATAAAAGATAAACAATAAACAATAGGGACTCACAATCAGAATTGATTCAGCTTCTTGGATACCAATATTTTACAAGACACGTAGAAAGAAACGTTGACTCGCAAATACAAGGCAACAAGATTATCTCACAGAAGCGCCATGAAACAGTAAACATAAAATAAATGCACGGCGTACGCAACAAATGAAAAAATGCAGAATGCTTCAGTTCATTGGAGAACATCACTGCGACACAACGCATCATGTCTCGTAAGTAGTTAATTAAATCATTATTTTATTTGTATTTGTTACACAAGTTTAAGAAAGTTTAGGCTTCGGTTTCTTTATTTTTTGTAATTATATATAATAATAATTTATCGAAATTTTATTAACACGATATGTAATGTATGATGTAATGTAATGTATATATGTATGTATGTATGTATGTATGTATGTATGTATGTATATATGTATGTAGGTATGTATGTATGTATATATGTATGTATGTATGTATGTATGTATGTATATATGTAAAATTTATTAGTATGCAATAACATATGAACATTATATATATTTTATTTTTACAGAAGAAGTAAATGAAAATATGCAGCAGATGGTGCTGCAGGAGGAGCTGAATCTACAGCAGTTGATGCAACAATTGTTGCATCAACAGAATATTCAGCAGCAGCAACAACAACAACTGCAGCAACAGCTGCAATATTTACTGCAAACTAAAGAGCAGCAGCCGCAGTCGCAGCCGGAGCAGCAGCAGCAGTCGCAGCCGGAGCAGCAAAATAATAAAACTGGTAAATTATATCTTTTTTATTATTAATTTATTAATTTATATGCATGATTATATTTATTTATTTATTATTTATGAATGTATATGTTTATTTTTTAGAAAAAGAAAAAAAAAGAGGAGGCGGCCGGTCGCGTGCCCGCTGGTACAACCAGCGTGGTCGAGGAGGCAGAGGCAGAGGATCTGGCGTATATGGCGGCCGGGCCGATAGAAGCGGCCCGAGAGGCCGAGGAAGGAAGCAAGGTCGAGGAGTTATGCGGGGCCGAAGTCGCCCCACTATCATAAAAAATTATTATATTAAATATTAAAAAAATAAAGATTATTAAATAATAATTCAGTAATTATTTACACTATAAATTTTTCTTATTTATCCCTATTGCCCTCACATACAATATCCTATAGTTAAAATATTATATTTTTTTACATTTTTATCATTAAACACAGTAATACTATATATAAATTAAAAAATGTTAACATATAATGAAATTAATTGTCATTTTATTATTTCTGTATTATTTTGTGATTGTAATAATTGTAAATGCCCTCGAACTTTATTCGGATATTCGCGAATTATTAATGACATTGCTGATCCGTCATCAGCTAATGATATGCAATAATAATATTGCAAAACAAATAAAAAATATCTTATCTGTAAAAGACATCACACTTGTAAAGAATAAATGTGCAAATAATATATTGTCTGTAAAAGACATCACTTCTGAAATTACAGGTACAATATTATATAATGTGGTATAATAAGGCTCCAGGCGAAGATCCACATCAAAAAATCTAACGCGCCATTGGTGATACCCCATGGGTGGTGTGGAAAAGCACCATTCATTATTTTAAGCCTATGACACACAAACGTATATGTGGTCAGTATACGTTTGTATGTTGTAATTGTGATAAAAATAATGTGTAAAAATAAAAAGATTATGAAACGAATCTTTTCACCCATCTTGAATATACAATACTAAACAGTATATAATATTTAATCAAATACATATTTAAAGAAATTGGATTTTTTGTTGTTAAAAATCAATTTATTTCACTTAAATATGTGAGCGATTCACTAGCTTTTTCGTTATGTGACGTACTTTCTCGCATTATTACAAATGAATATAAAGTCTGCAATATTCAGCTTAATAATAGTAATATAAGATTAAAAATATAGTAACTGTTTCGATCAGTTTAATTTCTGATTATATTAGGTCTACCGGAAAGTTCTGTCCGTTTTTGGAATAAAACAAAATACAAATTTTTATTACCGTCAATAAACTTTATTAAATAATGTAATTGCCATTATTATTAATGATTTCTTGCCAACGTGAGGGCAATTTGTATATCCCATTTTCGAAAAATGTTTTATCTTTTGATGCGAAAAATTGAACCAGTGCTTGTTTGATATTTTCTTCATTTTTGAATTTTTTGCCCCTCAAAAAATTTTGTAAGGACAAAAACAAGTGATAGTCGGAGGGTGCTAAGTCCGGGGAATATGGTGGATGCGACAGAATTCCCCAGCCTAGTTCTGCAATTTTTTGACGAGTCCCCAAAGCAGCATGTGGCCTGGCATTATCATGATGCAGTATGATGTTCTTCCTATTGAACATCGCCGGCCTCTTTTCTTGGACTGCTGTATTTAAATTATCCAGTTGCTGAAAATACTTCTCCGAATTGAGCTTTTCGTTCGGTTTTAAAAGCTCATAATACGGATTTGTATGATAAAGTGTATACGGACAGAACTTTCCGGTAGACCTGATATGTTATATAAGCCCAACACAAGATTCAGAATATTAAACTGATTGAATTCAGCATGATACATGAATAATTATTTGTAAACTGTTTATTTGAAGCACAAAAGGTATGAGTTTAATTCTCATACAAATTATACATCTCCAGTTTTATAAATTAGATGTAACTATTTCAAAAATGTATTGTTTATTTTATTAAGTTAAACCCCAATGCTTTGTACGAAATATATTTACAATTGCAAATATTATTTCTCCAATTAAATAATATATTTACAGCCTTTTGGTATTATATATCTAACGATACCGTTACTAACGGCCTAGCGGGGCCGATCCACCGCGCGCTTTTCGAGGCTCGGCGCTTATGGCGTCCCTAAACTTCCACACCCGTGTTTCGGCCCCACCGTGGGGCCGCCCCACCACGCGCTCCCACCACGCGCCGACTCGCGTGAGTGGGAGGCCGGCCGCCGGTATATAAGGCGCTCCGGCGAGCGTAGCGTTACCAGTTCCCGATCCCGATTCCTGTCTCATACAACTCTCCGGATCCTGAACCACCTCTCGCGTTACACCAGGCTACGGGCTTCCCGTAGTTAGGCCGGGCTTCCCGGTTGCTGGGACGGCGCATCCTGACACCTCGCGTTACACCAGGCTACGGGCTTCCCGTAGTTAGGCCGGGCTTCCCGGTTGCTGGGACGGCGCATCCTACTAGTTAATAAGTTCGCACCGCGTTTACCGTAAGACCGTTTGTAGATATACCGTGACCCGCTTGTATCGTAAGACCGCTTTGGTCTCCGCGCTCTAATAGCTTCTAGTACCGCTTTGTACATATACCGCGACCTGATACCTTGTAATACCGTTGTACATATACCGTAACTTGTAAGACCGCTCCTGATAGATTCTAGCACCGTTTGTATATATACCGCGACCTGTTCAGATTATAAGACCGCATTGTACATACCGCGACTGTTAACTAAAGAGTCCGTTAGACCTTAGGATTTCCGCCAGTGTCGCGCCGTTTCTATCTTCACACCCGGCCTTCAAACTACTACAGAGCGTCAGTCCTTTTAAGGATAGAACGCCGAGAACGCCGACGCCTCGTCCTTTTAAGGATAAGACAGCCAGGCAGTTGGAATTACAGTGAAGGCCCCGCGACACCCCGTAGAGTTTAAGATCTGTACTGTACCACAAATAATAACCGTAGTTTAATTGCATGCGAACACCGCGAATGCAGAACACGGCCGCTTGAGCCACGCTCGCTTCCCGAGCTCCACGCGCAAACTCTGTACGCACCGTGTTTGTACGATGCCTTGTGAATAACAACCGCTCACGCGTGAAACTCTGTACGCGCACCGCTCCCGCATGTTGCTTCGCGCATAGCTTTCAGTGTTAAATGTCTTTCGTAATAACAGCTCGAATAAATAGACTTATTTCAACCGATAATACGAAGGTAAAGTAAGTTGGAGTTTCCCCCTTCTCCCGAATCCTGGCACCGGCGAGTCTTGATCCGCGGCGTACGGGAAAGGTGAACCGTTACATATATTTATATCAGAGTTATAAAAAAATACATTATTACATAAAAACAATACTGCTTTGATTAATATATTTTTTTTATTTAAGTATATAAAAGTGTTCGCATAAGATATATATTTTTATTCTTTCAGTAATTATATTATCAGCAAAAATTATTTAATTTATTTTAATAATATTCATGTTTTATTTATGTATACTTTCTTTTCATTTATATTTTCATTAAATATTTTTTAAAAATTTACATATTGTTTTTAAAAATATATTTAATATTTATTATATTTAATAAATAAATATTTTAATTAAGAAACTTAGAGATTTTAATATAAACAAATACGCTATTAAAATTCATCGAATTGTTTTCTTGAATAAAATAAAATTTTTAAGTATCAAGTTATTTTTTTTCTCTGTACGAAAAGTATGAAATGTTTAATAAAATGTTCAATCTTTGAGTACTTTATCCGAATACTTTTATATGCAGTATACTTAAATTAAAAAAAATTAATTAAAGCAATATTGTTTTAATGTAATAATACATTTTCTCTTATAACTCTAATATAAATATATAATATCGAAAGCGTGAGAAATCATTTAATATATAATGTAGGAAGAAAAGTTGGAAAAAACATTTACTATATGACATGAAAAGGCTGTAAAAAAAACATTTAACGCTCATGTATATCAAGAATCAAGAAGCGAGCAACATCGCCCGTCGCCGTCGCCCGTACGCCCGTCGCTATAGTTGCCGGTTCGATAGGAAGAAGAGAGACAGAAATCAGTATATCTGTCCTCTTCTACTATCCGAAGCTAGCCGAAGCGCCGAACTCACACGTAGGCTGTTTGCGCTTGTGTGTGTTATCCCCTCCACCTCGGTTGCATGTTGCTCGCGTCTCAATTCTGGCATCACTGCTGGGAACACGCGACGCATCTAATATCGACGCATAGATAATTTGCCGTCCGCACGAATTAATCACCGCGCCAAAATAACTGTCGCGCCGTGTATATTATATTCGGCGCCCGTCAAAATAAAGACGATCTTGCCGTACACGCGCCGACTAGCCGCCGCACAGTGGGCCCACAAGACATGCGTTGTTTCAAAAAAGTCTAGAGCCCTTGGTTTTTAAGCAATCTTGACGGTTTTTTTTTAAATGATTGTCTTGAAATTTGTAAAAGAACCCTCGTGGCCGATTTAAAAAAAAATTGTTACTAATTAGTAAAACATATAAACACAAGAACCTTTTCCTGAAAATAAACTATGACTGCCGAACAATTGCATACAACTTATTTAAATGGATTGATAAATATTTCTGAAGTATATATGTGTGTGTATGTGTGTGTGTGTGTGTGTGTCTCACGTGCGTGTGCGTGTCGTACGTGTACATACATACATACATATATATGTATGTGTATGTATGCACGGATTCAAATATATGTACACCAATGTAAGTGTGTATATTTATATCATGTGCGTATATATATATGCGTGTGTACATGTACGTACATGGATGTGCATGTGTGTATGTATCTATGAATTTGTATGCGTATATAAATGTGTATGGATGTATATATATGTTGCGACGACTTTTCCTACCGTCTCGCGGCTGAGCGATAAACGCGGCCGCCGACTCGTTCTCTCCGTCGCGCGGGTGTAAATTGCGCCGACGAACAGGAGCTAATTTACCGAACGGGAGATGCGGAATGGTCGTTGACAAAAACGGGAAAACGGAGAAAAAGATCCACGCGCCAGATGGGAACGGGATGTTAGGAGTTCCGCGCGCACCGTGACGAGATCCGAGAGATAATCGCGAGAATCGAACTTGGGCGCCAGATACGATCTTTCACGTATCAATCCGTGAAACACACGAAAGAAGCGTGAAATAAACGCGAAAGAATTTGCCGGAATTCGCCACGGGCTGACTAGCTCGCCTAACAATAGAGGGGCAGGGCGAGTGTTGATCTAACGTGAGAAATTGTGCAAGAGATGACAAATACGTAAACGACAAACGCAACTGGAAAGAAACTCGTAAATTAAAAAGAGAAATTAACAGATTTATTAGAATAGCGGGAGCCGCAGCTCCTCGAGAATAGTAATGATAAACCGCGCGGATATACGGCTGCAGTAAAAGAAACGCGGCTGCGAGACTGGGTGTTAGACGCGGGGCGCGAAACCCCGGAATGCGTACGTCGAGACCGACCCGTTATATCGGCCGGAATGTTCGCTCGGCTTGAATTACGCCTCGCACTGCGAAGAAATGGATTATTGCGTTCTTCAATAATTCGGGCGCAAGCCCGAGTCAATTCTTGATATCACCTCGCCAACGGCGACCTTATCGCCCGCTATTACCGCTAAATTGCCAATAAGCAACTTAAAATTAACAGGCAATTAATACAACGCGGACATGCTTCGATTTCGGACAGACATGTTACGCAGAATCGAATACTCGGCACACAGGCACGCGATCCATGCAAGAATCGCGAAGAAACTCTCGCAAAACGCGCTCACAATTTCGAGACGCGGTGCTTTATAACCGACATAATACGTCGAATTTACGCGATTCACACTCTCACGTAACCCGTACAATAATCGTGTGGGAAAGTTGCACCGGACGTGCACGCAAAGTTTATACGCGAAGATTCACAAACGAAAGACAAAAGTAATATAACAAATTGACGCGAATCACACTCACACTCAAACGACCGACATACAGCACGAACGAGACTTAAACGCTAGACGTGCGAGAACCAACGCAAATATAATCTACGGAATCCGAATCTCCAGAGAGACGACACACGCTTCATTAAAAACGCGAGGTAATGTCTCGATCCGCGGAAACCGATACTTTCGAGACTCCGGGGCTCGAATCGCTTGACGACGTGGCCGTGACGCGAAAATCTACACTAAAGAATCGGGCTTAGCCCGTACACCAAAGTACGAATTCACGGCGACGACGACAGAACGAAACGATTCCGGGCGCGATCGCGAGTGGCGAATATGGCGGAGGATAATCTCACCGGCTCAATACTCTCTCCTGGGACGGTCCCTGGGTAGACGTCGTCCTCTCGGGCTCGATCTTGCCCGAGAGTGAAGCGAGGGGGGGATTTAAGGCGGGTGGAGGCACGAACCAAGCATCCATCTCTTCCGTGGCAGCGGCACTGTCGTGTCTGTGTAGAGCGTTTACACACTTCCTCAGCCCGACAAATAATTGTTAGAAAACAACATTTGCGGGTCTGAAAAAATATGCGAGGTACGAGTGGCTAAATCGGGAATCGAACCCGAGTCTTTCGCTTTCCGGGCAACTGCTCTTACCACTGAGCTATTCAGACCTCACACCTTACGCCACTCTAACACAGTACATACGACTCCAGAGCGATGTTGGAATCTCGCTCTATGGATGCAGTGCCGATTGCCACGGAGAGACGACATCCCCAGCACGTCTCCAGAGCGGTCCAATCATATCAAACGATTGAAAATTGGCACTCGTAGCCGCTCAGCGATGAGTCTTGACTCGTCACCAGTATGAATGAAAGCCTCCTCGAGTAGTCCATCCTAAACCACTACGCATCTCTGACTCCGATCGCCGGGATCCCTTCCGCTCGCTTCTGCCGCAACGCTCTCGCAAAAATGGCTCTCGCCTTTCTTTTCTCGCCTCGGAACAAACGCCGCTGTTTATCACGCGAGCTCACGCCAGTCTGATCCCGGATCGTCGCGATACCTGTGGGCCAGCCGGGGCTGCGCACACGGGGTGCGTATTATCGCGACTAATAACGCGTTATCACGCGCTGTGGCCGGCGGGCTGCGCGCTCACGGTCGTATCGGGGGTGCGCGCGTCCCCGGTATTACAAACACTAATTCGCTGGGGCCCTTTCCGCGGGACCGCCGCGAGGTCTAGGGCGAACGGTTTGGCCGGAAGTATCGCTGGCACCCCTCTTTTCGTCGTTTCCGGGGCCGTGTCACGTCATCGGGTGCAGGATTGCAGCCCTTCCGCAGGGACCGGATCCGCACGGGCTTGTGTCCTTGCGCGAGGATCCTCTCTCTGTCCCGTGCGTTGCGCATCACGTGTCCTGATCCCGCCGTGACGTAGCTAGACGTTAGATGCTTTGAATTCTCGGATTGCTGGCTCCTTGCCCCTCGGCGGTCATCCTTGATTGACGATGATATTTTCCGTGATGTTTTACTGACTTCCCGCTCTTTCTTCCGGTGAGGCTCCCAACTCAAATCATCATACGAAAAGAAACAACAAACGGAATTAATATTAAGCACGAAATCTCGGTTAATGACGCCTCTCTAGAGGTAACGGTACGGTTCTCGCAATTATTCGACTGGCGCGGCCCTTTAGCCCGCGCTTTTCGATCGGAGAGGGACTCGGCGGACGCGCGCGAGACGGCAACGTCACAATGTATACGTATATCTATATAAATGTGTGGACATGTATATACGTTTGTATATGTTTGCATATAGGTATTCATATATATATCTAAATATATATACGGATATATTTATGTACATATATATAAATGTACGTCTATGTATATGTATATTCATATATAAATGTATATATGTATAGCTTTTTCAATCTTTTAAATTGTATTTTGGGCTTAAGACACAATTTGGGCCTAATCGAGACTGTACACGTACGACACGCACACGCACACACACACGTGACACACACACGTGACACACACACACACACACACACACACACACACACACACACACACACATACACACACACACACAAAAACACACACACACACACATATATATATATATATATATATATATATACTTCAGAAACATTTATCAATCCATTTAAATAAGTTGTATGCAATTGTTCGGCAGTTACAGTCTATTTTCAGGAAAAGGTTCTTGTGTTTGTTTTACTAATTAGTAACAATTTTTTTTTAAATCGGCCACGAGGGATCTTTTGCAAATTTCAAGACGATCATTTTAAAAAAAAAACGTCAAGGTTGTTTAAAAACCAAGAGCTCTAGATTTTTTTGAAACAACGCATGTCTTGTGGCCCCACTGTGCGCCGCCCTGTTTCTTGTACGCCTTACGCTGTCACAACAAACACAGCCTCGCTGTACGCCGACTAAACCATCGCGCCGTATCACGATATGCTTTATGTAATACGCGCGGAATCATCCACGCCCGTACACATTGTTTCAAGAATAACTATCGCGCTTTAAATATATCTCGCGCCTTGTCATTCACCGCGCGCCCGCTTCGCGGAATTTAGGCTATCTTTAACTTCTCTGTAAACTGACCATTGCCCAAGGAGGCAAATAAACAGACAAATTACATCACGAGTCTATCGTCGTGTCTCAACCCTTTCACGAGCCTTGATCTCGACCGAGCATACCCGAACTCGCGAAAGCGGCTCGTTACAAATCTCATACTTCTATAGCGAGATATATTTCAATTTTATATATATTTTTGTAATGCAAAATTTATCTTTGTATCACAAATTTCAAATAATCGCGGGCTAGTAAAAGCCAGAACGCGGATGGTAGTGCGTCAGTTTCATAGAAAAATAAGTTTTCTATGAAACTGAATATGTGCACAGGGCACGAAATTTACTTGGTGTATATCAAGATTTTAAAATTAATCTCAATTCGAGATTTATAATAATCCTTTTTTACCCCCCTGGAAAGATGAAGGCGAGAAAAATATCGGGGCGAAGTCGCTGAATCGGGAATCGAACCCGAGTATTTCGCTTGCCGGGCGACTGCTCTTACCTCTGAGCTATTCAGACCCCACACCACCGATACTTCTCATTTGCCTTATAATATTTATTACTATTAACGCCATCTTTCAGCCGGCGTGAACTAATAAATTTAAGAAATTAGGCTCTCGAGTGACATTACAAATTTCAAATAATCGCGGGCTAGTAAGAGCCAGAACGCGGATGGTAGTGCGTCAGTTTCATAGAAAAATAAGTTTTCTATGAAACTGAATATATGCACAGGGCACGAAATTTATTTGGTGTATACCAAGATTTTAAAATTAATCTCAATTTTATTTTTATTATCTCTATTTTATTTTTGTATATGTTCCGATTACTTTTATACAATCTATAAAAGTTTATAGAAAACAAATTGATAATAAAGGTCGCATTGGCAACTCGTCAGCTCAAGATTCCAAGAATCACATAGCTGTATCTATGTCGTAACCAGATTACATAATCCGTTGTTTTATAAAACATCTAGGCATTTTATAAAATGCGGCCACATTCTCCAATCATAGTTGAAAATGAAATATTTTACAATCTGGCTAAGATTTTTAGTCTTTTTATAAAACGCTAACAAGCCATCTGCCACATTGTCAAACGCAACAATTTGTACATTGTTTTAGTTTCTGGCTGATTCATTTCAGTTATTGGAAATGGTTCACACACATATATATATATATATATCAAGCAATTGTACAAATTGCTGAAAACACACTCCTATTTTTCAAATGATTTCCGCTTCACAAAATACAAATACAATAGTATTTTGGTTGCAAGAATTTTTACGGACTGATGCTATGCAAAACTCGACATTTCCCTCTTCTAACGAAATAATTACCGACTTTGACAAAGCCTTGCTCCGAGCTGTTGCAAGAGCATTTGCGAAATCTGTTACATTGCATGATTATTTATCTACGTATTTCGCTTTATTGACTGCAAAGTTATCTATACCACCCTGCCGTTTACGATTAGATGTGTATCATTTTATGAATATGATTGCTAGGTGGAACTGTTTTTCTGGCAAACCATCTATAGTATGATCTTTTTTTATGCGTGCAATGGCAGTTTTAAGAAAGCAAAAAACATTCCATGAATTTGAAGAAATTGCGTATAATATTTTAATTCTTGCGGTAAGTCCTTATCAAGATTCTAACGGTTTGATGATGAGAGCACGAAATTTAACATTGCTTATACAAGGCGATACAGATGCATTATCAATAAATGATAAAAATCTGCCAATATTTGCCGAATATAAAAGCGATCAAGGTGTATTAAACGATGCGAATAAAGTTGAAACAAATATACATCGTTGGGTTGATTCTATGTATAACGATTGTGTCTCTCAAACAAGTAAATTGAAAGAAACCTACGATGTTAATGGATTTTATTGCATAGATTTTGCGAAAAAGTTTAAAGTTTTGTTAAAGTACTTTCCGTTGTTTAGTGAAATTATGCGTGCAATATTTGGTTATGGCTATATAAATGCGACGTCTGCGGCGGTGGAATCAGAATTTAATGATTTAAAAAACCGTACGCTAAAAGATGTATCTCTTCCTATGAGAGCCGATAAGTTCGTTAGTAAACATATTTCTTGTTTATCAGGTAAAATAAAGTTGGCAATGGCGGAAAAATTAGAAAATGATTCTATAAACGTCGATAAAATTAATAAAAATAATAACTTGCATCCACTATATTCTGATATTTCTGATTATGATAATGGTTCTCTAGATAATGAATCAACAGAATTAACAGAACTGCAAGCCGAACAAAATTGGCGCAACAAAAACAAAGAGACATACGGTTTTGACAGTTTATGTCAAATACATAATCTACAAGCCTGGTGAACAACAAAGTATACAATGATGCATTATTAGAAACATCCTCAAAATTAATATCATGCTCTAACGTGCTCGTAAAAGAGGGGTTAGGTGCACATTTCTTTATGAACGCGCTAAAATATTATGTAATTTCAATCAATTAAAGCCGGATATTAAACAAAATTCAATAATAAAAGTAAGCGCTATTTCTAATATAGCTAATCTCACAACTTGGTTGCTCGAGGATGTTCCAAGTTTTACTGAAATGAATATGTGTAACATGTGCAATCATGTAAAAATAAGTAGAAATGTTCTATACATTAATATCAATTACACGATAATACGAAAAAGGGATACGATTTCTACAGGAAACATTAAACGAATGATTTTTATTCGTCTTGCTTAACACAATTCAGCAGGTTGAGGAATTGAATTATCTGTCACGGTTTGAAAGTTATAAGACTACGAAGTTTTGCTGATCTGAAAAACTGACATTTTAATTTTGGCTGTATTGCGAATTCTAATAGTCTGACGTAATTTTGCCATTATAAAAAGTTGTTGTGCTTGAATAGCACAATCCGGCACAAGTGGAGAAAATTCGAAAAAGTCAAATTTTTTTTACCCCCATCTCTTTCCAATAATCTTTGGCTAACCCTCGAGGGTAGTGAGATTTTTTTTTGCATAGTTTTTATTCGTCTTGCTTAGCACAATTCAGCACAAGTTGAGGAATTAGATTATCTGTTATGGTTTGTAAGTTATAAGGGTACGAAGTTTTGCATCTGACATTTTAATTTTTTTTTCTGGAACGGAAAGAAATATGGGTATAAGTTTTGCGGCACAATGTACAGTAGTTAAAGCTGTATCCAGCACAATTTTTATTTTGTTGATAAAACAAAATGGCAGTGCTGGCAAAAAAATGATTTTTGTGATCTAACGCTTTGTTTTTTGAGATATATGATTAATTTTTGTGGCACAGTGTAGCACAAGCCTGGCACAACACAGCACAATTTTTTTTTTACAGAATGGCGATGCTAATTTTACGCATATGGTTTATTGACTTATTCTGATGTCTTTTATAACTACCTAAAGTTTATCGATCTAATTTTGGGACACCATAATAGAGTGAGGTTATATAAAACATTATTAAATAATACGCAAATATTGATATTTATATTGCTTTATTGTTATGTTAATTATTGTGGCTTTGCATAGGCATATATATATATAGCAATGTAAATTAAGATAGTTTCTATTAAAAGTAATTAAGCAATACGAATATCGGAGCAAGATTTAAAGGTTTCTTGAGGTCCGCAACCTTGTTTGTGTGTACCATCTTCACACTTGCCCCAATTATTCCCAGCAACATATTCCCATCTAAAAATTAAATAAATATATAATATGGATCTCGTATATGTACAAAGATTGTCATAAAAGTTGTATTAAAATAATTTGTTTTAACTACATATACCATACATGCGTATTATATATACACACTCTTAGAAAAATATTTAAAAACCACTTAAAATCAATTGCAAAAATGACGAAAGTTAAATTTATGACTTCACAAATAAAATTGTAATAAGAGTTGTATTAAAATAATTTGTTTTAAATACACATACATGTGTATTATATATACACACTCTTAAAAAAATATTAGAGAACCACTTTAAATCAGTTGCAAAAATGACAAAAGTCCAATTTATGTGACTTCACAAATAAGATAGTTGATCAAAAAGGTATCTTAAAACCAAAAGATAACTTAGTATGATAAGCTCTAAATATAAATTAATATTAACAAGTAAATGATGAGACGGGCAACTGAGAGCCGATGCGCTGGGTGAGGGGCGCCAAAAATATACAGGGTGTCCTAGACCATCCGTACACCCCTTTTCTTTCAAAAACTAAGCATTTTAGAGAAAAACGTTTTGAACAAAAATTGTATGGTTTTGAGGGAAACATAAGATGGTGTCATTGGTTTGACCTTGGATGGCATCATTAAGATCAAGTCAAGGACACCTTTAATTTCTTAAATGGAATCCCCTATTTTTTATTACATATTCTTATAGCTTATGTCGAGAGCTTTCCAAAACACTATAATAAAGTATTTTTTCATTAAGTACTTTTTGAGTTATTTTATATTTTAATCTGACATATTTTGATATAAAAAATAAAATATCTCGTAAAATATTTCGTTTTCGATAATCTTACCGTAATACTTTTATGTACAGAATAATGAGACAAATCAATTAGTGTAAAGAAAAAAAAACAAATAATTGTTTAAAAAAATACATTATAAATAATTACATACTTTTTCTTAAAAACAATTATTTTTTTTACTAATTGATTTGTCTCATTATTCTGTACATAAAAGTATTACGGTAAGATTATCGAGAACTAAATATTTTACGAGATATTTTATTATTTATATCAAAGTATGTCAGATTAAAATATAAAATAACTCAAAAAGTACTTAATGAAAAAATACTTTATTATAGTGTTTTGGAAAGCTCTCGACATAAGCTACAAGAATATGCAACAAAAAATGGGAGATTCCATTTAAGAAATTAAAGGTGTCCTTGACTTGACCTTAACGATGCCATCCAAGGTCAAACCAATGACACCATCTTATGTTCCCCTCAAAACCATACAATTTTTGTTCAAAACGTTTTTCTCTAAAATGCTTAGTTTTTGAAAGAAAAGGGGTGTACGGGTGGTCTAGGACACCCTGTATAATTCCGTGTATGTGAATTATGTTTATTAAACGTTTCGGTAAATTGGACCATCTTCAGTAACTGTTAAGAAGTACGTACGTCCACTTCTATGTAAATTTCTTTTATTTTGAGATCTTATTATTTATTATTTTGTTATACAGTTACTGAAAATGGTCCAATTTTCGGACCGAAACGTTTAATAAACATAATTCACATATACGGAATTATATATTTTTGGCGCCCCTCACCCAGCGCATCGGCTCTCAGTTGCCTGTCTCATCATTTACTTGTTAATATTAAAACCGAAAGTTTCATTTTTCAAATCTCATTATGATTTTTCCTCGATAATGCTTTTGTTCTACAAGACATTACTTCCAGATGAATCATGCACAATTGGCAAAAAACTTTAACTTTAAAATCATGTACATTTGAAAAAATTTTTGTTTTAATTTTGAAATATTCTATAAACTTAAAATTTACATTTTGAAATGCTTTAGTTTAGATATTGGATTAAAATTTCTATTCGTCATGTTATTGAGATTTGAAATGATCAGAATTTTCAATTCTTTTCAGGAAAAATTTATGATGTGCTGCCAGCTTTATTAATAATAGCTCTTTATAACAAAACTGACTTACCAATTGCCTTGCAGTGATAACACAATTATTTGACAATAAGACTAATTCAGTTAATATTCAATGATTCCGTTAATATTTGATCAATCTATGACCTTGATTTCTTCGTTTAAAGTTGAATTTTTTGATAATGGAATTAAATTTGATTGACAACCGAATGTGATTTATAATTCATATTCTTGCGATATCTTGCGATATAATGCTAACTATTCCTTGCTTGTAGGAAAGCAACAATCTAAGTGATTTGAGCTTCAAAAAAATGATGGTTCGGTATTTTTGAAAGAAAAGTAATTCGAATAATACCAAACAGTTCTAAAATTGTACTAAATAAAATTGGAAAGTAAATTATGTATTATGTCAACACTAAAAAAAAAAAAAAAAAAAATATTTGTAGAAGAAAATCGTAAGGTGTAAACAACTGCGCAATCTCGTAAAATCTCACATAACGTTAATCTTAAGGACACATTGAATTCCAACTGACAAGAACTAAAAATTCTTTAATTATTATGGTAAAACAGAGAGAATAGGAAGCCAAGCTCGAATCTTGACATATGTTGTCAAAGTCCCCATCCTGAGAAAGCATCAAAAAATTTTAGCCGTCACTCGTTGTTTATTAAAAAGTTATAAACAAAGGAAGTTTTACAAATTACATGTAATTATCGCATATTATGTACATTAAATAGAACTCCTTGCAAACACAAGACGATTCGAGCTTGATATCCTATTTCGTAGTTTTACCATTATTTTAAATTATAATTACTAATTACATAACAAAATTTTTAACAAATTATTTTAAAGAAGAAATATTAAGCTTACAGAGTAACTCGAGCAAAACAAAAAAAAATTCAATTCTATGCATGATTTCAAAATTGAAAATTTTTTGTCAAATTTTTATGATCGATTTGGAAATGGCGCCATTTGAAAAAAAGCATTATCGAAAGCAAACGAAATTGAAAAGGAAAGAACAAAAAAAAACGTGGTCGCGTATTGCGTAGATTATCTGTCTTTGAGACTAACCGGAATAAAGAAAGAGGGTTAACGAACGGTTAAACTAATCTTTGGCTAGCCGAAGGCTCACAGCCGTAACGTTCGCGAAAACCCGGAAGAGATCATGCCGTCGATGAGAGAAAGACCGTTAATGTACAAGCTGAGAACGGCGCACTTGTCCCTTTCTCGAAAGATGGAAACACGTCTCTCACACGCGAATAACTAGAGTACGTCCGATGTAGCTGATTCTCTTTCCGCGATGAGTGATTGCGTTGAGAAACGAATCGATGGATTTATCGCTTGATCCGAGCTGAGAGCTGATTATTAATTCCGAGAGTTTTATCACTGTTCTAATATCGACTGTTCTAGTGTCGCGATAGACCGGTACAGACGGAATGATCGAGAATCTCCGGAAGGGTCGATATCGATGTAGGAGCGCGGATAAGGTTTTGAGAGAGGGCTTATGATTGGGTGATAGAATCGCGCGAGGCAAGTGAAATTGATAATACAGGTTTCGGGATTGGTTCAAGGCCGCGTACAGGAAGGAAAGGAAGAGAAAGAGAAAGTACGTAAGAGAAGGACAAGAGTGAGTGAGAGGCCGTTAAGGATGTTGAGTCGAGGGAAGGAGATTTTTTGAACAATACACGATGTGTGTGTGTGTGTTTAAATAACAAAATGTTTAAGACTTGTAAAATGTGTGTAAATAATACTAAGTTGAGAAAAAAATATTTAGTAAACATAAATCGAAAGAAACCCTGTCAGAAATTAGAACCAGTTTTCGATTTTAATAATTATTTTCCGAGTTTGAAAATAATTTGCTTATTTACTATTTATCAAATGCAATGTGAAAACAAAAGATTATCTTGCACATTCTCATTCTGATATTTACAAAAGATGTTCCATGTATCTTCTTGTCACATACTTTAATAAAGCATTATATTATTATATTTTGCTTAGTTATTCTGATTTATCAATTGAAATCCGCAGAAAACTTTTTTTATGAAAATATTTTATAAAGTATTATAATATACTCTTCTCAATAATAAATGATGTACAAGATTTACATCAAATCCAAGATGTCTGGCAAATGATTCGAAGAAACACGGGAATTTTTTAAAAACGTTGCAAGTTTCTAACACCAAAATGTGAAGCATGTACACAAACATTTCCCATAAACATCAAAGTAAGAATAGATAAGATAATCCTTCATTTTCATACTGTTTAAACATCTTATCGTAAATTAAAAGCAATATTTGATCATGAAAGGAAGCTACAACACTTTTGCGATAAATAAAAGAAAACAAATTATTTGTTTTACGAAAACCAAAAACTATTCTTTTAATCTTGATAAGGGATTGATTTTTTGATATATAATTTAAATTTCCGTAGTTAATAAGAACCAGACCCGCGCGCGAATGGTAGTGCATAAATTTCAAAAAATATTAATTTTTTAATTGTGCACAGGGTACAATTTTTTTTTGGTGATTCTACCTAGTGATCTAACAATAAGTGATTCCTGATGTAGCGACTTCGTCCTGATATTTTTCTAGCCTACACTTCTTTAGAGGAGTACGGAGGAGTTATTAAAAATAAATTTTGCAAAGTGGGATTAATTCGATCACTTTTCAATCGCGTTTTATAAAATTTTGAAAACGTTTCATTATTATAAAAGAACGATTGGTAAAGTAACGTGACTTTGTTCGTGGCGATGGAACCTTGTTATGCATGTTTTCTTATATTTTTTGATGTGCTGAATTATTATCAAACGTTTGTTTCAATATAATATGATGGGAAAATAGCGAAAATCGCATTCAAAGTAGCAGATTTGTAGAAATCTGAATTCAAGAATATGAGTATATAACATTTTCTTATCCTTTCTTTCTCTTCCTACTATCTTCTACCCCACACCCCTCTACTCTTATTCAATCTAACATCATCCATTTTAACATAAAAAACCAACCTTCGGACAGGTTTACTTGTATTGGATTAGGTTGAGTGATGTTAGGTTGGGCTGGTTTTTCATATTAAAATGGATGATGTTAGATTAAATAAGAGTAGAGGGGGGTGGGATAGGAGGTAGTAGGAAAAGAAAGAAAGAGTAAGAAAATGTTATATACTCATATTCTTGAATTCAGATTTCTACAAATCTGCTACTTTGAATGCGATTTTCGCTATTTTCCTATCATATCATATTGGGGTGTAGTTCCGAAAAGTACTCACCCCCGATTTTTTTGTAACTCAGTATTCTTACGTATTTTGATGCGCTGATTACGAATATTATAGTGAAAATTGGCGACTATTTGATTTTCATGATGAAAACCATGAAAAACCCATAAAAATTATAGTTTTTTACGCTTATCTCAGTAAATACGGAAAATCATGATAAATGTTTTAGACAAAAGTTTTAGATCTCACAGAGATAAACATTTTATGTCCTATTCATTTTTACCGTACGAGTGATAGTTTTCAAAAACGATGGACTCTAAATCTTATATCTGTCCTCCCATCTACTTTGCAGTACATATACGATTCCACATGGGTTTGCAACTTTCCACGCAAAGCGAGGTTCCACGCAAACCTATTTGTCTAGTTTTTTGGTAGTGGAGCCCCCCGCAGGGGGGCGGAACTCACTGTTTCAACGCATACACTTTTCCACGCGAAGCGAGGTTCCACATGGGTTTGCAACTTTCCATGCAAAGCGAGGTTATATATTGGGACTTCTATGCAGTACTGTCAACCTTTGTAGTTTCACCTATACAGCAATTAGTTTGAGATATATGTCTAACTTTGATTTTCTCGAAAACTATCACTTGTACGGTAAAAATGAATAGGACATAAAATGTTTATCTCTGTGAGATCTAAAACTTTTGTTTAAAACATTTATCATGATTTTCCGTATTTACTGAGATAAGCTTAAAAAACTATAATTTTTATGGGTTTTTCATGGTTTTCACCATGAAAATCAAATAGTCGCCAATTTTCACTATGATATTCGTAATCAGCGCATCAAAATACGTAAGAATACTGAGTTTCAAAAACATCGGGGGTGAGTACGGAACTTTATCCTAAACGGCCAAAATCAGGTTACTTTTGGAATCAATCAATTTATATATATATGTATCTACAATTTTAATATTGTAAAGATTTTCTGTAAATTTATTATAGAATTATTCTCGCGGACAGAATTTTAACCAATAATATCATTTTTTAATTATTTTATCAATACTATTTCATACATGCTACGATTAAAAATAATTACTATTTTGTTGTATAGCGATTGTATACGCTGATTTCAAAAGAAATCTATGTATGATTACTTTTAAAAAATTAGATAAAATCACAATCAGAAGATTGCTGTTTAGTAATTCGCGTTTTCGACTGGAATAATTTTCGAATAGCTCTCCTGGAATCTAAGATACTAAGATACATTATCTTTACCATTATTTTTGATAATGTTTTATGTATTACGTATTCTGTACCTGAGAACACAGTGCTCACAAGTAAGATCCTTGGGTAAATAGGCATTCATTTTATATTCACCACTGTTGAGGCTTTTTAATATATATCTATAGCTGCCGTCTTCCATTTTCAATGGATACTTAGCGAAACATTCTTCAGTTTCCAGTTCTTTTCCATGATTCAGTGGACAAATAGAATACCGGAAGTAACCTCCATGGTTTGCAGTAAGTCTAGCCACAAGTTCAATCATTTGTCCTGGCTTGTAGCTGTAAACATAGTTGTTGTGTTTATTATATTCGTCATGCATCATATGACTACAGATAAGTATAAATAACATTGGTGAAATGCAGTCTGTGTGCAAAGTTAATGCATGTCTTATGAATAATTTATAAATATACATTTATTTTACAGTGGAAGTAGAAGAATTTTTCAAGCTGTTAATAAGATTTTGACAAAGCCTGTGGCATCATGTTTATTGCAAATCAACATAATATAGTTAATTCTTATTTCGATGCGAATACATTGCTTGAAATAGATGAAACATGTTCTAGTATTGTTAATGAATATAATAGATTTGTTACGTTGTATTTTTCTATCTATCGGAATGCTATTTGGTATATATATTTGACAGAAGAAATTTATTATTAAAACTGATATTATTGATTATTTTGTTCTTTTTAGTATTGAGACAAGGATTGGTTGCAATATGTTGGTTTGCAATAGACGTGTTGCCGCAGACTTTATCAAAATCTTAACAGCTTGAAAAATTTTTCTAGTTCCATTGAAAAATAAATGTATTTATAAATTTATTATAAAAATTTATAAATTATTTAAAAAAATAGATAAATATAGTTATTCGTCATGCATCATATGTAACTATAGATAAGTATAAATAACATTGGTGAAATGCAGTCTGTGTAAAGTTAATGCATCTTATGAATAATTTATAAATATACATTTATTTTTCAGTGGAAGTAGAAGAATTTTTCAAGCTGTTGATAAGATTTTGACAAAGCCTGTGGCATCATGTTTATTGCAAATCAACATATTGTAGTTAATTCTTGTTTCGATGCGAATGCATTGCTTGAAATAGATGAAGCATGTTTCAGTATTGTTAATGAATATAATAGATCTGTTATATTGTATTTTTCCATCTGTCAGAATGCTATTAGGTATATATATTTGACAGAAGAAATTTATATTAAAACTGATATTATTCATTATTTTGTTCTTTTTAGTATCGATACAAGGATTGGTTTACAATAGACATGTTGTCGCAGACTTTGTAAAAATCTGAACAGTTTGAAAAATTTTTCTAGTTCCATTGAAAAATAAATGTATTTATAAATTTATTATAAAAATTAATAAATTATTAAAAAAAATAGATAGAAATAAAAATAAAATAGAAATAGAAATTTATAAGACTTAATCGCACACACAGACTATGTTTCACCAATATTACTTATACCTATAATTGCATATGATGCATGACAAATAACTATATGATGACAATCCTTTGACAAATGCATTTGAATACACTGGATTTCTTTTTACATCTTTCGTTTTTGATATATAATCAAGATACAAGACGGATTAATCAAACAATTTATAGCATAGCACAAGCATATAATAATATATTTTAATTTTAATGATAATAATTTTTTTTAAAAAAAGGATGTACAAATAGATACTGTTCAATAGAAATCAAAGAAATAAAAGGGTTGCTTTTTATAATTCAGAAATATAATAGATATATTAATTTTATCTGACTGCTCGTAAACATGTGTATAGTAGCAAAACATGTATATGACACATTAAAAAAAAAAAAAGATATGATATAACTGCTAAAAAATTACCTTTTTTAAAAAAAAGTGAAAAAAAGCGCCAAGTGCACGCGCATAAGCGTCTTTTGCTATAAAAAAACTCTTATACAAAATAGTGTTATTTTAATTATTTTAAAAACACTGTCACATCCAAACTAAAAAATTGTTTTCCAAAATAGTTGTTTTAATTTTCTATAAAAATAATGTGATATATGATAAAAATATTGCGCCAACTAATAAAAATTTATGTTACAAAATTTATTTATTATTATTTCTAATATTAAAAATTGTATCAAATTGCAATGTGATTAAAATAGTGGAACATATTTAAGTGAAAGAAATTTTTTATTAAGAAAACAAATTTCAGTATAAAATAACTTTTTAATTAGAGAAAAACTTGGCGCTGCAAAAATTCAAAATGTAAATAATACGTTAATTAGCATATGTTCAGTTTAGCAGCGCCAAATTTTTCTCTAATTAAAAAGTTATTTTATACTGAAATTTGTTTTCTTAATAAAAAATTTCTTTCACTTAAATATGTTCCACTATTTTAATCACATTGCAATTTGATACAATTTTTACAAGAGGATCGAGCCCGAGAGGACGACGTCTACCCAGGGACCGTCCCAGGAGAGAGTATCGAGCCGGTGAGGTTATCCTCCGCCATATTCGCCACTCGCGATCGCGCCCGGAATCGTTTCGTTCTGTCGTCGTCGCCGTGAATTCGTACTTTGGTGTACGGGCTAAGTCCGATTCTTTAGTGTAGATTTTCGCGTCATGGCCACGTCGTCAAGCGATTCAAGCCCCGGAGTTTCGAAAGTATCGGTTTCCGCGGATCGAGACATTACCTCGCGTTTTTAATGAACCGTGTGTCGTCTCTCTGGAGATTCGGATTCCGTAGATTATATTTGTGTTGGTTCTCGCACGTCTAGCGTTTAAGTCTCGTTCGTGCTGTATGTCGGTCGTTTCAGTGTGAGTGTGATTCGCGTCAATTTGTTATATTACTTTTGTCCTTCGTTTGTGAATCTTCGCGTACAAAATTTGCGTGCACGTCCGGTGCAACTTTCCCACACGATTATTGTACGGGTTACGTGAGAGTGTGAATCGCGTAAATTCGACGTATTATGTCGGTTATAAAGCACCGCGTCTCGAAATTGTGAGCGCGTTTTGCGAGAGTTTCTTCGCGATTCTTGCATGGATCGCGTGCGTGTGTGCCGAGTATTCGATTCTGCGTAACATGTCTGTCCGAAATCGAAGCATGTCCGCGTTGTATTAATTGCCTGTTAATTTTAAGTTGCGTATTGGTAATTTAGCGGTAATAGCGGGCGATAAGGTCGCCGTTGGCGAGGTGATATCAAGAATTGACTCGGGCTTGCGCCCGAATTATTGAAGAACGCAATAATCCATTTCTTCGCAGTGCGAGGCGTAATTCAAGCCGAGCGAACATTCTGGCCGATATAACGGGTCGGTCTCGGCGTACGCACTCCGGGGTTTCGCGCCCCGCGTCTAACACCCAGTCTCGCAGCCGCGTTTCTTTTACCGCCGCCGTATATCCGCGCGGTTTATCATTACTATTCACGAGGAGCTGCAGCTCCCGCTATTCTAATAAATCTGTTAATTTCTCTGTTTAATTTACGAGTTTCTTTCCAGTTGTGTTTGTCGTTTACGTACTTGTCGTCTCTTGCACAATTTCTCGCGTTCGATCAACACTCGCCCTGCCCCTCTACCGTTACGCGAGCTAGTCAGCCCGTGGCGAATTCCGGCAATTTCTTTCACGTCTATTTCGCGCTTATTTCGTACATTTTGCGAATTGATACGTGAAAGATCGTATCTGGCGCCCAAGTTCGATTCTCGCGATTACCTCTCGGATATCGTCACGGTACGCGCGGAACTCCTCACATCCCGTTCCCACCTGGCGTGTGGATCTTTTTCTCCGTTTTCCCGTTTTTGTCAACGACCCTTCCGCATCTCCCGTTCGGCGAATTAGCTCCTGTTCGTCGGCGCAATTTACGACGGAGAGAACGAGTCGGCAGCCGCGTTTATCACTCAGCCGCGAGACGGTAGGAAAAGTCGTCGCAAAAATTTGGCGCCCAACGTGGGGCCACGTTGAATATTTTGGAGGAGCGCTAGAGGCGCTTGGCTTTAGGGAAATTTCGGTTAAGATTAGGCTTCGCGAGAAACGGTCGGGAAGGAAATTTCTTTTTTTTTCTGCGTATTAGAGATCCGCGACAAAACCAACGTCGCTAAAAGAAATTCTCGATCGTGAAAGGTATTTCATCGTTCGTATTTTATATGTTCGGTCTTCGAAAGTAACATGAAATATTTATTGGGGAAAGATTATTAAATTTCTTCGCGAATATAAATTCGAAATTAACTGTTGCGAGAGGTTCGAAAACAAGGCTCTCATATTTTCATGTAATATTATTGTTTCTTTGTTCGAGATATCGTTTTTGTTCTTTTGGTATTCGCTGCGTTATTTTCGTCGTGTAACGGTCGCGTGATAGATCCCGAGGACGAGTGAGTTTTCGTATTAAATCACGAACAACTTATCGACGAATTAAATAGGCGAAGACTTCCAACCGAAGGAAGTTCTTCGATTTTAACTGCTCGATTATTGCGTCACGTGCGGGACGACCGTACCGGGATTCGATTATCTTTCGCGGAAGGAGAAGACGAAATGTCGGACCACGACCATCTAGAGCTCCCTCCGGAGGAGCCGGTTCGTCCGAATAGCCCCATGGCGGATCGAGGGGCGCGGGAACCGTCGCAATCTCCCCGTACTCCGCGTTCGGCCGGACACCAATCGTCGCGCGGGACACCAGAAAATTCCGCGATGACCGCGTATAATGTCATGCGGAAATGGAATTTGAAATTTTCGGGAACTCGAGGGGAAGATGCCGAGACGTTTTTAATGCGAATTGAGGAAGGTCGCGATTTAGTGCCGGTAGAGGATGAGGACATTCTCCGCTGTTTGCCATTCTTTTTGTCCGGTATCGCGCTACATTGGTTCCGCGGTAAACGCAATCGATTAATTACGTGGGCGACTTTTAAATCCGCGTGGCGTACGCGCTTCAGGGATTTCCAGTTCGCTCTTCGCGACGAAATAATAAGGCGAACCCAGGGAGAACAAGAGTCCGTGGCGGATTATATCACATGTCTACGGGCGATGTTCGATCGGTTGGCACCACCCTGGAGCGACGCCGAGCAAGTTAGCTACGCGTTCCGCAATTTGTTGCCGCGCTTACAGATCGCCATGCGCCGGGACGAGGTGGAAGATCTCGACGCGTTGGAGGACGTCGCGACTCGCGTGGAGGGCAGCCACCAATTAGCGCACCGCTATCGAGCGCCGCCGACATCCGAAAAATCACTATTCCCGGATTTGGCGTATCGATCTCCGCGAAATGCTATTCGTCACGCGAGTCGGCACGATACGATCGCCGCGCTGAATACCTCCGCTAGCTCCACGGATTCGTGGGCCGGATCGCGAAAGGAGAAGCGACGAAGGGACCGCGCCGCGAACACTTCGACGTCGGAAACGGGATCTACGGCCTCGAGTTCGTCATCTACGAAAACCGCGTCGGCGGGAACACGACCGTCGCGCGTCTCTACAGCGAAATGCTGGAATTGTGATGGCATCGGTCATCTATCGCGAGATTGTGAGGCCGCGCCGCGAAAACATTGTTATCGTTGCGGTCGCGCCGAAGTAACATTACGTACGTGCCCCGATTGTACGGGAAACGGGTAGAGGAGTCGATTCGCGGGGGAAACCCGACTCCTATTTTAAACCAACCCCCTATTCGTGTCGTGTCAAATAAGTGTGAATTTTAGTATAGTGCGTTTGGTTGTCGTGATGAATCGTCGTTATTGTTTTTACGTGTCGGAATATTAGGGAAGGAAGTCCTCGCGTTATTGGATTCAGGCTCGAGTCGTACGTTTTTGGACCATCAACGGTCGAATTGGTGAAAGAATTAGAGTTGCGGTTTAGAAGTTCGGACGGCAAACGCGTAACAACGGCTACGGGTCAAACCACACGAATAAAGGGAGAGATCGAGATTCCCATTACGCTCCGTCATCGAGTTAAATCATTGAAAGTTTATGCGTTACCAACATTGGCGTTACCGTGTATAATCGGAGTAGATTTTCTGTCGGTATTTGGAATTGGCGTAAATTTCGCGGCCAAGCGGTGGTATTTTTCGGAAAACCCGACTATGGAATACGAGTTCGATGCGGGACGGAGGGATCCGTCGCTCCGCATAAACGCCTCGGAAAGCGAGGGCGCGCCGACAAGAAGAGCCGCCGTGAAAACGGAGGGAATCTTGTTGGGGGCGAATCGGCCGTCTACGGCTACTAACCGGACGCATTCGCCAAAAATCGCGAATAAGCGCGGACGACCGCGAACTCGTAACTCGCGTAGAAATTCGCCTATCTGTTGCGGATTAGTGGAGATATCGGTTACGGAAGAGCGCCGGTTGAAAGATTTTCTCGAATCGGAAATCGTGGGAGATCCAAACAAGCCCGGCGTGACAAATTTAACGCAACACCGGATAGATGTCGGAAATCACACGCCTATTAAACAGCGTTACTACCCGGTGTCGCCGAAAATTCAGGAAGCAATTTACGCGGAAGTAGACAAAATGTTAGAAGCGGGGATAATAGAGCCATCGAAAAACGAATGGTCTAGCCCGATCGTGATGGTTAAGAAATCGAATGGCACTTATCGTTTTTGTCTCGATTTTCGTAAATTGAATAGTGTGTCGAAGAAGGACGCGTATCCACTACCTTATATGAACGCGATCCTAGATAAATTGCGTGCCGCCCGATACATTTCGACTATCGATCTCAGTCAAGCCTACTTCCAAGTTCCGTTAGAACATAATAGTCGCGAGCTAACCGCGTTTACGGTACCGGGTAAAGGGTTATTTCATTTCACGAGAATGCCGTTTGGTCTCACGGGAGCACCGGCAACTTTTCAACGTTTGTTTGACCGCTTGATAGGACCCGGAATGGAACCGCATGCCTTTGCTTATTTAGACGATATTGTTATCGTGACACGGACGTTTGAAGAGCATCTCGTTTGGTTGAAGCGCATGTTAGATAGAATAAAAGAAGCCGGTCTAACTATTAATCCCGAAAAGAGCAAATTTTGTCGATCTCAAGTTAAATATCTCGGATTCTTAGTACAACAGGAGGGGTTGAAGGTCGATCCCGATAAAACCGAGCCGATTGTCGAGTACCCGCCGCCGAAGAATATTAAGCAACTACGACGTTTTATCGGCATGGCGTCGTGATACAGGAGATTCATACCGCAATGTGCAACGAAATTAGAACCGTTAACGCGTCTCCTCCGGAAGAACTACTCTTGGGAGTGGGGGGATGACCAAAAATTGGCATTCGAGGCGGTAAAATCGTGCATTACCCCATCACCTACGTTATCGTGTCCAAAATTTGAGTTACCATTCGTCCTTCAAACAGACGCGAGTTCGGTCGCCGTATTAACTCAAGAATCGGAAAGCGTTGAACGCGTTATCGCATTTGCAAGCCGCGCATTATCGGAGGCGGAAAAGAAATATTCTACGACCGAACAGGAATGTCTAGCAGTCGATTCGAAAATTCAGACCCTATTTAGAAGGCTATAAGTTTCGAGTCATTACCGACCATAGCTGTTTGAGATGGTTGCATAATTTAAAAAATCCGACAGGTCGGTTAGCGAGATGGGCTCTCGAGTTATTAGAATATGATTACGTAATTGAACATTGCAAAGGAGCGCTACACCATGTTCCCGATGCGTTATCGCGAATTTATGAATCCGCCGAGGAATTGTGTGCCGTCGCGATTACGGGCGACGAATGGTACGACACACGCGTGCGAAATGTCGAAACTGAGCCACGAAAATATCCGGGATAGAGAATCGAGAACGATCAGCTGTATTTCCGGAAACCGAACCCGGTTGTATCACAGATAGTAGACGATTTGGAGCAATGGAAGCGTGTGCTTCCGAAAAATTCGCGTCTTGACGTCATTCGAGCGAGCCATGATACCCCTCAGGCAGGTCATTTAGGCACCGAGAAAACGTATCAGCGCGTCGCGAAACAATATTATTGACCGCGTATGTTTAGGGAAGTCACGAATTATACCCGTCGTTGCGATATTTGCCAACGAACTAAAGTCGAACAGAATGTGCCCGCTGGCTTAATGGGACGGAGAAAGGTCGAAACGCCGTGGACAGTGGTAGCCGCGGATATTATGGGCCCTTTTCCCGCCTCTCGGAGTGGATTCGCGTATCTTCTAGTTTTGCAGGATCTATTTACAAAATGGGTCGAATGTTGCCCGCTCCGAAAGGCCAATGGTAAAAAGATCCGAGAGGCTATCGACGATTTAATTATTAATCGATGGGGAGCACCTCGCGTAATTTTGACCGATAACGGGACAGAATTTATCAATCGAGAATTAAAAGCTTTCGCGGAAGAGCATGGTATCGCGCACATAACAGTACCGCCGTATCACCCTCAAGCGAATCCCGTAGAGCGAGTGAACCGAGTACTAAAAACAATGATTACGGCGTTTATCGAGCAGGATTATCGAGATTGGGATTTACATTTGTCGGAATTTCGATTCGCGTACAACACTGCGTATCATACGTCCTTGCAGGCTACGCCTGCCTTTTTAGATTTTGGTAGGGAACCGCCATCAGTAAGCTCCAGGCGAGAGGGGCCGGAGCCCGAAATTGAGGTAGCCGCGACCGCGAAATGGAAAGAGCGAATGGAGCGAATCTAAGCGTTGCGAGATTGGGTGGTAGAAAATTTAGAGGCCGCTCATCAAAGACAATCGCGATATTATAATTTGCGTAGACGCGATAGGCGTTTCGTCGTCGGCAATCAAGTATTGAAGCGACAGCATGTATTGTCATCCGCAGCGCATGCCATCTCAGCGAAACTCGCCACGAAGTTTCACGGTCCGTTTAGAATCGCGAAGGTCTTGTCACCTGTCGTATACGAGATCGCGGACCAGGAGGATAGAGCGATCGGAAAAATTCATGTCAAAGATTTGAAGCCCTATATTGTCGCATCTACTCTGTAGGTCGAGCGAATAGTACCGCGCCACAGCCGGAAGATGAGCTTCCGGGCATTCATCCAGGAATGCGCGGAGTGGCTGGATGTTGTCGATGCATTGTCGCGTTGGTCTTGTTGTCTCGAGTGTGTTGTGAATTGTCCGCTTTGTGCTTCGGCCTTTACTCTGGAGGTTCCGGTCGCTCTCCGACGCCCGACTCGAGATTCGGAAATCGGAATAGTGGCTGCGGAGGGTGATTGACGCCGGTACGGTTTCTCTTGGGAGTGTGGGGTGTGACGTTGCCGTCTCGCGCGCGTCCGCCGAGTCCCTCTCCGATCGAAAAGCGCAGGCTAAAGGGCCGCGTCAGTCGAATAATTGCGAGAACCGTACCGTTACCTCCAGAGAGGCGTCATTAATCGAGATTTCGTGCTTAATATTAATTTCATTTGTTATTTTCTTTTCGTATGAATAATTGATTTGGGAGCCTCATCGGAAGAACAAGCGGACAGTCGCTGAAACATCACGGAAAAGATCATCGTCAATCAAGGATGACCGCCGAGGGGCAAGGAGCCAGCACTCCGAGAATTCAAAGCATCTAACGTCTAACTACGTCACAGGGAGATCAGGACCCGCACACGTGATGCGCAACGCACGGGACAGCGAGAGGATCCTCGCGCAAGGACACAGGCCCGTGCGGATCCGGTCCCCGCGGAGGGGCTGCAATCCTGCACCCGATGACGTGACACGGCCCCGGAAACGACGAAAAGAGGGGTGGCAGCGATACTTCCGGCCAAGCCGTTCGCCCTAGACCTCGCAACGGCCCCGCGGAAAGGGCCCCAGCTAATTATTGTTTGTAATACCGGGGGCGCACGCACCCCCGATACGACCGTGAGCGCGCCGCCCGCCGGCCACAGCGCGTGATAACGCGTGATTGGTCGCGATAATACGCACCCCGTGTGCGCAGCCCCGGCTGGCCCACAGGTATCGATACTGGATCGCGACGATCCGGGATCAGACTGGCGTGAGCTCGCGTGCGAGATAGCGGCGTTTCTGATAGAGGTGAGATTGAAAGAAGGAAGCAAGCGATAGCGAGGCGTGAGCGATTGTGGCTACGAAAGGAGAGGATCCCGGCGATCTCCAAGGGCGGACTAGCTGTGAGCGGGAGGACAACGTCACCCCGAGCCATTCCGACGGGAAGAGAAGTACCGGTGAGGTTATCCTTCGCCATATTCGCCACTCGCGATCGCGCCCGGAATCGTTTCGTTCTGTCGTCGTCGCCGTGAATTCGTACTTTGGTGTAGGGGCTAAGCCCGATTCTTTAGTGTAGATTTTCGCGTCACGGCCACGTCGTCAAGCGATTCGAGCCCCGGAGCCTCGAAAGTATCGGTTTCCGCGGATCGAGACATTGCCTCGCGTTTTTAATAAACCGTGTGTCGTCTCTCTGGAAATTCGGATTCCGTAGATTATATTTGTCTAGCGTTTAAGTCTCGTTCGTGCTGTATGTCGGTCGTTTGAGTGTGAGTGTGATTCGCGTCAATTTGTTATATTACTTTTGTCCTTCGTTTGTGAATCTTCGCGTACAAAATTTGCGTGCACGTCCGGTGCAACTTTCCTTCATGATTATTGTACGGGTTACGTGAGAGTGTGAATCGCGTAAATTCGACGTATTATGTCGGTTATAAAGCACCGCGTCTCGAAATTGTGAGCGCGTTTTGCGAGAGTTTCTTCGCGATTCTTGCATGGATCGCGTGCCTGTGTGCCGAGTATTCGATTCTGCGTAACATGTCTGTCCGAAATCGAAGCATGTCCGCGTTGTATTAATTGCCTGTTAATTTTAAGTTGCTTATTAATAATTTAGCGGTAATAGCGGGCGATAAGGTCGCCGTTGGCGAGGTGATATCGAGAATTGATTTGGACTTTCGCCCGAATTATAGAAGAACGCAATAATCAATTTCTTCGCAGTGCGAGGCGTAATTGAAGCCGAGCGAACAATCCGGCCGATATAACGGGTCGGTCTCGGCGTACGCACTCCGGGGTTTCGGGCCCCACGTCTAACACCCAGTCTCGCAGCCGCGTTTCTTTTACCGCCGCCGTATATCCGCGCGGTTTATCATTACTATTCACGAGGAGCTGCGGCTCCCGCTATTCTAATAAATCTGTTAATTTCTCTGTTTAATTTACGAGTTTCTTTCCAGTTGTATTTGTCGTTTACGTACTTGTCGTCTCTTGCACAATTTCTCGCGTTCGATCAACACTCGCCCTGCCCCTCTACCGTTAGGCGAGCTAGTCAGCCCGTGGCGAATTCCGGCAATTTCTTTCGCGTCTATTTCGCGCTTATTTCGTGTGTCTCGCGAATTGATACGTGAAAGATCGTATCTGGCGAAAGTTCGATTCTCGCGATTACCTCTCGGATATCGTCACGGTACGCGCGGAACTCCTCACATCCCGTTCCCACCTGGCGCATGGATCTTTTTCTCCGTTTTCCCGTTTTTGTCAACCTTCCGCATCTCCCGTTCGGCGAATTAGCTCCTGTTCGTCGGCGCAATTTACACCCGCGCGACGGAGAGAACGAGTCGGCGGCCGCGTTTATCGCTCAGCCGCGAGACGGTAGGAAAAGTCGTCGCACATCATATAGTTATTTGTCATGCATCATATGCAATTTAGGTATAAGTAATATTGGTGAAACACAGTCTGTGTGTGCGATTAAGTCTTATAAATTTCTATTTATATTTTATTTCTATTTCTATCTACTTTTTTAAATAATTTATAAGTTTTTATAATAAATTTATAAATACATTTATTTTTTAATGGAACTAGAAAAATTTTTCAAACTGTTCAGATTTTTTCAAAGTCTGCGACAACATGTCTATTGTAAACCAATCCTTGTATCGATACTAAAAAGAACAAAATAATGAATAATATCAGTTTTAATATAAATTTCTTCTGTCAAATATATATACCTAATAGCATTCTGACAGATGGAAAAATACAATATAACAGATCTATTATATTCATTAACAATACTGAAACATGCTTCATCTATTTCAAGCAATGCATTCGCATCGAAACAAGAATTAACTACAATATGTTGATTTGCAATAAACATGATGCCACAGGCTTTGTCAAAATCTTATCAACAGCTTGAAAAATTCTTCTACTTCCACTGAAAAATAAATGTATATTTATAAATTATTCATAAGACATGTATTAACTTTACACAGACTGCATTTCACCAATGTTATTTATACTTATCTATAGTTACATATGATGCATGACAAATAACTATATTTATCTATTTTTTTTAATAATTTATAAATTTTTATAATAAATTTATATATACATTTATTTTTCAATGGAACTAGAAAAATTTTTCAAGCTGTTAAGATTTTGATAAAGTCTGCGGCAACACGTCTATTGCAAACCAACATATTGCAACCAATCCTTGTCTCAATACTAAAAAGAACAAAATAATCAATAATATCAGTTTTAATAATAAATTTCTTCTGTCAAATATATATACCAAATAGCATTCCGACAGATAGAAAAATACAACGTAACAAATCTGTTATATTCATTAACAATACTAGAACATGCTTCATCTATTTCAAGCAATGTATTCGCATCGAAATAAGAATTAACTATAATATGTTGATTTGCAATAAACATGATGCCACAGGCTTTGTCAAAATCTTATTAACAGCTTGAAAAATTCTTCTACTTCCACTGAAAAATAAATGTATATTTATAAATTATTCATAAGACATGCATTAACTTTACACACAAACTGCATTTCACCAATGTTATTTATACTTATCTGTAGTCATATGATGCATGACGAATAACTATATGATGACATTCTTTTAACAAATGCATTCAAATATACTAGATTCTTGTGTGCGTATGCCTATATTACTGTTCGCAGTTATCCATACTGGTTTTTGACAGGTATTTGATGTTAAATTTTCCAGAGTGCAACATTATATAGCATAGCACTCTTTCATTTATAAAAAAGTAAAGCTGCAGGATTCTTCCTGATACTTCTGGATAGTTGAATCTATAGAATACACAAACATATCTTATAATAAACATATTATAGAATACACACATCTCTTTCTTATAGATATATGTATTGCGATACTTTGTTCTGTTTTTACACGTAGCATAAATTACTTTTGTAATATTTCAGTTTTTTCTAATATACATGAGATATACCTGATCCAACTATCCACAAGTATTACGAAGAATTTTGCATAAATCACTTTTTTATAAATGAAAGCATACGAACACTGCACTCGGCATTTTGCAAACTTAACTTATACCTGTCAAAAACAAAGTATGGATGCAAGCAGTAACATCACGAAGCGCCGTTAGCGCAACTAGCGTGATCTTCCGTCAAACAAGTCAACTGTACAACATGTATACATTGCTATTTATTGCATGTGTTGTGTACGTGTATATATCATACATGTAACGCGATACTACTATATATCTATGCATGTGTTGTGTACGTGTAGTATACGTGTAGCGATGATGGTGACCACGGTGACGTTCCTTAAATAAAAATTTCTATATTTCGACTTTGAATCATATTACCTTCGTTCACGATACATGTAGAAAAAAAATAAAGATACTTTTATTATTTAATTCAAACCCAAGCTATCGATTAAGCCTATTAAAAATACGATCGGTTCAGCCGTTATTGAGGTTCAGTATCTAAAGTATACTCGCAACTGGCCGACTCGCGTATAGATACCGGAGTGCCTCGCTGTTGCTACGCGTGACTTGGCGCGAGACACTACCGTGTCTCTTGATATTATTATTTTTGTAAGAAATTAAAACTATTTATATTATTTTGCACAATAATTTGTTTTTAATATAACAATTTTCTAAAACTGAAAAGCAGTATTTTGTGCAGATTAAAATGATATTATTTTGTATAACAGTTTTTTACAGAAATATATGTTTTTCACAATTGGCATGTATACTTGGCGCGTCTTTTTTTTATTATTTTTTTAAAATATAATTATTTCAGCTTAGCTAATATTGATCTTTTATGTACAATTAAGTTTGATCTTTTGATTTCTTCACACAATAGCGGTGCATTGTTTATGAAACAATCTTTCAAGCTGCATGTCACCTCTCGACATCTAATAGACATCTAATAGACCTCTAAGTAAACATTAATGTAGCATGTATAGTATCATAATGAAAACAGGAATTCTGTTGTTGGAGAAATAATCTTATAAAATGTATTTTTGGTTATATACTAGTATTCACTTTGTATTATCAAAATCAAATTTCTGTCAATATCATCAAGCGACGCGGTAGCGTCGCGACGTCAAGTACATAAAAAAAAACTGACTGGCTGTCAACAGTTTTGCCTATGTACAGGGGCTACGGCGCTACCAAGTAGCTTATCCGGAGTTTTACGTCTAATAAACTTTCGATTAAAATACCTCAGGAACTAAAACCATAATCAAAATTCTAATGGCACTTTTATCATATAATGTGGATACAAGCTTTCGATTGTGACCAATTCGAATAAGATTGGTGCAGTCAATCCTGAGAAATGATGATCGTATATCAGAAATTCTGATTCAGAATTGTGACATTTTCATTTTTCTCCATAAGGATAAGTTTCAGATTCACATACGTATGCTCGCACGCACACACGCAAAGCGATCTTGTCCCTCAAGAGGCATTCACACCGCTCATGTACGATTATTCTTTTGTGTATACTCTTTTATAAAATATCATAACTTTAAAAATTTATAATAAATGAGAGAGAGAGGGGGGGGGAGGGAGAGAGAGAGGGGGAGGGGGAGAGAGAGAGAGAGAGAAAGAGAACGAATATATCTATATGTACACTCCATTACACCGCATGTAGCCCAGTCAACAAAGGAAAAATAAAAAAAATAATTCCAAAAGTTTTGAAAATTTATAGAGATATTCATTTAGGCTTACTAATGAATGTCTAAAAAGTCCTGAAAGATTAAAGGTGAGCTGTCGCCGCCATCTTGAAAAATAGGTGAATTTTTTCGGTTTTTTGCATATATCTCGTAAAATATTGACTTAATTGAAAAAATAATTATTATCGAAATGAAAGTTTATTAAATCGTCTACAAAAAAGATATGATCCATTTTTTTTTTAACTATAATAGTTTTTGAGAAAATAGACTGCGAATGTCGCCTGAGTCGATCAGTGAACTGTATATAAATATACACCTCCTATATGTATATTATAGTGATGGGATCCAATTCGAGGCTGCAGAATGTTCATTCTTGAGATCCTCATTTGTTTGAGATTAAGCGTCTCCAACTGGAGCGCTCGAAAATTGGCGCGTTAGCGGCCATTTCGCGCGGCGCACGGCCCGCCGCGAATCAAATCACGCGCAAACGGCGGCGCTCAGCAAATCGCGTCAGGCCTGTGGCATTGCTCGTGCCGTTCAAAGCGGGCCACGCAGCGGTCACCCGAGAGAGCCGAAATTAACAACAAATGCGAATAACAAGTTCTAATTTTCCGAATCATCGCAAACAACAACCGGCGCGATCGTTAGAGACAAACACATCGAACATTCTGGAAGCAGCAAAAGAACGGCTGTATATAAGCTCTCTCGGGGAACCGCCGGGCGCACTCGATCGTGAATTACATCCGTGACAGTGTGTTATTATATCGTCTAAACTCTCGTGATAGAAAAGTCGCTCGCTTTTCCAGTTCGTACTCTCGCTTACGAAACGCGAAGTTTTCGATAGTAATAAAAGAGATTCTCGTCGCTCGAGATTAATCTCTCGCAATTAAAACGCGCCGTTTATTCCGTCGCTCGCGGAATTCGCGCCGTTTACACCGTCGCTTGCGGTGTTCAAATTCTCGCAGGGCTTCGCTCGCCCACGTCCACTTTTCTCTCGCACATCATTGTTATATTATCTGTACAGAACAAAAATGTTCATTGTAAATATATGAACAAGAAGAGGAATATTTAATTTTTATACATTTTTTATACTCACTTTTTGTTATTAACGCTGTCTCTTGCTAGCACGGCTAGTGCAGAGAGTATCCTCATTTGCCATAAAAAATCCGATTGATCGTGTAGATCTTCGAAATCCTCTGCACTGGACGATACTCTTAAACTTGTCCCCGATCGCTCTTCGTCTGCATCTTCTATTTCATTCTCATTTATTTCGTTGACGATTGTGCTCGTGCTATTCAAACAATTTCCTCAATTGCAAACTGTTGTGCAATTGATTCCTGCCTTCCTGCATCCATACATAGCTCCACAACCAGTTTTGCATTTGCAGAATATAAGATTTAATAAATTTTCGGGTGCAACAGGTTTCAGTGTCGTAATTGGAGCAAGATCCGTTTGTACACGTTTCCAGCCTCAAAGTTCAGGAGGCAATTCATTTCCCTGCCATTTTTGAACCTGATGGTACACTCGGAAAGAATGTTGCTTGGCAGCTCCTTCCGTTGGCGGCAGTGAAGCAATATCTGGCTTAATACACAATTCTGTACTTCCCGATTGGCTTTCTTTTTTCTTTTTGGTGGAATTCTTCGTCAATATCTTCAGTGCAATATAAACATTTCAATCGAAAATCAAAACGGGGAAGTGCAGAAGATCGCAAACTTTTGCCACGTTGTTCAGCGCTCGAGATTGTCACCTCGCTAACATTATTTTTCAAAGCTGCTTTGATACTGTCTGCACGAGTATAATTTTTTCTGCACGAGACATGAACTTTCACAGTCCTCGCTCCTTCTAACTGCACGTATTTATTATCTTTTCTTTTAATACTTGCATTCTTTAAAATCTCAATCCCTTTCTTTTTCACTTCCACGACATCACTTAAAATAACTTTTTTACAGATGAAACATTTTCCGTTTATCGCCATCGTAAACAAACGTCGCCATTGTAAACAAACGTCACCATCGTAAACAAACGTCACTAACAAAAAATTGGGCTATCTCCTCTTCTTCTGTCTTACATTCTTGGTAAGATTGGGTAAGATATTCTCTCGAAAACTATTATAGTTAAAAAAAATTGAATCATACCTTTTTTGTAAACAATTTAATAAACTCTCATTTAGATAATAACTATTTTTTCAATTAAGTCAATATTTTACGAGATATATGCAAAAAACCGAAAAAGTTCACCTATTTTTCAAGATGGCGGCGATAGCTCAGCTTCAATCTTTCAGGACTTTTTAGACGTTAGTAAGTCTAAATGAACATCTCTATAAATTTTCAAAACTTTCGGAATTATTTTTTTATTTGCTTAAAACGGGCCTTCATTGACTGGGCTAATGATCATACCGCCAAATTAATAAACAAAAACGCGTGTCGGTATGCGGCGTATACAGCGCTATTGTATTGTGTATGGAATGTCTCACTTTGTTGTCATTCATACAGTGACAGCGAGCAAGCAACAGCTCCATGTGTCGTTACAGTATGTATCTCGTTATACGCGATCGCGAAAATTATTAAAAGATATCTGAAACTCGATCTGTATAATAATTAATAATTAACCATTCATAAGCGATTGCTATTTATCGAGGCAGATATTAATTTCGTATGATTTATTGTTATACTAATATACTAATATAAAGTAAGAATAATTACAAAAAGCAGTAAAATCCCACTAAAAAAAATCTTATAAAGGTAAAAAAAATACGTCAAGTGCATATCTAAAAAATAAATTATAAAAAATTTTTTCCTAAAAAATAAAAACTAAATATGAAATTAATAGTTAACTAGCCAAGTACTTAGAAGCAGTTCAGTTTGTGGGAATTTATAATTTGAAATAGTATTTGTCATAAAATCAAACTTGTATTTATAGAAATGTTATACACAAATTCTCTCCATAAAATTAAAACGCATTTTATTTTTATGGTAATTATTCAGAATCACGGCTCCACCTGCAAATGGGCTGCAAATTTTTTTACGGACTTTTTATGTTTAGAAAGAAATATAAATAACCATTTTTAGTTGGGGGAGGCCCCCCAAAAAAAGTTATAGACCAAAAAAGGGTAACTATTTTAAATAAGATTTTTTCTGAATTTTGACAAATATGATCAGATCTGTCGGTAAAACTTTTTGTTGTGACTCCAACAGTGATAATCAGTCGGGGGAGTCCTCCTCCAAAAAACGAAAACCCCCAAAAATTACCGAAAATTAGGTAATTAATATTTATAAAATAGGTACGCAAATTAATTAAATGTATAGCGAGCGTGTGTGAATTAGGAGAGCCGAGCTCCTCAGCTTTTAACACAATACTGACATAAAACGTCGAAATAGCAATGTGACGAGGGAACATAAGTGTAATCAAACAATAAATATAAATATAAATAGACAAACGGCGCGATAATTGTTAGAGATATTATAAATATGACAAACAAAAAACATCAGACTAAAAGGACGAACTAAAAATACATAGTCAATATAATCGATAAAATAAAAATAAACTAAAAATACATAGTCAATATGATCGATAAAATAAAAATATGAGATGTACATATTAAATTTTTGAGAGTTTGTCTACTATGGTAAAATACATGTCCGGAAGGCATTCCGTGTCTGTTTGCAAATTCAAACTATTCTTTTGTCTTTTAATATGTAAGATTTCCGAAATCAATCTTTTTTGCAAATGAGGTTCGCTGTCCAGTATTGAGACTTTGTCCCAATCGAATTCATGATTAAAATTTATTCAGTGATCGGTAATAACAGAATGGTTGTTAGTGTTTCTCCGGATATGGTTTTTATGCTCAGAAATGCGAGTATGTAATTGTCGTTTAGTTTGTCCAACATAGGAGGCATCACAGTCCGTGCAGTTAATTTTATATACAACATTTTGCCGGGCAGATTGTGGACAGAGGTCTTTATGTACCTTAATAAATGTATTTAATTTATTCAAACTTCTGTAGGAAAGTTTGACATTTAGGTCTTTTGTGATGTTCTTGAATTGTTCCGATATTAGAGGAATAAAAGGTATCGTAAAATAAGAGACATGTTCCTCGCTGTACTTAGTATTGTTATTAGAATTATTCTTGTTAAACAAATATTTAAGGCGCTCATGTAACACGCGGAAAATGAAATCAAGGGGGTATCCATTCTCTAATAAGATCTTGATGATCAACTCAATATCGTCACGGTGGAACATGGGATGCGATAATGAGAAAACTCTGTCGATGAGACCGATTATAGTGCCTCTTTTTTGACAAAGAGGGTGGTTTGACATAAAATGTATATATCTACCAGAAAAAATAGGTTTGTGATACCAATTAAAAATTAGATGATTATTGCTCAAGATCATAGTAATGTCTAAAAAGTTCAGTCTATTTTCCTCACCGATCTCCATAGTAAATTGTAATCGTTGGTGGAACGTGTTGAAAATATTTAGGGTGTGGTTAAGGAGGAAAGATGGGACTGCCAAAGCAATGTCATCCAGATATCTCACGTAAAAAGGTGGAGTGAACTTTAAGGATTCAAGAGCTTTAGTTTCTAGGTCCTGTAGCACAATGTCCGCGATAATGGAAGAGAGAGGAGATCCCATTGGAGTGCCAAAGGTTTGTTTATAGATCACTCCATTGAATGTGAAATATGTAGAATCCAAGATCATTCTGACCGCGATAATGAATTCTGATTTGGATATGTTGCAATTCGTCGAAATATGATTCCATCTGGCTGAAACACTGTCGATGGCTATTTCGATCGGAATATTGGTAAAGAGGAAGATATCATCCAATGAAATCAAACAAAAATCGTTGTTAATATATGTGTCTAAGAGTTTGTTGACCAGTTCGAAGCTATTGGCGACATGACTATGTGCGGTAGGAAAACTTTTGAGCATTATGCGATGTGTGAAAGAAGCTAAACCGTATAAAGGACTATTGATAGACGAAACAATTAAACGGAAGGGGTGGTTGGGTTTGTGGACCTTAGGGAGTCCGTACGCTTTCGGCAATGTACCGTCACTACAGTATAGTGACCTGTAAGTTGAAGGCGATATGAAATGTGAATCTCTCCATCTTGTTAACGCATCACGTAAGCGAGAGGTAATCTTTTTAGTTGGATCTTTTTTAACAATATCATAGGTGTTGGTGTCTTTAAGTAATTCTTCTACTTTATTAAAATATTCATCTTTGTCGAGAGCAACAGTAATATTTCCTTTGTCAGCTCGTGTCACGATTATGTTATCATCAAGTTTAAAAAATGTTTTAATTTTATGGAGAGAATTTGTGTATAACATTTCTATAAATACAAGTTTGATTTTATGACAAATACTATTTCAAATTACAAATTCCCACAAACTGAATTGCTTCTAAGTACTTGGCTAGTTAACTATTGATTTCATATTTAGTTTTTATTTTTTATTTTTTAGGAAAAAATTTTTTATAAGTTATTTTTTAGATATGTACTTGGCGTATCTTTTTTACCTTTGTGAAGTTTTTTTTAGTTATATGATTCCGGAGATTGATGATATTTATACCTGCTATACCTGAAGTGAGAAAGAGATAGGATATTGTATGTCTGTCTTCTTTTATAATCCGAAGGTGCTGAGCACCTTATGTACAATAACCGATATTAATTGGTCCTTAATCAACATTATACTTTTGGAAAAGCCGCTAGTGATTGACTGCCGCGGGATTATAGTTCATTCACTATGCGGCGCGCTATTCATTATCTATATCTGTATTCAAATTTTTGTCATAAACGTATATAAAGCCTAAAAGAGGCGGCTTATAATATTGTAAAAACTATTTCTATCAGTTTATTTTCTGATACGATCTCCATAGGGGAATTCAAATATTGAACTGATTTTTGAAAAATTGGACAGATAAATGTTTAAGTTTCACTTATTCGTACAGAAATTGTCAAAAATACTATATCTCAAGTGTAATGTAGAGATAAATAATTCGATTATCAGCTTTGATAACTTTGATCTTGATATATCATGTTAATACTTTTGTAGAGATATCGTAATATATGTTCCTTTATGTTTAATATATGGAGTTCTTTATTTATCGATACATGGGCAATTTCTTTACCCACTGTTGCGAGATCTTTATAGTTCTGTTTATTTTATGCAATTAGTGCGAGTACAACCGCAGACGAGTAAAGATTTTGAAAGGTTATAATAAATACATATATTAATAGATAAAGTTGTGACTGTTTTTTATCCTATACGTGCACAAAATCTAACAATTTTCAGTATTATAATTGTATAATTTCATATGAGCTTGTATCATTTCATCTGAAACAAAAATTACACGTATAAAAAAAGTGAATTTCTAACTTATGCAGGAAACGATATATTTTATTCCCAGTAAGCAAAATGCGTGCAATGTGCCAACAGATTGGCAACAGGTAATTTAGAAGTTCCTAGCACATTGGCACCAACTGTGTCTGCATTAGGCTTGTGATCTACTGACAGAGTCTGCTCGCAGAACCTCATAGCAGATTGGCGGTAAAAACCGAGCAAGATTTGCGCATGCACAATCTGACAGCAGATTGGTAGCAGAAACCGAGCAAGAATTGCAGATGGTTGCAAATCCAGCACACTTCTGTCAATTTGCTGTCAAATTATAACAGCAGGTTCTGTTACAGTTCCGCAGACAGTCTGTTAACATAATCAAAATTCACAGATTGTGTATTAAATTTGTAGCCTTTATGCTGATAAAAATTTGTAGCAAACTCTTGGCAAAACCTGTTCAAACTAATTGGGCTGACTGTATTATTTTACTTTACTGTAAAGTAAATGCGTGGAGAGGAGAGGGACGAAGCCCTGTTTAGCTTTTCTATTTTCTTAGAATTTTTCTTTTTCTTTAAATAATATTTTTTTTTTAAAGTATACTTACTATTTTACAATAGTGCCAGTTCCATATTTTCCGCCATTTTCATTTGGCCTGGGTTGCGGCATTTTGTAGTCGTCGCCACAAAGACCGCATTTGCCACCGTTATTTATTTGCACCTGTATAGATTAACATAACAATCTTTAATTAAATAAAACTTTATCTGTTAAAATGAGATAAATTTTATTGTAATAAAAATAAAAATACAAGACTAATGAAAAATATATTTATCTTGTGTTTCATGATATAAAAAGCGAATAGAGAAAAATCGAACAATTTGAGGTAAATGTTTACATTAATATTTTATCAAGAGACACGGTAGTGTCTCGCGCCAAGTCACGCGAAGTCAAAGATCGCGCGTAGCGACAGCGAGGCACCCCGGGCCCCGGGTATCTTCACGCGAATCGATTAGTTGAGAGTACTTGAAATTATTAGATTGCAATAACCACTGAATGGATCGAGTTTTTACTAGGCTTAATCGATAGCTTGAGTTTGATTTATATAAGAAAAGTATCTTTAGTTTCGTTCTACATACCCAGATAGCCAAGTCTGTCGAAAGCAAATCATGCCAAGTGCCTGCTATCAATTATTGTTAGCAAAAAGGATACAAATTTGGTACAGAAGTTGTTATTCCAGATTAAATAGACAGATTGGTGCCAAAAACAAAGCAGAGTATGCTCACAGAATCTGATAGCAGAAAATGAGCAAGATTTGCTAACATGACTTGACGTCAGATTGGTTGCAAAAACCGAGCAAGATCTGCGCGCGCGCAATCTGATGGCAGATTGATAGCAAAAACTGAGCAGGATCTGCGCGCGTGCAATTTGACGACAAATTGGTAGCAGAAATCGAGCAGGATCTGCTAACTTGACTTGACGTCAGATTGTCGGCAGAAACCGAGCAAGATCTGCGCGCGCGCAATCTGATGGCAAATTGGCAGCAGAAACCGAGCAGAATTTGCAGCTTTTAGCCATTTATATAATTTATTGAAATAGTATAGTTTATTCGCTTACCGCTATGCGGCGCACTATTTACTTTCTATACCCGTATTCAAGTTCTTGTCATGAGCGTATATAAAGCCTGCAAAATGCGATTAATGACATTTTAATTATTTTTATCAGTTTAATTTCTGATACGATTCCCATACAGGGGAATTCAGATATTAAACTAATTTTTGGAAAATCGGACAAGTAAATGTCCGATTTTCACTTATTTGGACAGAAATTGTCCGAATAAATGAAAATCGTTATTATCTACTTAGATATAAAATAGAAATTAAATTCCATATATAAATCTTTAATTTTATAAATTATTTAAATTTTTCTATATATATTACATTAATATATGTTATTAATATTATATATTTATATGTTATTAATACAAATGTCAGAAAATGACGTCTTGTGAATGTGATATACCAACTATTGACGCCATTTTCGGGTTTTATGAGACCTAGCTTAGGACATCTAATTGATCATTTTGTGACCAAAATTCACCGTCATTTTGCCACTTGGGTTTGAGATCCTTTAAATTCATTTAAATGCACCATTTTATATGAATGGCCAAAAGTTGCAGATTCTGCTCGGTTTCTGCTACCAATCTGCCGTCAGTTTGCGCGCGCGCAGATCCTGCTCGGTTTTGCCATCAATCTGACGTCAAATCATGTTAACAGATCCTGCTCGGTTTCTGCTGCCAATCTGCTCTCAGATTCTGTGAGCAGGCTCTGCTGGCAGATCATTAGCCTAATGGACATAACAGATGCCAAATGCTAGCAAGAACTGAGGAAATCTGTTGCCAATCTGCTGGCATATTGCGCGCATTTTGCTTACTGGTATAACATAAACGGAGATATTACGATGCAAAGTCCTAACAGAAAATTTATGAGTAAGAACGTGTTGATCTCCTTGGTCGTCTCGGAACAAACGTACGTTCTCGTTTCTACCGCATCGCAGTAGCGGCGCTCATAGCTGACAGTACTGTGAATATACAGAGTGGCCACCGAAACGAAACAGACATGTTTTTGGCATTTAACCTTATTTGTTCGAAAACGCTCGAACAGGTCAACTTTGTTTTCAAGGGGACATATTAATTGGCTATTTTCGTTCACCTAACTTCAATCCAAAGAGGGTTAATTTCACCCAAAATTTCAAATGGTGAGGGTATCTAAAGCATACATTTGAAGTTTGATAAATTAGCTTTCTAATGTATTTTAATTTTTAATTCGATCATTATTTCCGAATAAATGCACTCCAAAAATTGATATGAATAAAGCAAAACAAAGCAAAAAATTTTAGGTGAAATTAACTCCTTTTTGGGTTGAAATTAGGTGAACGAAAATAGCCAATTAATATGTCCCCCTTGAAAACAAAGTTGACCTGTCCGAGCGTTTTTCGAACAAATACGGTTAAATGCCAAAAAACATGTCTGTTTCGTTTTCGGTAGGCCACTCTGTATAATATACCGATGGTAACTATCTGTAATCCGTATACCGACTATATCGTTCGATATGTCAAATATTGAAATATTATCCGTATACCGACTACATCGTTTGATATGTCAAATATTATGTATATAGATAAACAAAATGGTTATGTATACATGTTTATGTATATATGTGTATAATTTTATATATATAGTATTCCTAGAACATGTAGAGTAAAAAATGAAGATACTTTTCCTATCGTATATACAGGGTGTATCCTAAAAAGTGGGAAGTATTGCAATGGGAGATTCAGGACACAAAAATAAGAGAAAAAGTTCATATAAACATATATCCGATATGACCTTGTTTTCAAATTATAGCTTGTTTTATTTTCCAATAGAATTAAGATAGCATACTTGGATATCGGTTTGCTGTTTATGTACCAGATTTAAAGGACTTAAGGTCTTGTTAATTTGTAAACATAAACGCGTATTATTTGTATTGTAAGTGATATGGTTCATATCTTGTGTTCACTGAAGGTGAGGTATTCGTATCGTACGTTAGTACTATTATTAAGAAAACAAATTTCAGTATAAAATAACTTTTTAATTAGAGAAAAACTTGGCGTTGCTAAACTGAACATATGCTAAATAACGTATTATTTACATTTTGAATTTTTGCAGCGTCAAGTTTTTCTCTAATTAAAATGTCATTTTATACTGAAATTTGTTTTCTTAATAAAAAATTTCTTTCACTTAAATATGTTCCACTATTTTAATCACATTGCAATTTGATACAATTTTTAATATTAGAAATAATAATAAATAAATTTTGTAACATAAATTTTTATTAGTTGGCGCAATATTTTTATCATATATTATATTATTTTTGTAGAAAATTAAAACATCTATTTTGTGAAACAGTTTTTTAGTTTGGATGTGACAGTGTTTTTGTATTAAAATAATTAAAATAACATTATTTTGTATAAGAGTTCTTTTATAGCAAAAGACGCTTATGCGCGTGCATTTGGTGCTTTTTTTCACTTTTTTTTAAAAAGGGTAATTTTTTAGCAGTTATATCATTTCTTTTTTTTTTTAATGTGTCATACATGTTTTGCTACTATACACATGCTTACGAGCAGTCAGATAAAATTAATATATCTATTATATTTCTGAATTATAAAAAGCAACCCTTTTATTTCTTTGATTTCTATTGAACAATATCTATTTGTACATTCTTTTTTTAAAAAAAGTTATTATCATTAAAATTAAAATATATTATTATATGCTTGTGCTATGCTATAAATTGTTTGATTAATCCGTCTTATATCTTGATTATATATCAAAAACGAAAGATGTAAAAAGAAATCCAGTCTATTCAAATGCATTTGTCAAAGGATTGTCATCATATAGTTATTTATCATGCATCATATGCAATTATAGGTATAAGTAATATTGGTGAAACACAGTCTGTGTGTGCGATTAAGTCTTATAAATTTCTATTTATATTTTATTTCTATTTCTATCTATTTTTTTAAATAATTTATAAATTTTTATAATAAATTTATAAATACATTTATTTTTCAATGGAACTAGAAAAATTTTTCAAACTGTTCAGATTTTGACAAAGTCTGCGACAACATGTCTATTGTAAACCAATCCTTGTATCGATAGTAAAAAGAACAAAATAATGAGTAATATCAGTTTTAATATAAATTTCTTCTGTCAAATATATATACCTAGTAGCATTCTGACAGATGGAAAAATACAATATAACAGATCTATTATATTCATTAACAATACTGAAACATGCTTCATCTATTTCAAGCAATGCATTTGCATCGAAATAAGAATTAACTACAATATACTGATTTGCAATAAACATGATGCCACAGGCTTTGTCAAAATCTTATCAACAGCTTGAAAAATTCTTCTACTTCCACTGAAAAATAAATGTATATTTATAAATTATTCATAAGACATGCATTAACTTTGGTAAATATGCATATTAGGTTACACCTCACCGATGACTTTGACCTTGACATATGTTGTCAAGGACATGACCCTGAGTAACTTTTCCTTATAACTTAACCGGCGGTTTCTTATAGTTTCTGAGATATTTAAAGTTATGATTTCACAATTTTAATGATTTTTCTATTATAAAATAAAGAAAAATAAAGGTTGTTTACATTTACGTAGATCAGACGTGGAAAAAGTGTTTCTTTACATTTCCAGAGACGAAGCTCTTTGGGTTTTTTTACTTTCCACGCAAAGCGAGGTTCAACGCAAACCTATGTGTCTATACTGCGTTCACGGAGAGAAGAACCTCGCTTCGCGCAGCTTTGGGCGGAGTGGGGATTAGGTGAGAGACTTCAGCGCGTTACTTCAATGCCGTATGCGTATCGATCATATTAACTTTCTAATGTTTGAAAGAATTCATTAAGGAATGCGCGGGTCTCCTTTGTCAATTAGCCGGATCTGCAAGCTGCAAGACCAATATTGACAGCATAGAGGGGGCAAAATGGGCGGTCGATCGGGCGGGATCTGACCGAACCGGACGAAAAGCGAGGTTGTTCTCTCCGTGAACGCAGTATAGTTTTTTTATAGTGTAGCCCACTGTGTCCACGCATATACTTTCCCATCCACACAACAATTGTGGGGCGAACTTCGCTTTGCTTTGTAAAGTATATGCGTGCACACAGTGGGTTCCGCCCCCACTAGGGGGGGGGCTTCACTTCCGGAAGATATAACCTAACCCAAACCAAATTTTAGTTTTAAATCAGAAATAGGTTTGGGTTAGGTTATATCTCAGGCACGGCGAAATAACAAATGAAAAAAGTGCTCTATGAATGAAGCGCCCTTTTTCTCACTTGTTATTTCGCCATATCTAAACGCGCGAAATATCAGCCCATTCGTAAAATATAATCGCTTCCCGTTTAAGAACTATTATAGCCTCGACATTTTTGTATTAGGATTTTCGTCTTGAAATGTTCTAAGGAATCTGCCATTAAGAGGAAGTCCGGTAGTTTTAGGACACCCTATATATATATATATATATATACAGATTTGTTACAAATATATATATATATATATATATATATATATATATATATATATATATCATTTATTCTCTTTTTTCACATCGACTGCTGTCAAATTAAATGACTTATATCGACTTATCGAAAAAAAATTTATTATTTGGATAGTGGAAGAAAACCTAAAAAATATTTACGAAACTTTTTCGATTTATTTGGCTTTGTACAGATTTGCTACAAAATTGTATGTCATTTATTCATTCCCCTATGGGGGTTTTGAAGGCGTTTTTCAGGAACGTACCCAAACTTTTACAATCATCTACATTTTCCTATTTTTCACCCGACTTAGTCCTTTGTGACCTTACAAACCTTCCTCTCTTCCCTTCCTCGATCCACCACCTTCTCCCTTCCTTCCCCATCTTCCCTTCTCTCCCCCTCCTTTCCTCCTTCTTTCTCTTCTCTCCCTCCCGTCACCTCTTTCGTTCTCCTTTTCCTCTCTCTCTTATTCCTCTCTCTTCTTCCTCCAGATGTCCTTACCTTCGTCTCATATCCATTCTCTCCCTTCTATCCATATCCTTCTGTTTTACTACCACGCTTCTTCCGTACCCTCTTTCCATCTTCGCTTTTTTCATCAATTTCCATCTCATTCTTCTTTCTTCCATTGTTAGATCCTCATCCACGCCTATCTTCCACGTTCTCCTTATCTCTCTCCCTTTCTCCAGTATCTCGTCCTTGTCCTCTTCGTTTTCCATTTCTACTATTAATACTTTTTTTGCCCCTCTCCTACTCTTTCTTCCACTCCTCTCATTTTTACCCTTCTCCCCAATACCTCTTCCATTACTCCTATCATGACCTCCTCCTTCTCTCCTCCGGCTCGGTCCATTCCACTCCTCTCCAAAATTACATTTCTTCTCCTTCTCTCTCTTGGCCCTCTTCTTGTCCTTTCCTCCTCTCTTCTTCTCTCTTCTATGCCCTTGTCTTTTCTCCAACTCCTCTTCTCTTCTTTCGTCTTCCTTTCCTTCCTCACCTTGCTCCCATTTCTCTTTTTTTCCACTCTCTTCTTCTTCTCTCTCTTCCTCCCTTCTCCTCCTAGTCCTTTCCTTCTCCTTGTCCTCCTCTCTATTTCTTACCTCCTCCTTCTCTCTTCCGTTTCTTTCTTTTCTCTCTCTTCCTGTGCTCTCTTCTATCCTTTTCCGATTCTCTCTCTGTAGGATTGTACTATTAACAAACCGATCTATGTACTTTTTATGTTTGATTATTCTATGATAAGTTATAGTTATATGGCGCCTATAGGGCTTCACAATAAATTCAGCCAAATACGTGAAATACTAAAAACACAACGAGAAAAGAAACTGGACGAAATTTTAGAAATTATTAAAGAAAAGGAAAGAGAGATACAGAAGAAGAACAACGGTAGAAGCGATAATGACACCCAGGAGGGTGCATACACAGCTAAAGATCATCACAAGAAAAACAACAAAAAGAGATGCTATGTATGCGAAAAGATGGGACATTTATCCAAAAATTGTTATTACCGCAAAGATAAACCAGGACAAGGTACTTTCGAGAATAGTAAGAAGAATAAAAGAGACAATAGAGGTAATTTAGATAAGAATGCAAATTGTGCGTCAGAAGACAGGGTAGATTTTGCGACATTTCAAGCTTTTAATGCAAGTACATGCCCAAGATTAAAAGATAATAAATGGATTATTGATAGCGGTTGCACGTCTCATATGACATTTAATAGAAGTTACTTTGTAAAATTTAAACCTATTAGAGGTAAAGTTTATTTAGCAGGGCGAAATAATGTCGTAGAATCTAAAGGTATTGGTTCGATAAAAGTTAAAGTACGAGACGATAAAGGTATAATAAATTATGTCATTATGTATGATGTTGTATATGTTCCCGATTTGCGCAATAACTTATTATCTGTTATGAAATTAATGGACCATGGACTTAAGGTTAATTTCGTTAAACACGCAGTTAAAATTTGTCAGAAAAACAGTGGTGAGGTCATTGCCGTAGGAGAACGATTAAATGATCATTTTGTTATTGACATGATACCTATGACAGAAACTAACGCCAATGTGTGTAATAACACAAACTTAAATAATAAAGGAAATAAAGATACAACTATTGATAAGTTCTATGGAAATATCGAAAATAAATGGCACCATAGGTTAGGTCATGTAAACAATAAATATCTGCAGACATTAATAAAAGAAAATCTAGCTACCGGAATTAATAATAAAATAGGAGAAATTAACTGTGAAGCTTGTAAATCATGTAAATTATCTCGAAAACCCCACAAAAGTGTGATATATGAACAAAGTAATGAAGTATTAGAATTATTACATTTGGATATTTGTGGCCCATGCCGGTCGAACCTATTGGAGGTTCACGTTACATACTACTTATTATTGATGATTTTAGTGGTATGTATTTTACCTATTTTCTTAAGAATAAGAGTGATGTATTTTCTACATTCATATTAGGTGTACAAATAAGTTTCCGCCGTTTTTTATCAAAAATTGGGCATTTATTGTGAAAGAACGGAACCTAATGTTTTATTTGAAGTATTGTCCATCGCTTGCCACTACTTTTTCCCATCTTTCTGGCAGCATACGGATATCGCGTCGGAAGAATGCTTCATCTTTTGAGGCTATCCACGAATCGACCCAATTTTTGGCATCTTCATATGATGTGAAGTATTGCTCAGACAGGCCATGCGCCATCGATCTAAACATGTGGAAATCAGAAGGAGCAATGTCTGGTGAATACGGCGGGTGGGGTAAAACTTCCCAATTGAGTGTTTCCAAATAGGTTTTGACCGGTGCCGCAACATGTGGACGAGCATTATCATGCAGGAGAATAACTTTGTCGTGTCTGGAGTAGTGGGCACGCTTTTCCTTGAGTGCTCGACTCAATCTCATCAATTGTGTTCGATAGACAGCCCCAGTAATGGTTTCGTTCGGTTTGAGCAACTCATAATACACGACACCAAGCTGATCCCACCAAATGCACAACAAGAGTTTTTTTCCATGAATATTTGGCTTAGCTGTAGATGTTGAAGCATGGCCAGATGGTCCCCATGATTTCTTCCTTTTTGGATTATCATAGTGGATCCATTTTTCATCACCAGTGACTATACGGTGCAGAAAACCCTTTCGTTTATGCCTGGCAAGCAGCATTTCATATGTGAACAATCGGCGTCAGTTCATATGGAACCCAATTTCCTTGTTTTTGAATCAATCCCAATGATTTCAACCGATGTGAAATTGCTTGTTGTCACTCCCAATGTAAGTGCAAGTTCTTCTTGCGTTTGGCACGAATCTTGATCCAATAATGCTTCCAATTCCGCGTCTTCATACACTTTCGGCCTTCCGCTACGTTCTTTGCCTTCGATGTCAAATTCACCGTTCTTAAACTTTTGAAACCACTCACGACAACTTCTCTCACTTAAGGCAGCCTCACCATATGCTTCTACAAGCAATCGATACGCCTCAGCTGCAGATTTCTTCAAATTGAAGAAGTAAATCAAAAGTTCCCGCAAATGACGCTTATTCGGCTCAAAATTCGACATTTTCGCACACAAAAGAATATATTATACTGATAAAAAATCACTAATATTTTAAGGTTATGTTATTGACTGATGTCCAATCTTACGATAAGGACGTTTTACATCTGACAATTTTAACCATAACTTACTGGTGGCGCCAACTTTTGTCAAACGGCGGAAACTTATTTGTACACCTAATAGTATTTAAAGAAAAATGTAATAATGTATTAGGAAAAAGAATTAAATGTATTCGCACAGATAATGGCACAGAATTTATAAATAATGAGTTTCGCGAATATACTAGAAAGCAAGGTATCGAGCATCAAAAAACAGTTCCTTATAATCCAGAAAGTAACGGAAAAGTAGAAAGAGGAAATAGAGTAATTTTAGAATGTGCGCGTACATTATTATATGAAGGTGGTTTACTTTTAACATTTTGGGCGGAAGCTGTAGCTTACGTTACACACACAGCTAACTTGACCCCGAGAAAAAACAAAACAAGAATACCATATGAACTATGGAAGAATAAGGTACCTAATATTAGTTACTTAAAAACGTTTGGATGCCTTGCATATAGTCATATTCATAAAAATGCACGTAACAAATTACAACCTAGTGGAAAGAAAACAATAATGGTAGGATATGCGCGAGAACGTGTCGGGTATCGGTTATTTGATATTGAACGTAAAATTATCTTCGAAGAGCGCAATGTAAATTTTGATGAGAACATAAAAGAAAGTTACTTTCTTAATGATCCAAAAATAAATAATAATAGTGAGATTTGGAATATAGAAGATATTCTTAATATATCGGATAATAGTAATACAAATGTGGAAGATAATAAAGAAAACGAAATAGAACCAGACAAAGAGATCATTGAAAATAATCAGAATAACGAAAGAGAATCAGATTCAGGAAATGATGATTTAAGTGAAAACGAAAATAGAGTTCAGGACATAGGTAACCGTAATAGAGGAAGACCAAAAAGGTCTTACTTTAGCTGAAAGTCTGAAAAGAAAGGAAGAGTTTTTAAAGGATAGAGAGGAACGTCTAAGAAAGGAGGGAGTAAGACGCTCTGAAAGATTAGAGAAGTTTCATAATGCGCAAGTAGCAGATAATATTTACATATATTATAATTATTATATTACCAATATATATTACCAATAATTTTAGTGAAGCAAGTGACAATAAAAATTGGCGGAAGGCAATGGAAGATGAGTTAGAATCATTAAACAAGCATGAAGTATGGGATATAGTAGCACGCCCAAGAAATCTAAAAACAGTTAGAAGCAAGTGGATATTCAATAAAAGAGATAATGAAAATAACAATATTAGATATAAAGCAAGACTTGTAGCAGCTGGATACAACCAAATTAAAAACAAAGATTATGAAGAATCATATTCCTCTGTAGTAAGTATATCATAGATGCATGGCGAGCGTTGATGGCAATTGCAGCTAAAAAATATTTGAATATAAGATTTTTCGGTGTTAAAACAGCATATTTACATGGTAGACTAAAAGAAACAGTATATTTAGAACCACCACCAGGATTTGAAAAAAGATTTGAAAAGGGAAAAATATGTAAACTTAAAAGAAGCCTGTACGGATTATCCCAGTCAGGACGGAATTGGTATTTTAGATTAAAAGAGGAACTATCAAAGAATGGCTTCAAAGCGTTAAATTCCGAAAGTTGTATCTTTATTAATCCTAACCAGACATGTTTCTTTGTATTCAGTTCTTACGTTGATGACTTCACTACTTTAGATGATAATAATCAAAATTGTGAGGAAATTATTAAAGCCTTAAGAAAAGAATTCGAAATAAATGAAACTACAGAATCGAAATTGTTTCTCGGTATGAGAATAGAAAATGTTAATTCTGGTATACATTTAAGTCAAACTGATTATATAGAAAAAATATTAAATAAATATGGAATGACAGAATGTAAACCGGTAAAAACTCCGATTATAGCGGGTGAGGATAAAGTATCAGAAGAAACCAGCGAAAAATACGATGTTAGTTTATATCAGGAATTAATTGGAGAACTTTTATATTTAGCTAATAGAACGAGGCCTGATATCACATTTGTAACTTCATATTTATCACAATATAATCATTGTCCGGAAAAACGACATTATGTATTAGGCAAAAGAGTATTATGTTATCTGCATGGAACCAAACATAAATGTCTTTATTATGATCGTAAATCTGGATTGTTAAAAGCATATTCTGACACCAGTTGGGGCAATGCTGAAAAAGGGAAATCATTTTCAGGGGGAGTTATATTTATTGGTAATTCTCTAATATCATGGAAAGGTAAAAAACAACGAGCTGTTGGAAATTCAACTTGTGAGGTAGAATTATTCGCAGTATCTGAAATTGTTAAAGTTTAATATGGCTTCAAAATATGCTTACAGAATTAAATTGTACTGAATATATTGGTAAACCAATTAATGTATTTTGCGACAACCAAGCCACAATACACAATGGTTAAAAAACGCAAAGTCGTCAACAAAGACACGTCATGTTAATATAAAATTTCATTTTGTTCGCGACGAAATAGAAAATGGAGTTATTAATATATCATATATTAACACAAATGATATGATTGCAGATTGCTTAACAAAATCTGTTTCGAAAGAGAAACTCGAATGGTGCTGTAAGCACATGCGTTTGATAGAATAATACGATTATTTATAATTAAGATCGATTTGTAGGGGGAGAGTGTAGGATTGTACTATTAACAAACCGATCTATGTACTCTTTATGTTTGATTATTCTATGATAAGTTATAGTTATATGGCGCCTAATGTAGATGGCAGTACAGTGAGTTCTTTTTTATCGACCATTATCTTCTTTTAAGTTAGATCAGATCGAGAGTGACGATCGAAGCACGTTGTTCGTTTAATACTCAGTTAAATATATATATCAGTTTATCTCAGAGAGAGTATAATTTATTACAATTCCCAACGCTCTCCCTCTTTTTCTTCTCTCTTCTTTTTCCTTCTCGTCTCCCGACCTACTCCCCCTCTTCTCCTCCTTTCCATCTCTCTTTTCTCTCTCCTCCTGCCCTTTCGTCACTCTCCATCCTGTCCCTTCTTTTCTTTTCCTTCGTGCCCACAACTTCATTCCATCTCTCCTCCTTTTCCTCCTCTATTTCCTCCTCACTCTCCTCCTCATACTCCCACCGATCTCTTCTTTTCTTCTTTCCCGTCTCTCCCTTTACCCCTTTCCTCTCCTGCAGCTCATCTATCTTTCTTTTCTCTTCTCTGTCCGGCTCCTCCGTCTCCTCTCTCTCTATTCCTTCTTTTCCTCCTCGCTTACCTTCTCCGACGTCACTTTCTCCCTTTCGCCCTTTTTTCTTTCTTTTCTACTAGGACTTATTGCATCTTCTCCTCCTTCCTCCCGAACCTCTGCACTCTCCTCTCCTGACGACGTTACTGAACCTACTCCTCCTTCTTCTCTTCCTCTCCCAATCTCTCTTTTCCATTGTCTTACCTCTCTCCTTAACCCTCTCACTTCCTCCATCACACTCACTCTTCTCCACCGTCTTATCTCCCTCCTTATCCCTCTCACTTTCTCCACTAGCTCCTTTATCCACTTTTCCATCTCTCCGCACTTTTCACCTTCCGCCCGTTTCCTTTCCCACCTCTTCTCCTCACCCTCCTCTTCACTCACTCCACTTCCGTCTGCTCTCCTCACTTGTCGCTCTCCCCTTCTCTTCTTTCTCCTTTCTCTGCCGTCCTCCTGCCTCCAATAGCCACTCCCTCTTCTCCTTTCTTACTCGTGGTCGCTTCTTTAACCTTTCCTTACTTTTCTCTAACTGCGTACTCCACCCCTGCTACCCGTTTCCGTATCGATTTTCCATTGATTCCCCATGTGCTCGATCCTAGTTCTTTTCATACTTCCGGCGCCACTTCTCGGATTTTCCCACTCAGCTCTTATCCTTCGCCATTACTGTGCCCTACCTTATCTGATTCCGCCTCTCTCTTATCTACCTCTCCTGTCTCCCTGCTATATTTCCATCGCCTCTCTCAAACCCTCTCACTCTATCCATCTTCTCTCTCTCTCTCTCTTTTTCTCCTAACCTCCAAACTGCCAACATCTTTGTATCCTTCCATCTTCTACGTTTTTCCTTCCACCTTGCTCCCCTTACTCACATCCAATCCTCCCTTTTTAATCTTCCTATTCCTTCCCTCCACTCCAATTCCTTCCTCTCTGCTCCAACTATTCGCACATTTCTTTTCGAGCACATGCACTATCCGCCTTCTCCTTTATCCCCCATCGTGCGACCTCTGCTACAAATTTATTATTGTTAATAATATTGTTATGTCCGCGTGTCGATATTTATCTGGAAGCGCGCACGACACAACCGGCACTCGCGTACCACGATGTAAATAAAGAACACTCTTTATAAAGAACAAAAGGAACTTTAATAACGATAAAGCAGAACTCAATAAACATAGAATACAGAATAGATAATATCGAAAGTCGTAATAACAAATATGTCCGCACGGAATGACATCCGTCACCAGACTAAGATGGCGGCTTTTATTTATAAGATGTCTGACATTGTTTAACAACAAACACATCCGTCGTCCCGGAGATCATCTTCATTTTCCACCGCATCGAGTGGCATAACATCGTGGCATAGAAATGTAATACAGGGTCTTAATAATATCATCGTATATTTGTCTTTATTTAAAGATGTTAACATATACTACAAAAAAGAATGATATCCCTAAAAACTTACCTTTTTAAAAAAAGGTAAAAGAAAGCGCCAAGTACACGCACCACTTGTGAAAAACTGTATTTATATATATTTATAAAATAGTATTATTTTAAATTATTGTAAATAAAAACTTATAAAAATATTTTAACCAAAAAAAAATTGTACAAATATATTCTACAAAAACAATGATATCAACAAATTGCGCCAACTGAAAATATAAATTGAACAAATATTTTAACCGAAAACAATTGTACAAAATAGTTGTTTTAAAATTTCTTACAAAATAATAACATTAAAAAGTTGCGCTAACTAAATAAAAATTTATGCTATATATATAAAATTTATTTATTTCTAATATTAAAAGAAAAGATATATCCAATAATACAAAACACAAAAAACAAAATAAAAAATTGATAGAAAAATTAAAACTTAGAAATTAATATAAAAAATTAAAAATTTATACAAAAATTAAAAATTAATACAAATAAAAAAAGATTAATAAAAAAGCTTGGCGATGCTAATTTTCAAAAAAATATATTAAAACCAACAAACAATAAATTTAATTTAGATTTAAATTTAATTTATAGAAATATATTTAATTTAGTTACATCAATAACTACAATGTAAATGTATTAAAGAATATATAAATTTTAGCATATTGTCTAATTTAGCAGCGCCAAGTTTTTTTAATTAAATTTTTTTTATTTGTATTAATTTTTAATTTTTGTATAAATTTTTAATTTTTTATATTAATTTCTAAGTTTTAATTTTTCTATCAATTTTTTATCTTGTTTTTTGTGTTTTGTAATATTGGATATATTTTTTCTTTTAATATTAGAAATAAATAAATTTTATATATATAGCATAAATCTTTATTTAGTTAGCGCAACTTTTTAATATTATTATTTTGTAAGAAATTAAAACAGCTATTTTGTACAATCGTTTTCGGTTAAAATATTTGTTTAATTTTTATTTCCAATTGGCGCAATTTGTTGATATCATTATTTTTGTAGTATATATCTGTACAATTTTTTTGGCTAAAATATTTTTATAAGTTTTTATTTCCAATAATTTAAAATAACACTATAATATATTCTGCCAATGACCTTAACTTTGACACATGTTGTCAACATTATGATCCTAAATAACGTTCAAAAAATTTTAGCCATTGTTTATTAAAACGTTATTAACAAATAAAGGTAAATATAGCGAATAGGGGACCCAGCCCCAATGACCTTGACCTTGACATATGTTGTCAAGGACATAATTCTGAGTAATTTTTTCTTCTAATTTAATCGTCGCTCTTGCTTATTAAAAAGTTATTAACAAAAAAAGTTTGAGATATACCAAAGTACATGCACGGACAGGAAGCACGCGCGCGCGCACGCACGCACTCACACACACACACACACACGGGGGGGGGGGGCAAGGGGGGCCTTCGGCCCCCCTCCCACACCCGCCCCACCGGTAGGCAGGGTGGACCTCGCTTTACAACTTACAAAGTACATGCTACATTGTAAAGCGAGCTCCACCCTGCCTACCGGCGGGGTGGGTGCGGGAGGGAGGCCGAAGGCCCCCATGCACCCTCCCCCGTGTGTGTGTGTGTGTGTGTGTGTGTGTGTGTGGGTGGGTGGGTGGGTGGGTGGGTGGGTAGGTTGGGTGGGTGGGTGGGTGTGTGTGTGTGTGTGTGTGTGTGTGTGTGCATGAGTGCGCGCGCGTGCTTCCTGTCTATGCATGTACTTTGGTACATTTCAAACTTTCTTTGTTAATAACTTTTTAATAAGCAACGAGCGACGATTAAATTAGAAGAATAAGTTACTCAGAATTATCAAGGTCAAGATCATTGGGGCTGAGTTCCCTTTTCGCTATATTTACCTTTTATTTTTGAACATCCTATATATGTAAAAACTTGTGTTTATTTCAGTTTATATATGTAGTATACGTAGGACTATTTCTGTAAACTAACTTAAATATCCAGTTTTTCATTGTCAGACTATGTATAAATCTTGATTTTTACAAATTTTTGTTTGTTAATAACTTTTTAATAAGCAACGAGCGACGATTAAATTAGAAGAAAAAGTTGAGAAGCCTTCACTTGCGCACAGTACAATTGGACACGTTGCAATTGCACACTGTGATATTAGACACATAAAGTTGCGCACCGTTCGATTGGACACATTTCAATTGCGCACAATTCGTTTGGACACATTTCATTTGCGCACCGTTCAATTGGACACGTTGTTTTTGGACACAATACATATTTTTGTATAATTTGGAATACATACACACGCATGTATGCATGTACAATTTTGAAATTTTTTGACATTTATTATTAACTTTATTTGGTAAATAAACGTTTGTTACAGTTCGTTTACACACAGTTCGTTTGCACACAGTTCTTTTGCGCACAGTTTTTTTGCGCACATTTCTTTTGCGCACATTTCTTTTGCGCATATTTCTTTTGCGCACATTTCTTTTGCGCACATTTCTTTTGCGCACAGTTCGTTTGCACACTTTCCCATCCACACAACAATTATAGGGATTTCGTTTCGCGTTGTAAAGTATATGCGTGGACACAGTGGGTTCCGCCCCCCCTACGGGGGGGCTCCACTTCCGGAAGATATAACCTAACCCAAACCTATTTCTGATTTAAAACTAAAATTTATGTGCGCAAATGAAGTGAGCCTCTCCCGAAAAAGTTACTCAGAATTATGTCCTTGATAACATATGTCAAGGTCAAGGTCATTGGGGCTGGGTCCCCTATTCGCTATATTTACCCAAATAAATGTTCTTACAAATAAGCAAAGTTTAAACGTAGATTAACAATGAAAAGCCATTATTGGATATTCTTTACATGTATATATTGCTACCAATATTACACAGACATATATTTATATAAAGAGAAACCTTTGTATAGAATGTTCATATCATAAATTAGAAAGTGAATGCATGAGGGAGAAAAAGATTTGGTTTCCGCGTAAAGTAAGATCTACCTCTATATTAAAGATGAGAAATAAATGCGTGAGCGGGAGAGAGCACTCAATCCAAACCTATTTATAATTATTATTTAAGATTACATTTTGGGTTGAGTTAGAATCTTTTTGAGGTGGGGGTATAGGCGCAGTGTCCCTCTCCTCCTAACATGTTTACTTATATATAATGACAATCATAAATATCTAAATAATGTAAATATCAAGCTTGGGTTGGTGAAACTTAGTTTATGTACCACCAACGAGGTACTATGCTAAAGACGGCCAGCCTTAAAGATATTAGCGTGTCCTTTCATACAGCACAGAAAGGTTGTAGAAACATTACATAGATATCTCAATGTAACAATGGAATATTTCATATACATTGCGAAATATTGCTACAATGTTGCTGCAAGATTTCAATAACATTAAAATGCCCGCCCTCAATAATATTGCAACGTAATATTGCAGTAATCTTACAATGTAATATATTTGTAATAATGCAATGTATTATTGTGCAAATGTATTTATAAAAATATAGTATATACACGTATTTTTTCATCTTAATATGTATATGTTTTCTAAACTGCCTTATATCTGTATTTACAAATATTACTTTGTATATACATATATGAAATGTGATAAAAACACTTATTAATATAATTAAATAAATAATTAAATAAATAAATAAATAAATAAAAATAATTAAATAATTAAATTTAAATAATTTAATAAGAAGAGAAAGGAAAAGCCAATAGGAACCGGGACGCAATAATTATAGCATATCAAATAATATTTCGTTAGACGGTGTTAATACATATATAATATAAAATTAATCATAATTTCGGCCCACGTCGGGTCCTTATCAATGATATCACACAATAAAAGGACCGCGTAAACTGTTTGAGATCGAGCTTGAGGCGGAGACAGGAAAACTATATACGCTTGTAACTGCCACGCGCCATGACAAAATAAGTCATGGCGCAAATCGTACGAATGGCAAGCCCTCGCATCTCTCGTCATCGCGCGCCTATCACGGCCCTGAGAATCGAGGCCACTGGCACACAATCTGGGGCTGCCAGTTAGCGGTTGGACAAAAAGGCCCGGCAAAAACAAACTTATCGAAAAATAACAATTATCATCGCCCTTCTAGATGGATCCAAAAACAACGTTAAACAAAACAAGCTTAGCAAAAACTGTCGCCGGAAAACCGTCAATTTCTCGATCCGCCTGGATCCTTCTAGAACGGCACAAGATAATAAAAGCCGCGCGCCAAGAGGCCTCCTCGCATTCCGCTCAGAGTATTCGATGCGTGTACGCTAATCTTGCAATCAAAAATCTTTCGATAAAACCGACCTGTTAGTCGCGAAAACTGTTCGCCCTTGTTTCCGTAGCTCGCAATACGTTGGCTCATCGCCCAACGGTAATTTCGCTGTCTTTCCGTTACTCGCGGATCGCCGGACTAAAAACTCAAACTGTACATATCTGTAAATAATATCTTTATTAGCGTTATGTATTAAAACTGTGTGCCGTTTAAACTTTGTCGAATCTCTTAAAACTCGTCCGTAACTCTCCGTCCTTCTCTATTTCGCTGCCTCTCGCTCGCGCGTCCACTATTATTGCAGACATAAACAAATAACTCTAAAGCGAAGTACTAAGTAAGGAACACAACATAATCAATTACACACAATGCGCCTAACAATGCCATTAAGTAGTTCGCAAGTAATTCGATAATCTAATTACATTCGTATAGCTCGATTTACCGCACAAAAGCCCGAGTTTTCTCATAGACGAAGTGGTGAATTATCGTAAGGCAAACATATTCGGCGATGTAAATATTTATTCGTTATGCAAATTGTCCGCTGATAAACCACAAGGCGGAACTGAGCGAAGGCTCGCGTGTCTGGTGCAAGCGTACAAAGTTCGGGAGAATGAGAATGCATGAGTAAAAATTAATGAAAAGGTTAACCTGCGAAATTTAGAAAAATGTACTAACGAAATGTCAAAACACAAAGGAACAAGCGCAAAAAAAGGGAAGAAAGCGGGTCACTTACATTCCAGAGACGATGTTGTCCATGTGGAGTTAGATCAAATAAGACGTTAAATTTTAAAATTAAAACTGGTCCATCGGAAATAAAATATAAACTTATCTGTAGGATGATTCGATATCGAATGAGCGAAAACAACACGAGAAGAGAGAACATAATCGGGTGAGAACACAAGAAATAATACTAAAGTCAACAAATGGAATAAGAAACAGAGAAAAAACGAAAAAAGACAGCGAGAAGGACAATAGCATAAAGCGAGTAACAAAAGACAAATTAGGAATATTTATTAATAATAGGAAAGTAGGAATGGTCTAAAAATCTAGTGTCGTTTTGTAGGTCGTTTTGATGCTATTTTTTTGCTGTTTGATATATGTATATCATTTTCGATATACAGGGTGTTAGAAAAGTCTGGAAATGGTCAAATATCCCGAAAACAAAACTTTTCTAAAAAAAATGTTTCGAACCAAAGTTGTAGGATTTTAAAAGTTCTATTCAATGATCATATTCGTTTGACCTTGAGTGGAGGCGTCAAGGCGAGGTCAAGGCCAACATGATTTTTTTAAATGGAACACCCCATTTTTTATGAAACAGTATTAAAGATGACAGAGAGACGTTTCCAAAACACTACTTGATGACCTATTTTTGTTGAGAATTGTCTGAGTTATGAGCTTTAGAATTTACGGTGCCGCCAGCATTAGTATTATCCAGGATGTACCGCGTGGAGGTTGAATGGTCGGACCTTACACCCCTGTGTGTGTGTGTATGTGTGTGCGTGTGCGTGTGTGTCTGTGTGTGTGTGTGTCAGCAGAGATAAGGACCCCGCGGTTCGTCACTCCCGCAGTATTTAATGCCTCCAAACCCTCTCTGCTGTGTGTGTGTGCGTGTGTGCGTATGCGTGCGCGTGTTTGTCTGTGTGTGTGCGTGCGTGTGTGCGTGCGTGCGTGCGTGCGTGTGTGCGTGTGTGTGGTGTGGTGTGGTGTGTGTGTGTGTGTGTGTGCGTGTGTGTGTGTGTGTGTGTGTGTGTAGCAAAGAAGGGTCCGATAACCACATGTGATCTCCACATGTAGTATCCCCAAAAAAACATGTCGACGGGTTTTTGGTTATCGGACCCTTCTTTATCGAAGAAAATTTATTAGATGCTTGATACTAGATCGCATTCGTCATACAAGTAACAAATTACTTGTTCGTAATATATCAAGTCAAAGTAATTTCTTTTGCAAAGTAAGAAATTACCTTCGGTATTCGACAACAATATTGACTGAAAGGGAAAGAATTACAATATTGATGATGCGAGGATATGGTGACCGCGTTAGGTCCTTCGAACAAGTAGCGACTTTGTTTAACGATACTTATGCAGATCGTGAATTAATCGTAATTTCAAGGTCTACAGTTCAAAAAACTGTCAGACGATTCGAAGAAACGGGATCTGTCAAGGACCTCCCGCGGAGTGATAGACCAAAATCAGCGACACATTTCGATAAAAGTTTGGATGTGATGCAATCATTTGTAGAAAATCCTCATTCTTCGATAAGGAAGGTAGCACAGGCGACTGAAGTTAGTACATTTTCCATTCATAAAATTATAATGAAAGAAAAATGGCATCCTTTTAAAATAAAATTTACTCAGGAGCTAGCGGAATGTGATTTCGATAGAAGAAATGAGTTTTGCGATGAAATGATGCGTCGATGCGATAATGATAACACTTTTTTTGATAATTTTTTCCGATGAAGCTTCTTTCGAATTAAATGGAACGGTAAATCGTCAGAATTGCCGCTATTGGAGTGACGAGAACCCTCACTGGATTCGTGATCTCCACACACAGTATCCCCAAAAACTGAACGTGTGGGTGGGTTTTTGCGAACGTGGTATTATCGGGCCCTTCTTTATCGAAGGAAATTTAAATGCAAACACTTATCTACAATTATTGCGAAATCAAATAGTTCCTGCTATTGACAATTTGTTTGACGGAAATATACAAAATATTTGGTTTCAACAAGATGGTGCACCGCCACACTATGCAGTAGTAGTGCGTCAATTTTTAACTGATACTTTCCCAAACCGATGGATAGGAAAACGTGAAGAAATAGAGTGGCCCTCTAGATCATCAGATCTTTCTCCATTGGACTACTTTTTATGGGGGTATGTTAAAAACAATGTGTACACAACGAAACCTGCTAACTTGGCAGACCTTAGGGAACGCATACTGCACCAAGTAAATCTTATCTCACCAGAAATGAGACGAAACGTTTTAAATGAATTTTACCTACGATTAGGTCATTGTCAAGCAGCAGACGGAAGACAATTTGAACACTTAATTCAGTAAAAACCCGTCTATACACATACATACACACACACACACACACACACACACACACACACACACACACACACACACACACACAGCAGAGAGGGTTTGGAGTCATTAAATACTGTAGGAGTGACGAACCGCGGGGTTCTTATCTCTGCTGACACACACACACACAGACACACACGCACACACACACACACACACACACACACACACACAGGGGTGTAAGGTCCGACCATGCAACCTCCACGCGGTACATCCTGGATAATACTAATGCTGGCGGTACCGTACATTCTAAAGCTCATAACTCAGACAATTTTCAACAAAAATAGGTCATCAAGTAGTGTTTTGGAAACGTCTCGCTGTCATCTTTAATACTGTGTCATAAAAAATGGGTATTCCATCTAAAAAAATCATGTTGGCCTTGACCTCGCCTTGACGCCTCCACTCAAGGTCAAACGGATATGATCATTGAATAGAACTTTTAAAACCCTACAACTTTGGTTTAAAACATTTTTTTCAGAAAAGTTTCATTTTCGAGATATTTGACCGTTTCCAGACTTTTCTAACACTCTGTATATCTCTTAATATAAAAAGCTCCTCATCTAATATGCAGACCCTGTCCCAATCAAATTCATGTCCTGCAAGACGATGTTCAGTAATTGCTAAGTGGGAAGAAACTCTATTTATGTTTGAGGCGATGTTCTTTAATTCTCGTAATTAGTTGTCTGTTTATTTGTCCTACATAAAAAGCATCACACTCCACGCAACAAATTTTATATACGACATTGTGATTTAAAATCAGAAGAGGATCCTTGTGTGTTCTAATGATTTTGTTTAAATTACTGACACACACGTATGCCATAGATTTATTAATATTTTTAATTATTGGCAGTGACCCTTCTGTGACACCTCTTACGGACGGGACCATAAAAAAGGAAGGAGGAGAAGAAAGGAGCTTGGAGAGAGAGAGGTAGGACTCACATTTTTGCAAATCAAAGTTTTGATTCTGTTACGGAAGATCTTAAAAATAAAATCTAAGGGGTAGTGGTTATTTAAAAGGATGTTGACAATTATACTCAGATTTTTCTCATGGAATTGCGAATCATCATTTCCTCCATTAACAGCCCTCTCCACACCTTTGCATCTTTTTTGCATAACATCATTTTTAAGAGCATTCCTAAATCTCATAGTCACATAGCCAACAATTATGATCTGGTGAAAAAATTGAATTCCAGAACTACTGACGAACGTCATTAATTGGTTTCATTAGATGTGGTTTTTTTATTCACGAATGTTCCGTTGGAGTTGGCGGTCAAGGATATTAGGAAGCGGTGGCACTATATTGAAAAGAACACTTCCATTCCTCACAGAGAATTTCTTGCGGACATCCGCCTGGTGCTGAATTCTATCTTTTTCAAGTTCAACAATAAAATATATTAACAAATCTATAAACAAACCTTCCTATGAGTTCCCCTTTGTCCGCCTATCGTGACCCGACCAATTTCTTAATACTAAAAGATAAAACAATAAAGTGAAACAGAAAAGATTAAGAAAGAGCTGAGTAAAGCAAAGCATTAAAATTAGAAAAGAGATCAAGAAAAGATAATTAAGAAAAAGTAAAGTAATAAAAGATTATTAACAAAATAAAAGTAAGATACGTGATTAAAGAGAAGGAAGTCACGGTCAAGTTCTCGGAAGCTGAGTAAGCAGCTGACGAGAAAGCTGACGAGCGGAGCACGAGACATGCTCCGGTCAGGGACACCACACTCCTCCCTAATCAACGACCTAACTAATTAAGATATATAATAAGCGCGTGTTCGGAAGTCGACCTCGACGAGATCGCCAGAAACTGAGAGAGAGACGCTCAGAGATGAGCGAGAAGCGGTGTGTAACGCGAATCCGTAGATCCGCTGGAGGATAAGGAGATGGATAGACAAGATTTGAATGCAGATGTTTTAACTATTCGTTTTATTCAAAATAATAGGAGCGAGCGACGGCACGTATTCCGCGAGTCCGACGGAAATCTTCAAATGTCCTGTTAATGACTGCCCTTTTTCGCGGTTCGGAAATCTTGATTAAGAGCTTCTTGCTAGAAACTCTCGCGATAACGGAAATCTTGACCGCGAACGCTGGATGGAATTTAACGCGAGACAGAGGACATTCGCGATGCGGATAACGAGCGTCGACTCTCGAACTCCAAACAATTAACTTTCACTCTATCTGAGCACTAAATAATTAAAGAATCCGAATTGAGATGTGACCAAATTGCTCGCCGCGAGAATATGAGTGCGATCGTATGCGAGACAATTCGGACCGAATTTGAGACGAGTAAGCCTACTGCGTACGCGACACGAGCGAGAATAAGGCAAAATGCGAATGCGAAAAGTCGATGAATTTCGACCAGCTCGAATCGTTGTCGTAGGCAGACTAAAATCGACCGACCGCGGAAACTCGCGCTCTGCCGATGTGAATAACAAGTTTTTTCGGTATCGAACGTTCTCGAACCAGGTGTTTGTCACGGTTTTTCACTATAGAATAACGCGATCATGCACCGAGCGGGTGATCGCGACGCTTTTTGCTCTCGCTCGTGTTTTGGTTTCTGAGGCAATCGTTTGAATATAACGGCGAAATTTAGAAACGAAATTTTAATGTTTCAATTTTGAACAGCGCGAGATGCACCGACGCTCGCTACTTGCTCGCTCATATCAACAGTATCGATATACCGTACGTATCGCGCCTGACTATTATAATCGCGAATAAGTGAAAGTGTACAAAAACCTGTGAAATATATCAATTCATACCTAACGTCTGGGAGTGTCTTATTTCGAGCGTGGATCCTAATCCTTTGGGCGTATAAATCCCTAAAGACCTCTTCCTTAGCGGCTAGAGACACAACACCCCGTTTTGGCGGATATCGTCCTCCAAGATTTGAAGGATATGGACTGTTCGGGAGTCGACCTCGACGAGACCGCCCGAATCTTTCGAAGATACGCTCAGAGTTGAGCGAGAAGCAATGTGTAGCGCGAATCCGTAGATTCGCTGGAGGAATAGGAGTTGAAAGATTACTCACGTGAGCGTAGTTTTAAGATCGTTTATTAGAAAACACCGGGAGCGAGCCTCGACACGTGTCCCGCGACTAAAATCGGAAATCTTCTGAATGTCCTTCGATGACCTATCCTTCTCCGCGTTTCGGAAATCTTGCGCGCGGACGCCAGATGGTTTTTTGCGCGAGGCAGAGGACATACGTGATGCGGTGAACGATCAGCGGCTCTCAAACTCCTCACTTTGAACGATTAGAAAATATTAACAATAACGAACTCAAGAATGATATTGAAGATATTTAAGAGAACGAATTGACCGCTGCGAGAATCGGCAAAGCGATCGGATGCGAGACTATTCGTAACGCACTGAGACGAGTAAGCTACTGTAACTCCGACACGAGCGAGAATAAAAGGAGAGAATTGATCGAGATCGATGAATTTCGATCGGCTCGAATCGTTGTCGTAGGCAGACTAAATCGACCGACCGCGGAAGCTCGCGCTCTGCCGATGGAAATAATAGGGTTTTTTTGACGTCGAACCTTCTAGAACTTGCTGTTTGTCACAGTTTTTCATGTGTTATGAAGCCAACAAGCACGCACCGATCAGCTGAACGTGATGTGATTTATTCTCGCTCGGTCGTGTTTTTGGTCTTAACTATTATTAGTTTATTTTAACAGTGACGACCGTTTGAGTTTTGAACATGGACATCTCATGACTTTCCATAGCGCTGCCTGTCTATTTTCGAAATATGGACAACATCATTCTCGCAACTCCTCTTTTCTTTGTTTCCACTATCCTTTTAACCTTTAATTCCCTCCATAAGAGACTCCAATTTACTATGGAGATGAGTAACAACAATAGCATCAACTTTTTGGATATTTCTATCAATTTAAAGAGGGGGGCATCTTTATAATGGACTGATACAGAAAACCGACATTTTCAGGAAGGTTTCTAAATTATTTTTCACAGCATCTCCGATATGCTATAAAAGAGGCATCATTGTGGGTTTGGTGGATCATGTCTTCCATTTATCACATCGCAATTCCATGAGAAAAATCTGAGTCTAATTGTCAACATCTTTTTAGATAACGACTATCTCTTAGATTTTATTTTTAAGACCATCCGTAACAGAATCAAAACTTTGATTTGCAAAAATATGAGCTTTTCCTCTCTCTCCAGCTCCCTTCCTTCTCCTTATTCCTTTTTTATGATCCCGTACGTAAGAGGTGTCACAAAGAGATTACTGTTAATAAATAAAAACACTAATAAATCTATGGCATATGTATGCGTCGATAATTTAAACAAAATCATTAGAACATACAAGGATCCTCTCTCGATTTTAAATCACAACAATGTTGTATATAAGATTTGTTGCTTGGAGTGTGATGCTTCTTATGTAGGACAAACAAGCAGACAACTAATTACGAGAATTAAAGAAAATCGCCTTGCAGGACATGAATTTGATTGGGACAGGGTCTGCATATTAGATGAGGAGCTTTCTTATATTAAGGAGCCTTCCTAGTTTGACGAGTCAAGAAAATCGATTTTCTTTTATATAGTTTGATATCTCAAAAACATAATCACAAAGTATTATAGCTGAATTCGAACAGTTGGCAACACTGGAAGCTTGTGAACGCAGCGGCGCACTGGTAGAAATCGAAGCGCTCGGCGCTTGGCGACCAAAACACCTTTTTAAATTGTTATAAAACCAATTTATACAGATTTATCTGCAACTGAGTTGTTAGAGCGATATTTAGGCGGCAATACACAAAACGATAACGAAAGTTTCAACGGCTTACTCTGGCACTTTGCTCCTAAACATATTCTGGAGCAAAAACTGTTGAAATTGCTGCTTATTTGGCAATAGGACTTTTTAATGAAGGATATTACGCCATTTTGAAAGTATTTGAGGTAATGGGAATAGTGACTGGCCCGGAAGCAAAAATTTTCGCCGATAAACAAAACGATCAAAGACTTCGAGTTGCTGGAAAAAGACACGAAGAAGCTACGAAAGAAGCTCGGACAGCTCGTAGAAAGGCAAATGCTGCTTTACAAGAATTTTACTAGGAAGAGGAAGGCGTACTCTATGGCTCTGGAATAGCTGATTAGCTGTAAGTATGATTTTTTGATTCTTATATACTCTAAAATAGTATCTGAAACTTTAAACGCGTTTTTCTCAGAACAGCATTTTTCCAACTGGCGGACGTCCGTCGTACGGTAGATGTCCTGTTATCGTGTGAACTGGAGAGTAGATCGATATTTGCAAAATTCGAATTTTGCGACTTACAAAACTAACCAATTTTTTGGTGAAAAATGAAATTTTTTTTTCGAGACGCTGCCATTTTCTTATTTTTCAATATTTTTTTTTTATTCTAGTTCACACGGTAACCACATTCATACAGATTAAGAATCTTTTTGGTTTTTTTATTTCAGATGACTACAACGACTGGAATTGTGTCCATGAACAACAATTTTTTTTTAGGCGCTCTGGTTGGACTACTATAACTCCGAAACAAATAAATATTTTTATTTGAAAAAATTTCAGGATATACTTGAAATGTTACTTAATAAACGTAGAAAGTTTGGGATTAATATGTTTTATATTTTTCCTTAAAAAAATTCCCAAAAATCGCCTTACTTTTAGAGTGTCAAACTAGGAAGACCCCTTAAGAGACACATATTGAAAATGATATCAAACAGCAAAAAAAATAGCATCAACCTACAAAACGATACTAAATTTTTAGACCACTCCTACCTTTCTATTATTAATAAATGTTCCTAATTTGTCTTTTGTTACTCGCCCCATGCTATTGTCCTTCCCCCTGTTTTTTTTCCTTTTTTCCTTTGTTTCTTATTCCATTTGTTGACTTTAGTATTATTTCTTGTGTTCTCACCCGGTTATGTTCTCTCTACTTATGTTGTTTTCGCTCATTCGATATCGAGTCATCCTACAGATAAGTTTATATTTCCGACCTTCACATGGACCAGTTTTAAATTTAAAGTTTAACATCTTGTTTAATCTTACTCCACATGGACAACATCGTCTCTGGAATGTAAGTGACCCGCTTTCTTTCCTTTTTTGCGCTTGTTCCTTTATATTTTGACATTTCGTTAGTACATTTCTCTAAATTTTACAAGTTAACCCTTTCATTAATTATTTACTGCTTCTGTATTCTCATTCTCTCAAACTTTGTACGCTTGCACCGGACACACGATCCTTCGCTCATTTCCGCCTTGTGGTTTATCAGCAGACAATTTGCATGATGAATAAATATTTACATCGCCGAATACGTTCGCCTTATAATGATTAATCACATTGTCTATGAGAAGAATCGGGCTTTTGTGCAATAAGTCCGAGCTATATGAATGTAATTAGATTGCCGAATTACTTGCGAACTACTTGATGGCATTGTTAGGAGTATTGTAACAAAGTGTGTAATTTATTTATGTTGCGATTATGTGGCGTTCCCTACTTTTTACTTCGCTTTAGAGTTATTTGTTTACGCGATCTTTTTATTGTGTGATATCATTGATAAGGACCCGAAGTGAGTCAAAACGTATGATTAATTTTATAATATATATATATATATATATATATATATATATATATATATATATATATATATATATATATATATTAACACCGTCTAACGAAATATTATTTGATTACTATGCTATAATTACTGCGTCCGAGCTCTTATTGGCCTTTCCTTTCTGTTCTTATTGATATTTATCATTCGAGCCTCTTTTAACTTTTTAATTTTACTATTTATTTTAAATAATTTAATTTATAAAATCCAAAATTTTATTTATATAGATATTAAATTCTATTTTACATTTTAAGTAGACAATAAATAGATGATTTTTACTTTTTCGGACATTCATCTGCTTGATTTCTAAACAATCGGTCTGATATCTGATTTTCCTGTGGTGGGATTGTATCAGAAATTAAACTAGTAACAATAATTATCACACTTTTAATCTTCTGCTAGTTGTTCTTTGTAAACTTTATTGTGGCTGCGTTCCGATATTCACTGCCAGTACTGAAAATCTATAGTGCACGTGACGTAAACTATAGATTTGCAGTATTGGCAGTGAATATCGGAACGCAGCCTATATAATTCTCATGACTAAAACTCTCAAATACGAGATGGATAACGCATTGCTCGTAGGGTTGCACGAGACCCAAGACAAGACAATATTCGCAAAAATATTGTATTGGTCTTGAAAATTTTAATCTTGTCTTGTTCTTGAGAGGATTTTTGTATCAAAGATCTTGTCTTGTATTGTCTTGTTTTGATTTTTATTAACAGTTTTTATTTAACACTAAATTGTTTGTCAGCTTGATAAAAAACAGAAAATAGTAAGTATATCTGATTTCTTCTGTTATCTGAAGCGCCGAGCACGATTTTCGCTTGTTCTTTACTGCGTATGCTCACGTCTCGATTGTGCAGACGCAGTGACGCAGTTTATACACAAAAGAACAGCGTATACATCGCTGTTGCGTATAAAACAGCTCTTACAATTAGTTCAGATGTGTTCGCGCAGTTTGTATTAAAAAAATGAAATGTAGTAAATCTAATACAGAGTCCATAAAAAAACTAAACCAAGTTCTTCTGCTGAACATGCAAACATTTCCGAAAGTGATAATGAAAGTTCGGAAGTAAGTGCAGTTAAACAATGCACATATAAAACTTATTTTAAGTATGAAACAAAAAACAATGAAAAAATCGGTGTATGTTTATTATGTCAAAAACAAAATGTGACTAAAGAAATAAAAATGAAAAATAGTAACACTACTGGATTAAAGAAACATTTGGAGAAAGATCATAAAATAGCATATGAAGATTTATTTGGATCAAAAGCAATGAAAAATAAAATATTGTCAGAAAAACAAAAAACGATAGATGTATTTTTAAACGTAAGTATTGAAAATAAACTTTATAAATTAAGTAATATAAAGTAATTAATTTGCGCTATTTTTATGTCACATCAAAGTGTGTAATGATAATGATGTGCAGGCTCTCATGTGCATGCCTATCGTATTCGTCGTATATTTTGCTTTGAATGTCGAACAGATTAACACTATAAAAATTCTAAATTTTAAATATTTTACATATATTATCGAGATTTTTAGCTTTTATATACAATATAAATATATTTATATAATTTTTTGTGCGTTTCCTGGTTTTTTTGTGCAAATAAATATACGTCTTTTTGCGAATAAATTGTGCTTGTTGTTTATCTTTCGATTATGAATTTTTTTAAATATCTAAATTTGCCTTCTTGAATTATAAGTAGTATTGTGAGTATATGCACACTCAATACAATAATACACATAATAATACATACATATACGTAAGAATTGTTCTTTATAAATATATATTTTTTTTTTTACAGAATGAAAGTCAATCAATTGAGTATGTTACTTGGGATAGATTACTTGTTTCATGGCTAAGTTACAAAAGACTTCCGTTTACATTTTTCAATGACGAATTAACACAAAAATTATTTCAAAGAATAAATACTAACATAAATATGCCTAAAAGAAGGAGAAAGTTATGAACGAATATTACAAAATGAAGGATAATCTTAAAAAAATATTAAATGAAAATGAGAGTAAATTTTCTTTTACAATTGATGGCTGGACAGCGCCAAATTTTGAATCATATTATGGAATTACTATACATTTTATAGATAATAATTGGAAGTTTCAGTCATTAGCATTAGATTTTGTTCCATCAAATGGAAAGCATACTGGAAAAGATATTGCTAACATTTTTTTTAATAGCATTAAGGATTATGATATACAAAAGAAAGTTCAAGGCATAACATTAGATAATGCTGCTGCAAACACAACATTTATTCAAGAATTTAGTGAGTTAATGGATAATGAGGAAATAGTTTTTGATACAAAAGACCAGCATTTTCGATGTTTTGCACACATTATAAATTTAGCAGTACAAGATGTTTTAAAATTAATAAATGTCAATATTAAACAACGCTATAATAATGTATATTTAGATACAAACGAATATAATGATAGTGAAGATGAACATAAAAATGAATTAAGTGATGATGAAATGAATGAAAATGAAAATAAAATTTTTCCCCATATAATAAATAATATTAGAAATACTTGTAAAAAAATACGACAATCTGAACAATTAACTATTCGGTTAAAATTATTTTGTGAAGCTGCCAATATTAAATTTGTAAAGCCTGTGTTAGATGTAAAAACCCGTTGGGATAGCACTTATGATATGCTAAACACAGCTATAATATTAAAACCAGCAATAGTTATGTTGTGGTATAATTGTTCCGACTTAACAATTTTAAAAATTGCTGAAACAGACTGGACTGTTTTGGAAAAAATTGCACAGTTTTTAAACAGTTTAAATATGTATCTAAAATTTTATCAAACGATTTAGATGTAACATTACCTATCGTTGTTTTAGCATTTAATATGCTTATTGATAAAATTGAATCAATAACATTCAATTTAAATAATAAATTTAATAGAAATACACAAGATGAGGCTCTACTTCTTGCATTCAAGTCTTGAAATTCAAGACAAGATTAAGACAAGACCAAAACTAGTCTTGGTATCTCGTGCAACCTTAATTGCGCGTGACATAGCGATAAACAAATGAACTAGCAGTTGAATCATAGACATAGTATATCTAGATCGAGTGTTGAGGAATGGGGGCCAAAGTTCACGTAGAAAAGAACATACTCTCCGTGCCCCTTGCGTTCTCTCTCGCTCGCGTAGCGTAGCGAAAGAGTAAGCTATGCTACGTGCGAGCGAGAGAGAACGCAAAGGGCACGGGACAGAATATGTCCTTTTCTACGTGTATCTTTACCTCCACTCCTTAAATAAAGGCAAACGCTCGGTCTAGATATACTATGTCTATGAGTTGAATACTGTTTTTTTTTGGAAAGTTTTTGAAATATTGCAGTAACATTTCTCATGAAATGTTACAGTGACATGTTCTGTAATGTCTGTACTGTAATATTGCGTTGCAACTTGCAAGATTGTAACATTGCTGCAATATAATTGAAATATTTTGTGCTGTATGGGTTGAAAAAAACTCGCTGCATGCCAATAGGTGTGTAAGTTTTTTCCATAATAAAATAATCCCCAAGTAGTAAGGTGTCGTCATTATAACGTCATTTTAGGGCAATTTCTTGTCATATGACGTCAATCGACTAAATAATGACATAACACAGACGTGATATTTTTGATGACATATTATCGTCACAGAAATAACGTCATTTAATCTTTTTAAGGTTATTTACTGATCAATGAACTAATATTGTTAAAATACGTCAATATTAAAATTAACGTATTTATGTAAAGAAAATAATAAATATTTTATAATACTTATAAAGTTTACATGACTTTCTGTTCAAAATCCTTGAAAATACGGTATTATTATATTACAACTATGAAATTATAAAACTATGAAATATTGTTTAATATTAATAAATTATATTGTTTAATATTAATAAATAATATTAATAAATTGAATTTGATGTGCATGCAAATTCAGATATTAGATTGATAGTTTAAAAATCGGGCAGATAAATGTCCGAAAAAGTTAAAATAATCCGTTTGTTGTCTACTTTAAGATGTAATATACAGGGTGAGTTTTTTAACTTGAGACTGCAAAATATTTATAACAATAAGCATTGTACCAAAAAAATGTTCCAAATAAACCCTCAATATTTTCGGGGGGGCAATTCCATCCCGCGAAAGCTAGCCGCCTACCGCCCCACCTGAGGGTGGGGCTGAGGGTAACCTTGAAATCTTAAATGGGAACCCCTACTTTTTATTGCATATTCTTGTAGCTTATCTCGAGAGCTTTTCAAAACACTATAATAAAGTATTTTTTCATAAGTATTTTTTGAGTTATTTTATATCTTAATCTGACGTATTTTGATATAAAAAATATATCTCGTAAAATATTTAGTTTTCAATAATCTTACCATAATAATGTTATGTACAGAATAATGAGACAAATCAATTAGTGTAAAAAAAATAATTGTTTTTAAGAAATAGTATGTAATTATTTTCAATGTATTGTTTTAAACAATTATTTGTTATTTTTAGCTATTTTGTTGTATCCCTGGTATAAAATTCCACTGTCCATAAAATTCTTACCCATGGCAAGGAAATCATAGAATCAGCGGTTTTGCCAATAGGTTCAATTTCAGAAGAAGCACAAAAGAGTAGAAATCAAAATTATAAATACTATAGGCTCCATCACACTAGAAAGTTCTCTCGTTTGGCGACAAATGAAGATGTTTTTCATAATACTTTAATATCATCGGATCTATATATCACCCACTTAAGGCCGGAACCAAAATTTAGCGAAGAATCAAAAACATTATCAAAATAGTATGTAATATAGTTTATAATATAAGTATATAATATAATATAGTTCAGTATATAATATATAAGTTTAGTATATAATATATAGTTTAGTATATAGGGCATGTTCCATTTAACGACCGCAACGCTCGCGAGCATCATCTGTCTTTGTTTAACTTTCGGTGAACAACAAAGATGACATGATACCGTGAGCGTTGCGGTCATCAAGTGGAACGCGCCCATAATATAATATAATTAGTATATAATGTGACGTTGCCGTTTCGCGCGCGTCCGCCGAGTCCCTCTCCGATCGAAAAGCGTGGACTAAAGGGCCGCGCTAGTCGAATAATTGCGAGAACCGTACCGTTACCTCCAGAGAGGCGTCATTAACCGAGATTTCGTGCTTAATATTAATTCCGTTTGTTGTTTCTTTTTGTATGATGATTTGAGTTGGGAGCCTCACCGGAAGAAAAAGCGGGAAGTCAGTAAAACATCACGGAAAATATCATCGTCAATCAAGGATGGCCGCCGAGGGGCAAGGAGCCAGCAATCCGAGAATTCAAAGCATCTAACGTCTAGCTACGTCACGGCGGGATCAGGACCCGCAACACGTGATGCGCAACGCACGGGACAGAGAGAGGATCCTCGCGCAAGGACACAGGCCCGTGCGGATGCTGTCCCCGCGGAGGGGCTGCAATCCTGCACCCGATGACGTGACACGGCCCCGGAAAAGACGAAAAGAGGGGTGGCAGCGATACTTCCGGCCGAGCCGTTCGCCATTAACCCCGCGACGGCTCCGCGGAAAGGGCCCCAACTAATTATTGTTAGCAATATCGGGGGTGCGCGCACTCCCGATACGACCGTGAGTGCGCCGCCCGTCGGCCACAGCGCGTGATAACGCGTGATTGGCCGCGATAATATGCACCCCGTGTGCGCAGCCCCGGCTGGCCCACAGGTATCGGATTCTGGATCGCGACGATCCAGGATCAGACTGGCGTGAGCTCGCGTAGTAAACAGCGGCGTTTGTTCGGAAGCCAAAATAATCGGGACGAGAGCGACTTTGCGAGAGCGTGGCGGCAAGAGAGGTTGAGGAGGACTCCCGCGATCGTGGGACGGACCCGAGGGAGAGGACGTCGACGTCGCTGACCCCGTACAACCGCCCCGAGAGGAAGAGTACCGGTGAGGTTGTCCTCCGCCATATTCGCCACTCGCGATCGCGCCCGGAATCGTTTCGTTCTGTCGTCGTCGCCGTGAATTCGTACTTTGGTGTACGGGCTAAGCCCGATCCTTTAGTATAGATTTTCGCGTCACGGCCACGTCGCCAAGCGATTCGAGCCCCGGAGCCTCGAAAGTATCGGTTTCCGCGGATCGAGACTTTACCTCGCGTTTTTAATGAACCGTGTGTCGTCTCTCTGGAGATTCGGATTCCGTAGATTATATTTGTGTTGGTTCTCGCACATCTAGCGTTTAAGTCTCATTCGTACTATATGTCGGTCGTTTGAGTGTGAGTGTGATTCGCGTCAATTTGTTATATTACTTTTGTCGTTCGTTTGTGAATCTTCGCGTCTAAACGTTGCGTGCACGTCCGGTGCAACTTTCCTTCACGATTATTGTACGAGTTGCGTGAGAGTGTGGATCGTGTAAATTCGACGTATTCTGTCGGTTGTAAAGCACCGCGTCTCGAAATTGTGAGTGTTTCCTCGCGATTCTTGCATGAATTGCGTGCGTGTGTGTGCCGAGCATTCGATTCTGCGTAATATGTCCGTCCGAGATCGAAGCATGTCCGCGTTGTATTAATTGCCTGTTAATCTTAAGTTGCGTATTGACAATTTAGCGGTAATAGCGGGCGATAAGGTCACCGTTGGCGAGGTGATATCGAGAATTGATTCGGGCTTGCGCCCGAATTATAGAAGAACGCAATAATTAATTTCTTCGCAGTGCGAGGCGTAATTCAAGCCGAGCGAACATTCCGGCCAATGTAACGGGTCGGTCTCGACGTACGCACTCCGGGGTTTCGCGCCCCGCGCCTAACACCCAGTCTCGCAGCCACGTTTCTTTTACCGCCGCCGTATGTCCGCGCGGTTTACCATTACTATTCTCGAGGAGCTGCGGCTCCCGCTATTATAATAAATCTGTTAATTTCTTTGTTTAATTGGCGAGTTTCTTTTCAGTTGTGTTTGTCGTTTACGTACTTGTCGTCTCTTGCACAATTTCTCGCGTTCGATCAACACTCGCCCTGCCCCTCTACCGTTAGGCGAGCTAGTCAGCCCGTGGCGAATTCCGGCAATTTCTTTCGCGTCTATTTCGCGTTTATTTCGTGTGTCTCGCGAATTGATACGTGAAAGATCGTATCTGGCGCCCAAGTTCGATTCTCGCGATTATCTCTCGGATATCATCACGGTACGCGCGGAACTCCTAACATCCCGTTTCCACCTGGCGCGTGGAACTTTTTCTCCGTTTTCCCGTTTTTGTCAACGACCATTCCGCATCTCCCGTTCGGCGAATTAGCTCCTGTTCGTCGGCGCAAGTTACACCCGCGCGACGGAGAGAACGAGTCGGCGGCCGCGTTTATCGCTCAGCCGCGAGACGGTAGAAAAAGTCGTCGCAATAATATAGTTTTTAGTAATTATAACGTATAATACTGTAATAATACTGTAATAACGTATAATACATAATAATATTTTTTATTTATATAATTATAATATAAAATATTATAATATTAATATATTATGTTACTAATTATTAACAATCAAATGAAAAACTGGCAGATATGAGCCATGGCGCGGGTATCGATGTGCGAACTTATTATTATTAAATTTTATTAACTAATGTGCATTAAAAAAGTATGTTTTGGACCGCTTTTTAGTCCATTTTTGGTATAGATATCAATATATAAAGATTAGATTGGAAGGTAAATATAGCGAATAGAGGACCCAGCCCCAATGACCTTGACCTTGACATATGTTATCAAGGACATAATTCTGAGTAACTTTTTCTTCTAATTTAATCGTCGCTCGTTTCTTATTAAAAAGTTATTAACAAACAAAAACTTGTAAAAATCAAGATTTATACATAGTCTGACAATGAAAAACTGGATATTTAAGTTATTTTACAGAAATAGTCCTACGTATACTGAACACATATATCAGTTTATATGTACACATATAAACTGAAATAAACACAAGTTTTTACATATATAGGGTGTTTAAAAATAAAAGGTAAATATAGCAAAAAGGGGACCCAGCCCCAATGATCTTGACCTTGATATATGTTATCAAGGACATAATTCTGAGTAACTTTTTCTTCTAATTTAATCGTCGCTCATTGCTTATTAAAAAGTTATTAACAAAAAAAGTAGTTTGAAATGTATCAAAGTACATTAGATAGGAAGCACGCATAGATAGGAAGCACGCGCGCGCACTCATACACACACACACGCACACACATACACACACACGGGGGGTGGGTGCGGGAGGGGGACCCCCCTTCCCCCCCCCCCCCGTGTGTGTGTGTGTCGCTCATTGCTTATTAAAAAGTTATTAACAAAAAAAGTTTGAAATATACGAAAGTACATGCATGGACAGTAAGCACGCGCGCGCGCGCGCTTCCTGTCCGTGCATGTACTTTGGTATATTTCAAACTTTTTTTGTTAATAACTTTTTAATAAGCAAGAGCGACGATTAAATTAGAAGAAAAAATTGCTCAGAATTATGTCCTTGACAACATATGTCAAGGTCAAGGTCATTGGGGCTGGGTCCCCTATTCGCTATATTTACCGATTGGAATTTTAAAACTTGACATACACAACATTTGCAGTTGCAGTCAAATTTCAAATTAAAATTAATAATCAAAAGAATCTTCTTTTCCACCATCTGTCTTTATTCATTATAACACATTCCATTTGCTCTCTTTTATACATACACATCTACACAAGTCCGCTATGGTATAAATATAGTACACACGATTCCAATAAAAGCACATCAATAAATGATACTCTGCCTTAACTCTGTTTCTTAATTCTTAAGAATTATTTTCACATATTAACACATAAATTAAACAAAACTGCTCTTGTTCAGAATTTTGACGATCAGCTGTAACTTATTTATATTATCATTTTTACTAACAAATGCTAGCTAAGGTTTTAATAAAAAGTGTCGGGGGTTAATACTTAAAATATATAGAACATTTATAGCGATATTTAGTTTTTGTAGTCAATTCTCTTTTTAGTTATGAAAAGCAATTTCAGAGGTGTATTAAAATTGTATATTCACTATTTTTGGAAAATATATTCATCATGCCTAAACATTGCTTCCAATGTGCATGATCACTTGAAAAAAGATCGCACATAGAATATCATGAATCTAATGATACAGTTTTATGTAAAAAATGCTACTCAGAAAAAAACAGGCTAAAGCCAAGTTTGTCTAGTGGTTAAATCTATAATCGTAACAGCAACGAAGACAATCTGCGCATAACTGTGCCGTTTACAAGAGGCAATCAATCTCATAAAAAATATATGTTTAACCCCCGTGTAGATGGACCTTTAAGACGTCTATCGAGAAATGAATGCGTCGAAGTTTATATGAAGTCTAGCAGGAACGTTTTTGTGTTTTAAGGGGCACGTGTGTGTTTTCATGGGGAAGGCGATTTTTTCATTATCCCCGAAAACTTCACAGATTCAAGCGTAGGTGTCAGGCGTAGGTTTTGAGCACTGAAGAGATCGTGACATTTCATTTGAAACAATGAAAAATACTGTCATAAGGAAATAAAACATCTGGAATCTCAGGCAGTATTGTTTCTTAATATAAATGACAATATGTTAATGTTTAAAACTGGCCTTAATCAGTAACAATTTTATGACGTGCTGCAAATTTTGCGAAATGAAAAATGAAGTGAAGAGGGGATTTGAGACGGCAGGAGGCACGTACCAAGCAACCATCTCTTCCATGGCAGCGGCACTGTTGTATCTGTGTAGGACATTTACATACTCTTTCAGCCCGATAAATAATTGTTAGAAAACAATATTTGCGGACTTGAAAAAATATGCAAGGTACGAGTGGCTAAATCGGGAATCGAATCCGAAGTCTTTCGCTTTCTGGGCAACTGCTCTTATCACTATTGCTAGAGCTAATCAGATCTCACAAATCGCATATTTGCCATGCAGAATTTGTCCTTGGTGTCTATTTATCGTGTCTTCATTGATCATGGCTATATTTTTGAAGAATTAGCAACGCGTTAGAATATCACACGACACACGGCAAGCTCGAATTGTGAGCAAATCAGGCGTGCTCTTTTAATATCGTTTTGTCATCAGTATCTTTCACTACCGTGCAATCGTCGTGCGCTTGAATCCTATCAGAGTCCAATTATTACACAATTACATGCACCTTCACAGTGATCGTATTATTATCATATTAGATGGCACATATATAGGGTGTCCGATAATTTTTGACACACCCGAAGTGTGAAGGTAGATTAGGTCAAACTGAAAAGAAAAGTCCTGTACCATTTTGCGATTTTCTTAATAATTATTGAGAAATTAATTAAAAAAGATCGACCAATTCGCGCAAGTATTACCGTGCGATGAGAAAGAACGGCCTGATATGGGCGGCATTGATATGTGATTGCTAGGACGCGAGAATCCATCATTATGTACCGCTCGTACGTAACTATCGTCATTTTTAGAGCGCTCTTCCCAAAACTTTGTCACGCGCCTACTTTTGGGTTGTCTCTTCTCGCTGCGCGCTTATACTCGCGCGAATTGGTCGATCTTTTTTAATTAATTTCTCAATAATTATTACGAAAATCGCAAAATGGTACAGGACTTTTATTATCGGACACCCTGTATATTTTTAAATAGAAAAGTTCTAATTTTTTATTTAAATGGGATACGTATTCTGGATACAAATGCCGAAACTTAAGAGGATGCCGGAGCGACGGGCGAACTCCGACGGGTTAGCGCCCTCATCTAAACGTAACTAAAAGTGTCGGTATATTACCAACGCTTTATAGTTACATTACCGATATCATTATGTAGAGTAATTGTCAAGGATATGTGCATACTTTGGAAAGAGCAATAAAATACAAGCTTTTCGCATTGTGTTAAATATGTAGAGAGAGAAAATATGTTGGATTTCTACTCTATTTCTGTTCTATCGTCTCGTAGAAGCAACGACTTTACACAGATATCTGTTTGTGTCGCGTACATATTTTGAATACAAATCTATAATATTGCTCATATTATCTCTTTTGATTTTATCATAATGTAGATATATACATATATACATCATATAGATGTAACATATATATATATATATATATATATATATATATGATACATATACCCAGCAAACATCAAATATATCTGCTATATAACATAGATGTAACATGTGCACTTATTATGTACATGTTATATGTGTATAACAATCATATCTTGGTTTGCTGGGTTACAATTTATGCAGTACAGTTCGAGAAAATTGAACTAAAATATATTATATATGGATGTAAATATATTATACATATAATTTTGAATATGATGATAAATCTTTATCATCGACAGTATATCAGTATAATCGATATGATTGAGGACTAATGAGTAATATATAAACTTCTTCACTATAAATGTGAATGTTTATATATTCTTATAACATAAGTATGCACATATTAAAATTTACATTTATATAAATATAAATATAAATATTTATAAATGCAAACACATAAATTCTATGTCCGCAAAACATTGCAACAAAATTTTATGATTGTTACAATATTTTGGATATTTATAATATAGAAAGGGCTCCTCCATCGCCCATTTTCGTGAGAACGCAACCAAAATATTTTATTTATTATTTTCATATCTGCGATTATAATTTGCAAGCGAGATTGAGGCATCTTTTTTCTGGCCAATATTGTTACGAGTATCAGGATAGATTTTTTTTAATTATAATTTCTTATCATTTTAAAAAAGGCAGCAGTTTATTGCTTGCTATAATATTACAAGACAGTTTCCTCATACTCTTTACATCCTTGGAGTATTTTTTCTCATAAGGATTGCCTCCTAATAACGAAGATGTATATATTTTTTCTCTTTAGCTACCAACTTGTATATACACAGCCTGATCGACTATTATACAGGGTGTCCCATAATTCGCGGATCACCCGCCATGTGCAGGTAGAGCACATGAAACCGAGAAGAAAAGTCCTTTACCATTTTGCGATTTTCGTAATAATTATTAAGAAATTAATTTAAAAAGATGGGCCAATCACAAGCGCGCGGCGAGAAGAGACTTCCTACTCAGGCGATGCTAGGTGCGCGGCGAAGCGGTGGGAGGGGCGCAGTATACGGCTACGTACGAGCGAACGCTGAAGCCACGCATCTCGAACTATTCTCTCTCTCTCTCTCTCACTCTCTTTTTCTCTTTCTCGCGCGCGTGGCATAAGAAGCAGAGTTGGGCAAAAATCTAATCAACAATTACAAATTTCAATTACAATGTAATTCTTAATGCAATTAATAATTACATTTTATAATCGTTAATTATTGCAAACAATGTAATTGCAGAGTTGGGCAAAAACCTAATTAACAATTACAAATTTCAATTACAATGTAATTCTTAATGCAATTAATAATTACATTTTATAATCGTTAATTATTGCAAACAATGTAATTGTTTAAAAAATCGCCTCTGAGATAAAATATTTTTTTAATAACCAGAGCGCACATGCAAACCGCTTCTTGAATAAAATATTTTTTAAAACAACCAGCACACGAATAAAAATCGCCTCTGGGATAAAATATTTTTTTAATAACCAGAGCGCGCATGCAAACCGCTTCTGGAATAAAATATTTTTTAAACCAACCAGCACACGAATAAAAATCGCCTCTGGGACAAAATGTTATTTTTTTAATAACCAGAGCACACATTCAAATCGCATCTAGTGTGAAATTTCTTTAATAACTAGAGCGCAAAACATTTTTGGTAGGAAATATTTATTTCGACAACCAGTTCACGAATTGATCGCTTCTGGGATACATTCTTCAACCAAAGCGTACATGCAAAACGTTTTTGGTGGGAAATATTTCGTTCGACAACCAGTTCACGAATTGATCGCTTCTGGGATACATTCTTCAACCAAAGCGTACATGTAAAACGTTTTTGGTGGGAAATATTTCATTCGACAACCAGTTCACGAATTGATCGCTTCTGGGATACATTCTTCAACCAAAGCATACATGCAAAACGTTTTTGGTGGGAAATATTTCATTCGACAATCAGTTCACGAACTGATCGCTTCTGGGATACATTCTTCAACCAAAGCGTACATGCAAAACGTTTTTGATGGAAAATATTTCATTCGACAACCAGTTCACGAATTGATCGCTTCTGGGATACATTCTTCAACCAAAGCGTACATGCAAAACGTTTTTGGTGGGAAATATTTCATTCGACAACCAGTTCACGAATTGATCGCTTTTGGGATACATTCTTCAACCAAAGCGTACATGCAAAACGTTTTTGTTGGGAAATATTTCGTTCGACAACCAGTTCACGAATTAATCGTTTCTGGGATATATTCTTCAACCAAAGCGCACATGCAAAACGCATTTGGTGGGAAATATTTCTTTCGACAACCAGTTCACGAATTGATCGCTTCTGGGATACATTCTTCAACCAAAGCGTACATGCAAAACGCATTTGGTGGGAAATATTTCTTTCAACAACCAGCTCACGAATTGATCGCCTCTGGCTAACTAACTACTGTGACACAACTACTATTGCAAAATAAATTTAATCAATTTTCAGTGAAATATACAAATAAGCAAGAGATTAATGATATTTTAATAAATTTAAAGTTACTATTACATATACACAAACATATACACACAGATAATATATAACACACATATAGTATGCTCGGATAAGAAAGAGATGGACAGAGAAGAATGGGCAAAGAGAGAAAGAAGATATGAGTGTAACTGAGCAAGTGTGTACAAGTGCCAAAAGTAAGAAAAAAAAGGAAATAGTTATATCTTTCTCCGTAGCAATACTTTATGCCCACTAATGTTTAGTGACTGATGTGAATTATCAATCGATATATCGTTTTATAGCCATTCCCTCGCTTACTCATTCCTATTCTCTCTCTCTCTCTCTCTCTCTCTCTCTCTCTCTCTCTCTCTCTCTCTCTCTCTCTTCCTCTTTCTTTTTTTGCCCATATCTGTCCATTTATTTATAACAAAAATACTATATGAGTATTAAATATTATGTGCATCATATACAGGGTGTCCCAAAGCACCCTTGACAACGCTCGTGAGCAGGTAGAGCACAGTAAACTGAACAGAAAAGTCCTGTACCATTTTTTTCTATAACGCTTAATAAAGGAGTTATTATTGAATAAAGTCTGGTCAATCAGCGCCGACTTTTAGCCGGACGCACGTCAGTGAGCCGCCCGTCTGTTAGTGTGCGTCGCCGTAGCGACGGAGCGCTCACGCACACTACCAGGCGCGCGGCTAAAGGTCGACGCTGATTGGCCAGACGTTATTCAATAATAACTCCTTTATTAAGCGTTATAAAAAAAAATGTTACAGGACTTTTCTGTTCAGTTTACTGTACTCTACCTGCTCACGAGCGTTGTCAAGGGTGCTTTGGGACACCCTGTATAATGTGTATGTTTATGTGTATAGAGTAGTCTTCTAAATTCTATTTGAAGATCAATTTTATGTTATAATTTTTTATACAAAAGTCTTTATGTTGTTTTCTATTTAGGAATTGTTTTAAAGATATAATTAAAAAAAAAATTTGGAATATTATATTTTTATATAATATTACATTATCATATTTATATTTTTGTGTAGACTGCACGGAAATAAAATTAAATAATATCTAGCAACATATTAGTATATAGTATACATTAAAACAATTCCTTCTAAAATTATGGTATATAAATATACTAATCTTTTGACCCTTATTCTTTTTAAAGAAAGTCTGCGGGCAAAGAGGGGCAAGCATCTCTCGAAAATTTTCGAATATTTTTGTCCCATTATGTGGACACACTATTAAAAGCACACTACAAAAACACAACACTCGTTTTTTAAATTCAACGCGTTATAACGCGTTATAACAGTTGAGCGTACTTTTGCGGTAATCTCTTGTTACGCGTATGTACACAACACGCGCGACTGAGACTGAGTATCTGCCGCGCACTGATATGATCGCGTGTGCCTGCCTGCATGTGTGTGTGCATGGTACAGTCGACTTATTCCCCGATACATACATATATACTTACATACATGCATGCTACAAATATCGCGTAATAATAAAAACAAATGCGCATCTTTATAAACAAATATTCTCTAACCAAATAAAAAAATTATTTTCATATTGATTAAAGTTAATTCGATACATAAAACCATTATTTATAAATATTTTACGACAAAAATTAAATTTCTAAATTTTTGCTTTGGAAAAAGTTTATTTTCTATAAATGTAGGCAAGCTTATATAAATATGCAAATGTTTGGTAACATAAGAGGATAAAATATATCAAATTTTCTTTTCTCATTTATAAATTACTAAATATAACTATAAATAATAATAAATTGTCATAAAGATTATATGTATATATATATATATATCATGCTCCTCGCATATTCGTTTACACGTTCATTCACGCTGCTCTCTCTCTCTCTCTCTCTCTCTCTCTCTCTCTCTCTCTCTCTCTCTCTCTCTCTCTTTCTCTTTCTCTGTTCGTTCTTTATTGTATTCTTTCTTTCCCATTATTATATTCTCTTATGTATTCGACTTTTATTCTTTTTATTCTCGTCTTCCTACATAATAATAATTATTAATTTAATCATTAATTTATTCATCTTTATTTTATAGAGTATAAATGAGATATTGTGTATCTTATAAATAGAAAAATTATTTAATTATGTGTATTTTTGTATGTACATGTGTTGTATTTAATTATAGTTAAATAGAAAAAGAAAATAACTTATTGTTGTGTATCTCATTTATGCTTTATAAAATATAAATAAATTAAGAAATTAATAATTATTATTATGTAGGAAGACGAGAATAAAAAGAATAAAGTCGAATAAATAAAAGAATATAATAATGGGAAGAGAAGAGAATACAATAAAGAACGAGCAGAGAGAGAGAGAGAGAGAGAGAGAGAGAGAGAGAGAGAGAGAGAGAGAGAGAGAGAGAGAGAGAGAGAGAGAGAGAGAGAGAGAGAGAGAGAGAGAGAGAGAGAGAGAGAGAGAGAGAGAGAGAGAGAGAGAGAGAGAGAGAGAGAGAGAGAGAGAGAGAGAGAGAGAGAGAGAGAGAGAGAGAGAGAGAGAGAGAGAGAGAGAGAGAGAGAGAGAGAGAGAGAGAGAGAGAGAGAGAGAGAGAGAGAGAGAGAGAGAGAGAGAGAGAGAGAGAGAGAGAGAGAGAGAGAGAGAGAGAGAGAGAGAGAGAGAGAGAGAGAGAGAGAGAGAGAGAGAGAGAGAGAGAGAGAGAGAGAGAGAGAGAGAGAGAGAGAGAGAGAGAGAGAGAGAGAGAGAGAGAGAGAGAGAGAGAGAGAGAGAGAGAGAGAGAGAGAGAGAGAGAGAGAGAGAGAGAGAGAGAGAGAGAGAGAGAGAGAGAGAGAGAGAGAGAGAGAGAGAGAGAGAGAGAGAGAGAGAGAGAGAGAGAGAGAGGAGAGAGAGAGAAGAGAGAGAGAGAGAGAGAGAGAGAGAGAGAGAGAGAGAGAGAGAGAGAGAGAGAGAGAGAGAGAGAGAGAGAGAGAGAGAGAGAGAGAGAGGAGAGAGAGAGAGAGAGAGAGAGGAGAGAGAGAGAGAGAGAGAGGAGAGAGAGAGAGAGAGAGAGAGAGAGAGAGAGAGAGAGAGAGAGAGAGAGAGAGAGAGGAGAGAGAGAGAGAGAGAGAGAGAGAGAGAGGAGAGAAAGAGAGAGAGAGAGAAGAGAGAGAGAGAGAGAGATGAGAGAGAGAGAGAGAGAGAAGAGAGAGAAGAAAGAGAGAAAAGCGCGAGTGAACGCGTAAGTGAATATGCGAGGAGCATGAAGCTAAGCGATACGTAGCACATAGCGAGCGAGCGATTAGAAAGAGACAGAGCGTATGATCGAGAGAGAAAAGATACTGCAATAATGTTAGTGCGTACATGTATATTACTCTCACACGCATGAAAGAGACAAAGGTAGTACGATTATGTCTGTCCTTGTCATGTAAGATTGCAGCTCCGTCTATCGCGACATCACGCAACTAATCTACTGCTCTGTTTTACTCTTGAGCCTCGATCTCGCACACACACATATGCACGAAAGTGTAGGATCCTAAAATCTTTTTTCTAAAGCTTCTAAACTCACTTCTCTAAGTTCACTTATACTCTTTGATGAAATGCCGAGTGCGGGGTTTACTGATTAGGCACGTACAGATTACAAATTTGTTATATTAAGTAAATGTGACGGCAGAAGCCGATAACAAAACTGTAATTTTCTCATTTTTTTTTAACTTTTCATATGAAATGTTAAACTCCGCACTCCGTTATTATGTGTACCTTAATTGTGGAAAAGGATTTGTTGATATCTTTAATCAACAAAAAGATATTGCAATCCTACTAATATTCGCATTCTGTCGGTAATCCGGCATCCTCTTAATTAAGCCGATGATGACTGTTTTTACAGTGTTTTTATATTGGTGGGGTTTTTAGAGCTTATTCTGGAAGTAAAAACAACGCATCTCTATCTTAAACGAACTACAATACTTGATAAGGATGTTTGGAGTTTCTTTGAGCCCGGTGATGTCTTCCTTACCCACACAGAAAAATGATATGTATTAGATATCTGCTAGATATCTTCAATGTCTACCAGGGATATCCACAGGATATACAGAAACAGCTATTAGACATGCTACGGATATCCAAATGTCCGCCATTCGAGATCTCATAAATATCTATAGGATATCTACAAAAATATCCACTAGGTATCCATACAATATCCAATGAATATCTACATAAATATCCACTAGGTATCTATACAATATCCAGTGAATATCTACAAAAATATCCACTAGGTATCCATACAATATCCAATGAATATCTACATAAATATCCACTAGGTATCTATACAATATCCAGTGAATATCTACAAAAATATCCACTAGGTATCCATACAATATCCAATGAATATCTACATAAATATCCACTAGGTATCTATACAATATCCAGTGGATATTATGTAGATATCCATTGCATGTTGGTTAAATTTTGATCACAAAATGATTAATTAAATGTTCTAAAAGTTAGGTCTTATGAGACCCGCATATGACATATCAATATGTCCCATTCACGAGACATCATTTTCTGACGTTTGTTTGATGGCAAAATTAACTCTAATTACAGTAATAATATTTAATAACACACATTAATGTAATATATATTATAGATAACTTTATATAAATTTAATATATAAAATTAAAAATTTTATTTGTATGGAAGTTAATTTCTATTTTATATTTTCAATAATTTAAATAATATAATAACGAACGATTTTTGCTTATTCGGACATAAATTGTCCGTAAGTGAAAATCGAACATTATTTATCTGTCCGATTTTCTAAAAATCAGTTCAATATCTGAATTCCCCGGTACGGGAATCGTATCAGAAGTTAAACTGATAGAAATAATTACAATATTATTAACCGCATTGTGCAGACTTTATATACGTTCATGACAAGAACTTGAATACGGATATAGAAAGTGTATAGTGCGCCGCATAGCGGTAAGTAAATGAACACGTAAATCTCTAATAAATATCTTTGATAGCTGTGTGGTGGACATGGATATGTGGATTTCACGTGGATATGTAGTGGATATCTTCGATAGCTGTGTGGTGGACATGGATATGTGGATTTCACGTGGATATCTAGTGGATATCTTCGGTAGCTGTGTGGTGGACATGGATATGTGGATCTCACGTGGATATCTAGTGGATATCTTCGGTAGTCATTCGAGAGATATAGATATTTTGTTCATCTATTAGATATCTATTAGTTATCCATGGTAGATATGGACATCAGATAGATATGTAGATATTCACTAGATATCTATTGGATGTTGTGTTCTGTATGGGTATGTACACATGTATATTGCAGTTACGCGCCTAAATACAAATAAGAGTGCTACGGTTCTTTGGGTGAGTTTGCTCGCAAGATGAAAATTACGAAAGTGAGAGTAGTTCACTAGATTTCGACGAATGAAATCGTAGATAATCTATTAGTGAATCGCGCTCACTTTTTAATTTTCACCTCGTGAGTAAACTCACCCAATAAAGAACCATAATTATAATATAGGCACCAAGAAGATAAACGTATGCGTATTACGCACATAATACAAAATGTAAAATATCGAATAGTTAATAATAATATTAACTATACGTATATATAAAAAAAATTCAAATATAACTATTTAGATTTCAATTTCTAATTAATAATGGATATATGCTTATTAAATATTTCTGGCAAACATTTTTACGAATAAGAAATGAATATGTAGATAACACGTGGATCTCTAATAAATATCTTTCGTAGCTATTTGGTGGACATGGATATTATGTAGATAACATGTAAATATCTAATGAATATCCTTGTCAGATATTCAGTGGACGTGGATATATGGACAATAATCGGATATCCACTAAATATCCTTGTCAGATATTCAGTGGACGTGGATATGTGGACAATAATCGGATATCCACTAAATATCCTTGTCAGATATTCAGTGGACGTGGATATGTGGACAATAATCGGATATCCACTAGATATCCTTGTTAGATTTTTAGTGGACATGGATATGTGGAGAATATGTGGATATCCACTAGATATTCTTGTCAGATATTCAGTGGACGTGGATATGTAGACAATAATCGGATATCCACTAAATATCCTTGTTAGATTTTTAGTGGACATGGATATGTGGACAATAAGTGGATATCTACTAGATATCTTAGTTAGATATTTAGTGGACGTGAATGTGGACATTATATGATATCTAATGGATATCTACTGGATATTTTTTAATAAATTTTTAGTTAACATGGATGTGTGGATAATATGTGGATATCCACTAGATATCCCAGCTGGTTATACGGGAGATATAGATATTTTTGATATCTAATAGATATCTATTGATTATCCATAGTAGATATGGACATTATATGGATATGTCGATATCCAGTAGATATCGATTAGATATGTAGCTCTGTGTGGGTATAGATCGCGGTTTCCGAGATTTTATTGCAAAAATCTCAGAAAAGAGATTCATAGCAGAAATATCAGAATTTGCCGATAATCCCATTGCTCCTTTAATCGAGTAAGCAAATCGATCGCATCTTGTAACAAAAACAAAAAATCTTTACATTGTAGAAGTCATCAACGGAAGAATTAAAAAGAAAAGGTTAAAAACTACGATAAAACGATCCAGAATACGACTATTCAGCCTCTGTTTGATGATTTCAAGATTTCTTGCGCATTACTCAATTTGACATTTACGCCATCAGTTATGTAAAAATTTGATTATCTCATTATGGAAAGAATAATTTTTTTTTCAAATGAAAAAAATGTCTTATCTCAATTGGTTCGCGAAAAGAATTTGAACGCTCGAAGATCAACCTTTTAATGTGTTGTGGGATATATCCCTACATTGTAATATTTGTATGTTTTTTTTTGTTGAAGCTTGATTTTAAGAGAACATCTCATGCTCAATCCCTCAATGGTTACTTTGATGAAAAATCATTATTAATATCATCAGATTCTGATGAAAGTGAAGAAGCGTGAATTCATGCATACACGCATGCATGCACGTACGCACGCACGCATGCACGTACGCATGCACGCACGCACACACACGACATGCACACGCACACACACACATCGAGCATTTTTTGTAATTTCGGCTAAATCTATTTCGTTTCAATAAGGGTTGTTAACACAATCAATGCCATTTCGTACCATTTCAAATCATTCTATTATCTGAATAAAAGTTTACTTTGTATTGTTTAAATATGTTTTTCTCGAAAACAGTTAGCTTTTACGAAATAAAACAATAGTACTTTTTTTTAGAAAAACATATGGAGAACCTGAAAAAAATTAAAAATGAAGAAACCAACCAATGCGGCGTTATGATTACCATGAACGGATTGATCGTTTTTTAATATTATGGTAATATTATGGATATATATAGGCTGTCCCAAAACTCCCGGATATGAAGTGTACAGAGAAATTCTTGATTTCAAACAACTTGTCGTTTACCAAAACTCTATTCAAATAATAGTTTTTAAATGAGAGCTATTTTAAATTGTCCAATTAGCGTACTAGATTGTGCGCTGATCAGGAGAAGCGCGCGGTGCGCGCCTGCGGAATCACGAAGTATTAATTAGTCATAAGTCCTGTAGGCTGTTTTTTTTTCTATTTCACTAAAAAGTTTATTACGCAACTTTTTATTAATGCATAATATCTGTATAATATTAATGAATTTATCGCTATTTTAAATAGAATTTATTTGATACGAAGGAACTTCTCTTACCGATGCCCCTCAAAGAACGACTAGAAATAAAATAACATGCTTAAACAACACATACATAATTTTTTATGCGAAGTGTTGTTCTAATGTTTTAAAAATATTTGTGGCCTTGAAAACAGCCGATGGAATATTATTTATAAATGCTCGAAATGCATGCCTTGCATTTTATGCAAGCATTTTCGAATAAGATTATCTTACATAAAAAATTATGTACGTGTTGTTTAAGCACGTTATTTTATTTCTAGTCATTCTTTCAAAGGCATCAGTAAAAAATTCCTTCGTATCAAATAAATTCTATTGGACAATTTTAAATAGCTCTCATTTAAAAACTATTGTTTGGATAGAATTTTGGGATAAATAACAAGTTGCTTTGTTTGATATCAAGAATTTTTCTGTACACTTTGTATCCGGGAGTTTTAGACACTCTGTATAATATTGGCAAATACATATCTCAATATCTCAAGAATAAATAAATCTACTACAAATACGTATTAAAAATAGTAAATAGTAAATCTTCTCTGCCCACGCGTCAAATTAAAAGCAAAGAAGTATTTTATATATCCTCTTTATAATACACACACATACCATATTTATTGTGTGTGTGTCTGTGTGTGCGTGTGCATGTTGCATGTGTGTGCGCGTGTGCGTATGCGTATGCGTGTGCGTATGCATGTGCGTGTGCGTATGCGTGTGCGTATGCATGTGCGTGCGCGCGCGCTCGCGCGCGTTTGTGTGTATGTGTACTTCTTATTGTTAGTATCAATGTCAGAAAATTACGTGTTCTATTCGTTAAATTTATTTTGTTTATAACTTTTTAATAAAGTACGAGCGACGGATAAAACCTTTTGAATGTTATTGTACGTACTAAGTTACGTATCCTTGATAATATAACCAAAATTGCTCATATATAACAATATAAAAAAAAATTTTGTCAATATACAGGGTGTCCGACAAGTAAGTGACCAAACGAAAAGTGGAGGTAGATTGGGTCAAACTGAAAAGAAAAGTTCTGTACCATTTTTTTCTATAACACTTAATAAAGGAGTTATTATTGAGTAAAGTCTGGCCGATCAGCGCCGACTTTTAACCGAACGCACGTCAGTGAGCCGCTCGCCTGATAGTGTGCGTCGCCGCCGCCGTAGCGACGGAGCGCTCATGCACACTACCAGGCGCGCGGCTAAAGGTCGGCGCTGATTGGACAGACTTAATCAATAATAACTCCTTTATTAAGCATTATAAAAAAAATGATTCAGGACTTTTCGACTCAGTTTGACCCAATCTATCTCCACCTTTCGTTTGGTCACTTACTTGTCGGACACCCTGTATATAATTATATGTGGGCAATTTTTTTTATTTCTTTAAATTTCACTTTTTTTATAAAAATTGACAATTATTCTTTTAATTATTTTCGATTATTTTTATTATTTTTCTTGTATCTCATCCCTAATACAGGCAGTGATTATACAAGAGTAAAAAAATATATGTGGAAATATTTTGTATGTAATTCTATATAATCATATATGATTATATATACAGGATGTCCCATTTTAAATGACGATCTCAAATATCCCTTAAACAATGCATTTTAGAGAAAAATGTTTCAGCCAAAAGTAGGGTTCAAAGAGGAACGATTTTATTAGATTTTGGATGGGGGGTTCGTGTTGGGCCGAGTCGGGGCGGTCAATTTTTTAAAATGAAATTCCTTATTTTTCAGTACATATTCTTGTAGCTTATCTCAAGAGCTTTTCAAAATACTATAATAAAGTATTTTTTCATCAAGCGATGCGGTAGCGTCACGACGCCAAGTATATAAAAGAATTCTTTCCGGTTTGTCAACAATTTTTTGCCTATGTACAGGGGCCACGGCGCTACCAAGTAGCTTATCCGGAGTTTCACGTCTAATAAACTTTCGATTAAAATACTTCAGGAACTAAAGCTGCAATCAAAAATCTAACGGCATTTTTCTTATGCAATGTAGATGCAAGCTTTCGATTGCGACCAGTTTGAATAAGATTGGTGCAGTCAATCCTGTGAAATGATAATCGTATACCAGAATTGTGAAATTTCTTTCAGGTTCAGATTTCAGACGTACGTATGCTCACACGCACACACGCAAAGCGATTTTGTACCTCAAGCGCCGTTCACATCGCTCATGTACGATTACTCGCTTGAGTTTGCAGAACGCTTTAAGAGACAAGATTATATGTGAATGCGTGTACATACGTGTGAGATTTTATATTTTATAAAAGTACGCGCGGAGTATAATGCGACAAAAAGAAAAGTGATAAAGTGATTAACGGTTATGAGAATATCGCGGAATAGTGCAACATAATGAAGAAAAGTGATAAAATGAAAAGAAATTATTAATTAACACGGAATAGTGCAAGGAAGAGAAGTGATTTCTTTTAATAATCGTATTGAGCAAAGTTAGGTTATATTAGCGAAATTGAACAAATGCTTTACACGCAATGCTTGAATCTGTGCAATATCACTCAACATATTTGTGATAAATAGATTGTGATAAATTGTTGGAAAATGATTATGGAGGCATTGAAGGAATATTTGGAGATCTTGGCTGGCCAAGTTTTCGATAAGCTGATAATTACATGTGTGAACGCGTATTCATGTATATAATATTTATATTTCATATATAAATGTAATTAATGCATAATTAATATTTTTAGGTTATTGGCTTCATAAATAATAAAATGATAAAATCATATCGAAGCGCTTCTAGTGTCCACAAACATTTTGCGGATCTGGAATTACTCGCGACTTTTGGTTCTGGAAATGTGTGAATGTTTATTTATATTTTATTTATAAATGTAATTATTGTGTAATTAATATTTTTAGATCATTTACAAATGGCTAAGCAATGAGTTGTATGTTTACGTTAATATAACAGAACAAATCTTGTGGGAACTGTATCAAAAATATTATATACAATTGAATTGAAAGCATCAGAGTTAGAACCTGAAATAGAAAGCATTAATCAAAAAAGAGAAATATGGTAATAATTTTGTTTATAAATTATATAATAAAGGTTATTTATTTTCTTGGATAATGGTTAAACTTATTTTTTTAAAGCAGTGAGAAACGTGAACATGGAAATTGATGGTTTATTCGGATGGAGCTGCCTTTTCCAATATAATGTCATCGAAGAATATTAGAATATCTGTCATCGACAAATATAATTCAAGTTTGAATCAAAATGAGGAGGAAGAGTCGGTTAATGATGCTGAATTGCAGATTTTATTAGAGGATCGTACAAAAGTTTATAATAATTTGGCAGCTGCGTTGATTAACAGAAGCCTACGATGCAGCTTTAGAAATTGTGAAACATGTTTCGAGGTGTCAACTACAAAATGTTAAAGCACTATTTAGGAAAGGTATTGCAAAAATGCTAATCTTCTTTTTATTTACTATATTTAATCTTCTTTTTAATAAGTTGTATATATTCTTGATTTATATTTTACATATGGAAAATTCAAATATGTGTGTATATATATTGTGCGTATCGTAGGAACAATACAAAGGGGAATATGCAAAAGCTTATGCAATCTCTTTTTTTCTCTCCCCACTGATTCAAAAATTAAATCCAGGAATGAAGATATTTACTACAAAATTAATGATCTTAAAGGATAAAATTACTGATCTAGTAGTAGTATAGATATCTGTGGTTGCACTATTCCGTGATATATAAACATATTTAATAAATCAATAAATGCAAAAAATATTTGATCTCTTTTGGTTATATCGTTTATTAGAATACATTTTAGAAGGAATTATATACTGTTAAAATGTATGCGTTTATTCAATAGAATGAACTTGTGTCATATTCATATTAAATGTATGTATAAGAAACAAGTCCATCTTCTTCGTAATAAAAACAATTTCCTTCCTATTGCTTTCTATATTTTGATATTTATTCACTTACACAATTTATATTATTATTATTAATTATACAGTTTGTATACAGCTTAACTTCTGTATTAAAATTATCTATAAAAATAAGATAGATAAGTGATTGATACTTAAGATTATTTATAATCTTATATTCAATACTTATATTCAATATGGTATAAGCTTTGTAAATATATATTGTTTATATAATTCCTTTTAAAAAAGAATTTCCTTTCTATTGAATAAATTAAAAAAAAATCACATTCATGTAAATATTGCATAATGTAGTACTTTATATTTTGCAGGAAAAATTTCAAATTTTAAATTTTTACGAAAAGCAGAGAGATCCCACAAAAAAACCTTACAAACGTAAAAAAAATACGCCAAGTGTATAAAAAAATCCCAAATTGTACGCAAAAAAAGTTTAATATCTACCCCTAAAAAATAACTTTTAAAAAAATTTTCTTGAAAAATAAAAAACTAAAAAATAATTTTCTTCTAAAAAATAACTCTAAAAAATAGAAATCTTTAAAAAATAAAATTAAAAAATAAATATGAAATCAAGTTAACTAGCCAAGTACATAGAAGCAGTTCAGTTTGTGAGGTTTTGTAATTTGAAGTAGTATTTGTCATAAAATCAATCTTGCATTTATAGAAATATTATGGATTCTCTCGAAAAAAATAAAATGCATTTTATTTTCATAAAATTACGCTATTATGTCCCCCCCCCCCCAATAAATATTATATATAATATATAAAATAGCACTATTATATTGCGGATTTTATTACAAATAGTACATCGTAAAACTATTTAGCTCTTACTGCAATAACGTCGATCACGTCGATCACCAATTTCGAGTTTAAAAGTGCCCCGCACCAAACTGATCGACTTGTTTTGAAATTAACCATAAGCTTTACCAGATAGGCCCGGAACGAAAAGGATTAAAATTAAAGTGATATACAAATACTTGGCGTGCCCGATCTGAAATAAAAATTTGCAAAAGATTATCAGAAATCATTATTAATATATTAATTATCAGAAATCATTATCAATATATTAATTATCAGAAATCATTATCAATATATTAATAAAAATATATGCTTATAATGCGATTCGGGCATGCCAAGTTTTTCTTTGTCACTTTAATTTTAATCCTTTTCGTTTAGGGTCTATCTGGTAAAGTTTATGGTTAATTTCAAAACAATCGATCAGTTTGGTGCGGGGCATTTTAAACTCGAAATTGGTGATCGACGTGATCGACGTTATTGCAGTAAGAGCTAAATAGTTTTACGATGTACTATTTGTAATAAAATCCGCAATATAATAGTGCTATTTTATATATTATATATAATATTTATTGGGGGGGGGGGGGGACATAATAGCGTAATTTTTTGAAAATAAAATGCATTTTAATTTTTTCGAGAGAATCCATAATATTTCTATAAATGCAAGATTGATTTTATGACAAATACTACTTCAAATTACAAACCCTCACAAACTGAACTGCTTCTATGTACTTGGCTAGTTAACTTGATTTCAAATTTATTTTTTATTTTTTATTTTTCAAAGGTTTTTATTTTATAGAGTTATTTTTTAGAAGAAAATTATTTTTTAGTTTTTTATTTTTTATAAAAATTATTTTTCAAGAAAATTTTTTTTAAGGTTATTTTTTAGGGCTAAATATTAAACTTTTTGTTGTATACAAGTTGGGATTTTTTTATATGCTTGGCGTATTTTTTTTACCTTTGTGAGGTTATTTTTTTAGAAGTTAAGTATTTTTCGAGTTATTTTATATCATAATCTGATATATTTTGATATAAAATATAAAATATCTCGTAAAATATTTAGTTTTCGATAATCTTACCGTAATACTTTTATATACAGAATCATAATCAATCAATGGTATAAAAAACACAAATAATTGTTAAAAAAATATATCGTAAAAAAGTACATACTTTTTCTTAAAAACAATTATTTTTTTTATACCAAATGATTTGTCTCATTATTCTGTACATAAAAGTATTATGGTAAGATTATCGAAAACTAAATATTTTACGAGATATTTTATTTTTTATATCAAAATATATCAGATTACGATATAAAATAACTTGAAAAATATTTAATAAAAAAATATTTTGTTATAGTGTTTTGAAAAACTTTTGAGATAAGCTATAAGAATATGCAATGAAAAATAGAGGATTTAATTTTAAAAAATTGATTTGGTCCCTACTGGGCCCAACACGGACCCCCATTCAAAATCTAGTAAAATCATCTATTGACTCCCTTTGAACCCTACAGCTTTCGTCTAAAACATTTTTCTCTAAAATGCATTGTTCAAGAGGTATGTGAGATCGACGTTTAAAACGGGATACCTTGTATGTATGGACTTTTCTCCCTAGTTCCGATGTTAAAAAAATAAAATAATAGAATAAAAGTTATTCCGATATAATATATATGTATATACAGGGTGTAACAGAGCGCCCATTTGAAAACTAGGGAAGTGATCGGATGAAAAAATGTTTCAGACAAAAGTTGCATGGTTTGAAGGGGGCCACATGATGAAAATATGGACTTGACCTTAAGTGACCTTTTCAAGGCCAGGTCAATGTGATCGATGTGTTCTTAAATGGAACCCCCTATTTTTTATTGCACATTCTTGTAGCCCTTGTCCAGACATTTTCAAAACATTATAATAAAGTATTTTTTTTATTAAGTATTTTTTGAGTTATTTTATATCTTAATCTGACATATTTTGATATAAAAAATAAAATATCTCGTAAAATATTTAGTTCTTGATAATCTTACCGTAATACTTTTATGTACAGAATAATGAGACGAATCAATTAGGATAAACAAAATATTTATTTAAAAAAAAAAGTATGTACTTATTTACAATGTATTTTTTTTGACAATTATTTGTTTTTTTTTACACCAATTAATTCGTCTCATTATTCTGTTCATAAAAGTATTACGGTAAGACTATCGAGAACTAAATATTTTACGAGATATTTTATTTTTTATATCAAAATATGTCAGATTAAAATATAAATAACTAAAAAAATACTTAATGAAAATATACTTTATTATAGTGTTTTGAAAACGTCTGGACAAGGGCTACAAGAATATGTAATAAAAAATAGGAGATTCCATTTAAGAAAACATCGATCACATTGACCTGGCCTTGAAAAGGTCACTTATGGTCAAGTCCATATTTTCATCATGTGGCCCCCTTCAAACCATGCAACTTTTGTCTGAAACATTTTTTCATCCGATCACTTCCCTAGTTTTTAAATGGGTGATACGGGCGTTCTGTTACACCATATATATATATATATACAGGGTGTCCCAAAGCACCCTTTACAACGCTCGTGAGCAGGTAGAGCACAGTAAACTGAACAGAAAAGTCCTGTACCATTTTGCAATTTTCGCAATAATTATTGAAATATTAATTAAAAAAGATTGGCGAATGAGCGCGCGTTTCGCGCGGCTAGACCGTGGGACGTATGCTCTAGGCGTGCCAGCGGCGAGCTTCGCAGTGTCGCACGGCAACGAAAAGTTTGGTGGCCCTGCGACGAGAGTCGGGGTACGCGCGAGCAGCGAGCGGCCATTAATAACAATTATTAAATGATTTAGATAAATAATGCTAATTAAATGCTTGCTTAACAATTACAAAAAGAATTAATTATTGAATAATAATATATTATTATTATTATTATTTTATTATGATTTTTAATTATTTTTTTACGTTTCGTGGAAAAAGAAACGATAAGAAAAATAAGAGAATTTGATGCTGCAATAATATACTTACAAAAGGAAACGATCGAGAATCAATTGTGAATTTACGATCCTTCATCAAGGTAGGATTCATAACTACGGTAAAACACAATAAAAAATTAAAATTGTGAGTGCTGAAAATTAGATATCTATGAAAAAGAAACAAAGAATCTATCGTGTGAATTTACGCTTATAAGCTTTCGTTAATTTATTATTTACAATTACTATAGAAAACAATGTAATCGATTCCTATCGTTTTTTTTGGTTCCTTCGTCAGGATTGCGACAAATGTTCATACAAAAATATTCGAATACGCATATCAAAAAATATAAAGCCTCCGCTAGTATAAAATAATAAACGTTTCCCGCTTCATGTATTGAAATAAAATATCTTATTTACCTCATGTATCGAAATAAGATATCTTATTTCGATACATGAGGTAACGATTATAACTTGTAATCGTTGTGCTCTGCTTGAGATGGTTCTACTTATATTTTCCCGAAATAAAATTATTTTGTGGCAAGGAAACGCTATCGTTTCCACACCACCTTGAGGTAGATAGCTTGGCGCGTTTTTTTTAAGTGGTTTCCCTAGTAGGCCTAATCCATTCTCAAAATTTAATGCAATAACTGTTCGAAGTGTCTTCCTCGTGCTTGTAAGCAGAGTTCGACTCTTCCAGTTATTTGTCGCGACGCACGGTGCGCCATGTCCGACGTAATACTATTAAAGGCCGCTAAAATAGCTTCGCGTACCTCCGTAATGTATCTATTGGCGATTTTCAGATCGGCCCATATTTTCTTCCGCCACATCTCAATGGACAGACGTACGCGGAGTTCATTGAGAACAAGTTGCCGGAACTTTTGGAGGACGTTCCTCTTTGCGCGCGAGAAACGCTGATTTTTCAGCACGATGGAGCTCCCGCACATTATTCCCGTCGAGTATGAGAAATTTTAGACGCGCGTTTTCCGGACAAATGGATAGGTCGAGGTGGCCCTATCGTTTGGCCGGCACGGTCGCCAGATTTGAATGTGCTAGACTATTTTCTTTGGGGCTATGTAAAAGCTTCAGTCGAGCACCATCGTGATGGTACCGAAGATGAGGTACGCGAAGCTATTTTAGCGGCCTTTAATAGTATTACGTCGGACATGGCGCACCGTGCGTCGCGACAAATAACTGGAAGAGTCGAACTCTGCTTACAAGCACGAGGAAGACACTTCGAACAGTTATTGCATTAAATTTTGAGAATGGATTAGGCCTACTAGGGAAACCACTTAAAAAAAACGCGCCAAGCTATCTACCTCAAGGTGGTGTGGAAACGATAGCGTTTCCTTGCCACAAAATAATTTTATTTCGGGAAAATATAAGTAGAACCATCTCAAGCAGAGCACAACGATTACAAGTTATAATCGTTACCTCATGTATCGAAATAAGATATCTTATTTCGATACATGAGGTAAATAAGATACTTTATTTCAATACATGAAGCGGGAAACGTTTATTATTTTATACTAGCGGAGGCTTTATATTTTTTAATATGCGTATTCGAATATTTTTGTATGAACATTTGTCGCAATCCTGACGAAGGAACCAAAAAAAACGATAGGAATCGATTACATTGTTTTCTATAGTAATTGTAAATAATAAATTAACGAAAGCTTATAAGCGTAAATTCACACGATAGATTCTTTGTTTCTTTTTCATAGATATCTAATTTTCAGCATTCACAATTTTAATTTTTTATTGTGTTTTACCGTAGTTATGAATCCTACCTTGATGAAGGATCGTAAATTCACAATTGATTCTCGATCGTTTCCTTTTGTAAGTATATTATTGCAGCATCAAATTTTCTTATCTTTCTTATCGTTTCTTTTTCCACGAAACGTAAAAAAATAATTAAAAATCATAATAAAATAATAATAATAATAATATATTATTATTCAATAATTAATTCTTTTTGTAATTGTTAAGCAAGCATTTAATTAGCATTATTTATCTAAATCATTTAATAATTGTTATTAATGGCCGCTCGCTGCTCGCGCGTACCCCGACTCTCGTCGCAGGGCCACCAAACTTTTCGTTGCCGTGCGACACTGCGAAGCTCGCCGCTGGCACGCCTAGAGCGTACGTCCCACGGTCTAGCCGCGCGAAACGCGCGCTCATTCGCCAATCTTTTTTAATTAATATTTCAATAATTATTGCGAAAATTGCAAAATGGTACAGGACTTTTCTGTTCAGTTTACTGTGCTCTACCTGCTCACGAGCGTTGTAAAGGGTGCTTTGGGACACCCTGTATATATATATATATATATATATATATATATATATATATATATATATATATGCAGGGTGTAACAGAGCGCCCGTATCTGGAATGATGCATTAAACTTTAGGAGCATATTCTAGAGGTCAAATTAAGCCTTTTTTTCCTATGAACATGGGTCCGCAAATGAACCCTCCTCCGAGCTAGAGGCACCTAAAGTTTGGGGGAAAAAATTAAAAATTGGCTGTATTTCAGAAAAAAAATGGCAGAAGGTTGAAATTTGGTATAGCCCAGTAAATTATAAAGTAAAGTAAGCCACTAAAATGAAAAAAATTCGCAAAATCACACAGTTTCGAATTTTAGCTCGGAGGGGGATTCATTTGCAGACCTATGTTCATAAGAAAAAAAAGTCTTATTTTGACTTCTAGAATACGCTCCTAAAGTTTAGTGCATCATTTCAGATACACCCTGTATATATGTATGTACTCTACATATAATTAAAGATATAAAATTCTCAATTTTTCGTCTAGAATTTCATACTTACAAATAAACCTCCGCAATAATTTCCATCGTCATCATAGTTGATAGGTGTTTTGAATTCTTTTCTCCATGCACTTCCTCTATTTACGGGTTCCATTAGCATTCCATGTCCATAGATTTCTTTGAGGTAAAAGGCCACAAAAATAAAGATGAGTACTAGTTTAGCGTACACCATAATGATGAAATATTTTCAGTTTATTCAACCGTTTTAACTATGTATTACTGTACTTAATTGTCACGATTAACTGTAACTTTCGAAAAAAATTACTCACTTTTTATAGGATTGCAAGAAAAATAAGAATTATAATTTGATGATTAATAATGAGATAAAAAATATTTCAAAGAAACCACATGTGATAAGCCCATTCATTTGAAAGCATCAATTTTTTATGCTCCGTTTATTAATGATTGTGTTTATGAATAATAAATGATAAGTATTTTATATGCAACAGAAAATTATGTCAAAATTCTCTAATAATTAAGAATTTAAAGCATATACAAGGTGAGTATGTTTTAAAACTTTGTGATCAAAAAATACTTACGACTCACCCTGGATATATGTATATACAGGGTGTATCTGAAATGATGCACTAAACTTTAGGAGCATATTCTAGAGGTCAAAATAAGACTTTTTTTTTCCTATGAACATGGGTCCGCAAATGAACCCTCCTCCGAGCTAAAGGCCTCTAAAGTTCGGGGAAAAAATTAAAAATTGGCTGTATTTCAGAAAAAAAATGGCAGAAGGTTGAACTATACACCTATTACCCTCTCTTGAGAGATAAATAAATTTGCGTTGCGAGTGTTTGGTCAATTTCACACATTTTCGAATTTTAGCTCGGAGAGGGGTTCATTTGAGGACCCATGTCCATAAGAAAAAAAAGTCTTATTTTGACCTCTAGAATACGCTCCTAAAGTTTAGTGCATCATTTCAGATACACCCTATATACATATACATATGTGTATATATTTATATATATACATATATATATATATATATATATATATATATATATATATATATATATATAACATTCAAAATTATATTTTGATTAATTTAATAAGCATTAAATTATTCTATATATATATTAATTAAAAATTCTAAAAAAATATGACGCCGCCGCGCGCCGCCGTAGCGGCGGAGCGCTCATGTACACTACCAGGCGCACGACTCACCGACGTGCGCCCAGCTAAAGGTCGGCGCTGATTGGCCAGACTTTATTCAATAATAACTCCTTTATTAAACGTTATAAAAAAATGCTTCAGGATTTTTCGATTTGGTTTTTGGTAAGGAATAACGCTATGTATTTAGTGGGCGGTCGTTGTGGGTCACCGTGTATATATATATATATATATATATATATATATATATATATTTCCAATAATTTAAAATAACACTATTTTATAAATATATATAAATACAGTTCTTCACAAGTGGCGCGTGTACTTGGCGCCTTTTTTTTACCTTTTTTTAAAAAGGTTATAAATACGGGCCTTTGTGAGTATAGCACCTAATACGCTCTTGAGATGAGATTTAAGTAATGACTATAAATACGGTCCTTAAGCAATTTTATTTTGACACATTATTTATAGTTTAAATATTCATCCAACTTTTTTTAATCAAAAAATTTACAAATATATTTTTAATGATGGAATTTAATATTTTATATATTTATTTTTAATCTTACATTTAAGCTTTACATATTAAATACTTGTCACGTCTACTGTAAACTCAACTCTGAATCGTTTGCACAAAAATCTAGATATAATACGACCTAATGATAGATTTAATCAATGTATAATGGAAAAATAACGCCTAATGTATTTAATTGGTGCTATGAAGTCATTATTAGAGAACGGATTTTTAGGTGATTAAAATTTCTAAAATATGTATTTTTTTATGTGATATAAAACTTAAAAATAAGGAAAATATGTGATTAAAATAAGCTTTTTTCATGCTATCATCATCTTTTTATTACATCTTTGCATTACAATGCACTATAAAGATCATTTTCAGATTGTCTATGGTAAATGTTTGGCGATTTTCACGAAAAAATGCCTTGTAGCTCGAATAAATACGGTCTACGTCATATTATGTGATTCGCATATATTTAAAACAAGTGATGTCACTTACATTCATATTTTCGATTTCCTCTTCTTCATGTCCTTCTAGAATGCGCAAAATTTTACAAACTTTTTTGTAACCTACATTTTTTTCAAATAAGTCTTTAAATTTTAATTGTACAGCATCAGCATTTGGACCATTAACATTGATAAGCGATGACGAATTCTTTGTCTGACAATTATCGAAAATATGCAAATTCAAAACTCTGATTTCAGTGAGAAAAAGAGAATAAGTCAAAATATCTTTGAAAACATGTGTTTTTGGGACAGAAACCGAAAATATGTATTCAAATACGCAAGCTACTGAAAATATGTGTTTTAGGTGAAATAAAAATATACATTTTTGAGTCGAGGAGGTTGCAAGAAACGTTTTGCCCAAACCCTGTGTCTGGCACATATCAATAAAAATATGCATTTACCTAAACATCCGTTCCCTAGTCATTATTACTATTTGCCTATTATAAAATAAACATCATGATATAATCATTATTTGAAATATTTTAATAATACTTGATAATAAAATATCTGGAATATGAGTCTTTAAAAATTTTTAATGAATCTATTAAATACTTATTTATATTGATAGTAATGAATGATTTATTGCATATTAAACACAGCTGTAAGTAATTGCACTGCGTATGTTTGCAACATTCTCGTTATTAAAATTTAAACTTTGCTCGAATAAGCGCACTCGATTAATTAGGATATTGTACGGCGTAATTTAAAATTATCAAAAAGTAAATGTCGTTAGTCTTTGTAAATTTGTCTTCAATTTGCTTAATTATTGAAAAATCATTATTTTTTACACTTCAAACTTTAACGCTCAATACTTCAGCAATTAAAACTCAAAAATTTAAATTCCGTTAAGATATACTGCAAAATGAATAATAAATAATGTTACGTATTTTTTTTTTTTGTTTCTAAAGCTTAATTTGTGAAAAAACTTTCCTTATATCTAAAAAAACTGCTGTTGTTAATCATAACATTTTAATCCATGAGAAATGTTTCTAGAAACCAGTTATAAAATGTTTCAAACTAACATTTTTGAAATGTTTTTAAAACAAATATGTGCTACCTGGAAACTGTTGGAAAAATGATACAGACAAATGAAGTTGCTTCGCAATCAGATTTATAAGTAAATGAGACCTCTTTTTCTTTCCTTATAGTGGATCAAATATCAAATCTGTTCTTTTTAAAATGTTTTTAAGCACTAAAATTTAATATATATATTTTTTATTTATTCATTTTTAAATGTATATGAGAGAGAGAGAAAGAGAGATAAGAGAAAGAGATGTAGTGTCAGAAATCTCTTTTATTTTCTTTTCTTTTGAAAGAATTATTTTTATATTAAGAATTATAATTATAAAATCTTATTATATTAGAAAGTTTTATAAACTGTGTGGAAAATAATTTATATGTATGTATGTATGTATATACGTATATGTATATACGTATATACATAAGTAAAAAAAAATAATTGTTTTTAAGAAAAAGTATGTAATTATTTACAATGTATTTTTTTAAACAATTATTTGTTTTTTTCTTTACACTAATTGATTTGTCTCATTATTCTATACATAAAAGCATTACGGTAAGATTATCGAAAACTAAATATTTTACGAGATATTTTATTTTTATATCAAAATATTTCAGATTAAAATATAAAATACTCAAAAGTACTTAATGAAAAAATACTTCATTATAGTGTTTTGAAAAGCTCTCGAGATTAGCTACAAGAATATGCAATAAAAAGTAGGCAATTCCATTTAAAAAATTCAATTTGACCTTGATCTGACTTTGGCAACGCCATCCAAGGTCAAACAGCTATTACCGTTGAATGCGTCTTTTTAAGCCTTATAACTTTCGTCTGAAATATTTTTCTCTAAAATGCAACGTTTACGAGATATTTGAGTGTATCCAGACTTTTCACACACCCTGTATATCATATGTAGTGTTAGAATTCTTTTTTCTTTTAAAAGAATAATTATTTTATTTGTAATTATAATTATAAATTATATTTATTATTTATAATTATAAAATCTTATTAAATATATATACACATATGTATATATATATATAAATTTTGCACCTATAAAAATAAAATACAAAGTAATCTAATCTCCTTTTAATTTGAACTATTATAATCCTGTTTCTACGATAAATTTCAAGAAAGATGAAAGTATATTAAAATAAATTATCCATCCTTAACATTAAACTCTATAATGTTAATGTAATAAATAAAGTTTAATAATGCCTTTTATTTATTCATTTCATGTAATATATCATACCTGATAAGATAAGTCATAAGTAATCATTAACTCATTAAGTGCGGATCATTTATCGCAATCGGCATAACTATATAAAGTAGATCAAGGTGAAAATCATTCACTTCATACTTTCAGTCAAAACTTTATTTCGTATGCACCATTAAAGATATAAAAAATTTAAAATGTTTACGAAATTATTTGCGGTGTCGCTGATGACTATTATTAATCTGCAAGAAATTTATGGACATGGAAGGATGATGGACCCTATAAACAGGAGCAGTGCCTGGAGGAAGGGCTTCCCCGTAGAGCCTAACTATACTGATAACGAACATTTCTGCGGTGGTCGTACAGTATGTATTATGTATAAGACTAAGAACTCGATTGCTTGTTTTTTTAAATAAATAAATTGAAAATATGGCAACATGCGTAAAAAAATTGTTTATTATATTTATAAATACTTATAATTATTACATATTTTCTATTTTATAAAGAGATATGTTAAAATTGATTTAAACAAACATTTTTTGTGCTCAAGATCATTTGAACATTATATTATATCCCTATCTCTCATTATTTTTGTGAGTTTTAAAATTTTTATTAGGATAAAAATATAAAAAAATTTTATGATAAATTCATCTATATATAACAATATTATTTTTCGATATTTTATTTTTGGTAAATCTACGCTATATCATAAAGAGGTAAAGTTTGTTTATTTCATTGTTCGGGGTAATCTCAGAAACTACTGAACCGATTTGAAAAAATCTTTCACTGGTGGATAGCTTAGATCTTCCTGAGTAATATAGGCTATATATCATAGGCTATATATATATCATCGCGCTGCAATATCTAGGAGTTGAGCAGTTAAGAAGAACGTCCGTGAAGTCGGAAAAAAATACGTCGTTCACGCTCTATATTCTAATTTAACGTAAAAACTACATAACCGATTTTGATGAAACCTTTACCAGCACATTTCTGGACATCTCAGGACTTTTTAAGGATATGAACCACTAGCTGGCGTTTTTTCCTCGCACGCTTCGCGCGTTCGGTACATAGTTGCAGATTTGTGAGGATGGGTAATTTTCAATACACATTACAATTATTTCGTTCAAAATATTATGGTAAAATTACATTTGAATTTGTAAATTTCGTAAGTTTCTGGCATTTGTTTCATTTATTACTGAATTATAATTGATCCATATTTGCCCATTCTTACAAATCCGCAACCATATATCAAGCGCGGGAAGCGCGCGAGGAAAAAACGCCAGCTAGTCAGGTTATATGCGTTGTGTTTGTGCCGCGCGGTGCATAGTAAGCAAAGAAAAAGAGAGAGGGAGAAAGAGAATCTGTTATCACATATTTTGCGGCTTAGGCGCATATAAAACAGTGTTGTTTATTTCTGAAAAATAAAAATGTCAAACAAAATAATAATATTTTATTACTATATATAATTTAATTTTTATTTTAATAAAAATTTTAAAATTAGAAAAATGGAAGATAGAAGTACATTGAAAAAATATATTTAATATAAATTATTATTACAATAATAACAGCACAATAGGCTCAGAGTACTAACAATTAAGTGGAAAAACTGGCAAATAAGAACCAAGGCGCGAGTATTGGTGTGCGAACTTATTATTGTTAAATTTGAGTAATAAATGTGTATTAAAAATATACGTTTCGCACCATTTTGTGGTCCATCTTCAGCATAGATATAAATATATAAAGATTACTTTGGTATTTTAAAACTTGTCGTACACAATATTTATTGTTGCAATCATATTTTTAATTAAAACCGATAATCAGAAAGGAAGACTCATTAAAAACCGCATAGAGTTTGTACGAATTAGTGGACAACGTCTAAATGCCATCGCTACACGTATATCCGTCGGTGGTTTACAATATAGAGAGTAGGGGGAGAATAAGTAGTTTATATTATATTATAAATCATCGACGGATATACGTGTGGCAATGGCGTTTAAACGTTGTCCACTAATTTGTACTGACTTTATGCGGATTTTAGTGAGTCTTCCTTTTTGATTATTGATTTTAATTTAAAATTTGACTGCAACAACAAATATTGTGTATATCAAGTTTCAAAAAACTAATTTAATCTTTATATATAAGACGATTAGTGTGTGGGGGTGATAAAGTAAACGAGCATGTGTTTCCCTGTAAACAGAGTTAAAAATTCCTTTTATTTACTACTTAACGGTGATTAATTACAGTATTTCCAGTCTTACCTGTAAACAGAGAAACGACAATTAAAGTTCACTATTATCACTTCTCTATTCACACTGCGAATCTTGTTTATCATATGTTTTCTTATTATTAAGTCTTTTCCTTTCTTGCTCTGTATTTTGCGCACGTGTTCTCCTCTACAATCAGTCTATCTCCCTCTAATCATCATCATTCTATCTACCGATGATAAAAGGCGCGCGGTAGCATGAGAAGCGCGGTATATTCAAAACTAAAGGAAGTATACTTTCTTTACATCTCCCCCCCCCCCCAGGGTGGACGTTACTAAAATTGTCAATTTTCGTCACCATCTTCTGACTTTGGAAGTAATTTTGTTACGTGAAAGAGTTCAATTTCTTGTTTTCGTTTCCCTGTTTTTATTTTGTATAATGAATCTGATATCTTTTCCATTATTTCGAAAGGTCCGATTCTCAATTCATCTAACTTTTTCCTGTTCAACTTGTTGCCATTTTCTATATATACTAGATCTCCTGTGTTAAACCGGTGATTTTTTCTATTTCTGTTAAATATCCTCTTGTTATATTCATGTGATTTTTTTGTTCTTTTTAGGGCTATTTCTTTATCTCTTATCCAATTTTCTTTATTATTTCTTTTCTTCATTTCATCTGGCAGACTGCTGGTATCTGTGCCACCTAATAAATATTTAGGTGTAAAACCAGTTACCGTATGCTCTGTTTCATTGTATCTATCGATACATTCTCTGGCGATCGTTGTCCAGGCTTTTTTTCCTCTCTTCTCATTTATTTTACATCTTATTTTATTGGTTATAGTCTGATTCAGTCTCTCGTTCAGACCATTGGAGAAGGGTGCATTGACGGCTGTAAAGATTAGTTTAACGTCATTTTTTTCAGGAATTCTTTGAATCCTCTTGAGTTTAGCCCTGGATATTGATCAGTAAGTATTATTCCCATTTTGTCTGTTTGTAGCACCTTATCCACCAACTTGGTGAAGTCGGTTGCACTCTGAGTTTTCGAAGTTGAAATAAACGCGTATCTTGTAAAATGGTCTACAAGAAGGTGGAGGTATCTTTTTGTTGATCTTTGTCCTCCGAAGCCTCCAATGGTATCAATCGACATTATTTCGAATGGTTTTGCTGCTGGCCCTAATTGTGACATTAGTCCGTATTTTTCTTGCCCTCTGGATTTGTTTTTAATACATATTTCGCAGTTTTTACATACTCTTTTTATATTTGCAGTTATATTTTTAGCTGTATAATAAGGACATATCTTATTCATTGTTTGTTTAATTCCTATATGACACCATTCAGAGTGTATTCTTTCAATTAATTCTAAGCTCAATTTTTCAGATAAAATTATCTTTTCTTTATTCCTAACTTTTTTATAAAGCACTTCATCTTTTTCTATTAATTTTGTTTTGTTTTGCTGCAATGTTTTATTTTCTGTTTGATCTAATTTTATCTCTTTCATTTCTATTAGATTAACTATTTTTAGTATTTCTTCTGTATTCTCGAGTGGTTCCAGTACTGGATTTCTACTCAAACTATCTGCTTCGGCGTTATCTTTTCCCGGAATGTATTTAATTTCGAAATTGTATTGCGATAAGTAATAAGTTAACTCACCGAGTTCTTCATCGGTTCTAGCTTTTATGTTCATATTTTCTAATGGTTTATGGTCCGAAAATACCGTAAATTTTCTTCCAATCAGCCAGTGTTGCCAATATTTTACCGCCTCTTTGATTGCTAGGCATTCTAAATAAATTGCTTTTTTTCTTTTTTGTGAATCATTCAACTTTTTTGAAAAATATGCTACTGGTTTTTCTTTATTATTATTCTGCACCTGTTTGAATACTGCACCAATGCCTTCTAGTGATGCATCTGTGTAGATCCTTATTGGTAAATCCTTGTCGAATATTTCCAACACTGGTTGAGAGCTTAGTAGTTTTTTAATATCTGTAAAAGATCTTTCGCACTTTTCGGACCATATAAATTTCTCATTTTTCCGTAATAGTTTGTGTAACGGATCTAGCAATATTGAGCTCTTTGGTATATATTCATGATAAAAGTTGGTTTTCCCAAGAAACTGTCTAATGTTTTTTTGGGTTTTTGGAGTGGGAAAATTTTGTATTGAGATCAAATTATCTTTCACTGGTCTTACTGTATTGTGTTCTATTATGTGACCGAGGTATTTTACTGATTCTGCTGCGAATGTACATTTCTTAAATTTTAGTCTGAAACCTTCATTTATTATTGCTTTTATTACTTTCTCTATATGTTCTATGTGTTCTTTGAATGATTCCGAAAAAATCAAGATATCGTCTATATAATTTTCTGAAAAGTCTTTTAAATTGTGTTTTCTTAAGATATTGGATAAAATTCTCTGGAAAATCGCTGGTGATGTTTTTAATCCGAATGGTAAACACGTCCATTGGAAGTGCCCCTCTTGTGTAACAAATCCAGTTTTCTGTTTATCTTCAATGCGTAGTGGAATTGACCAAAAAGCGGAATTTATATCTAATGTGGTGAAATATTTACAATTTCTTGTTTTTGTTATTAAGTCATCTATTAATGGGAATGGTTGAGCTTGTGGTATAATTATTTTATTCAATTCGCGAAAATCTATACATAATCTTGATCGTTTATTTTCATCTCTTTTAAATGCTAGAGTTACTGGTGCTGCAAATGGGCTGTATGATTCTTCAATTAGTTTATTTTCCAGTAATTTTGCCACTTGATTTTCTATCTCTTTCTTATCCTCTATAGTGCATCTGTACGGTCTTTTACTACAATATTTATCAACCAGTAAGTCTATTCGAGCCTCGTAGTCTGTAACGGTGCCTACATCATATTTATTTTTAGCAAATACTGTGTCATATTTTTCTATCAAGTTTTCAATCTGTGTTTTTTTTTCTTATCTAAGTGATTTAAATCCATCGTGAACTCGTCTCCGTTTACATGTTCGTTAAAATTTACCCTAAATTTTTGTATTTTTTCATTTTTATCTAATGTATTTATCTTTTTTTTTATGTCTATTTCTTTCTTTTGTGATATTTGTAAATTTTCATCCTGAATTAGTTTGAATTTCTTTATTATATCTAAACCAATAAGAAAGTCTTCAAAATCATCTCTTTCTACAATGAATACATCAATGTATTCCTCTTTCTCAAAAATTTTTACTTTTATGGTTACTAAACCTTTTGTTTGAGTCACACCATTGACTGTTTTTAAAAATATCTTATTTACATCTTCTGTTTTTTTTTTACCTTGACTAATTTTGAATTTATCAGAGAGACTTGGGAACCTGGATCATATGTTCCGTTTACCTCTAAATTTTCTTCTAATAATATTTTTACTTTGATCAATGGTGTGATTATTCGTTTTTTTGTTCTGTATTTAGATCTACTTCTATTACTGAGTGGCTTCCAATTACTCTAGCTCCATTTTCATTCTTTTTTTTAAACCAGCATGAATCCTCCGGATGAAATCTAATACCTTTATTTAATTTTTCACAGTTTTTGCATGGCTTCCTCTCCCCAATTTTCTTTTTATATTCTTGTTTCTCTTCTTTCTTCTTCATAAAATTATTTTTATTTACTAGATTTTCGCATTTCTTAATTTCATGTAGTAATTTGGTTGAATTTTTACAATTTTCTCTATCCATCTTGTTTCTGACAAATTCGGGTAATCCTGCTGCTATAAGCATCACTAGAGTCTTTGTGCTAATATCATTGTCCATATCTAGCAATAGCTTCTCTTTTCTCATAGCATATTCCATCAATGAACCGTCTTTATATCTGTAAGATATAGCATATATTCCTGTATTCCATCCGTTATCCGCAAATGTCTCTAAGAATTTCTCCTTCCATTCGGACCATTCCATTGTCAATGTTGTTAATGTTGTTGAGTACCAGTCTGAACACGATTTGTCCAGGAATAATCTTAATATCTCAATCTTTGTATTATTTTCATTAATTTCAAATCTTCCACATTCTTTCTCAAATGTTTGTAACCATTGTTTTGCATTCGAGTGTTTACATATAAATTTTTCAATCATAAACCTTTCTGCTACGTGTTTCAAACTTAGTTGATTTTCTTTCTCCTGTGTGGGTTCTACTGTTTTTGTTTCTATTATTTGTTCCAGATACATATCATTAAACATTACATTGCCATCTTGGTCGAAATAAGTCTTCTTCATCCCTTCTGTGCATGTAATCCATATTATTTTTTCTTGACCTCTCTGATTGAAGCTTTTTTTTATTCTCTTATAATTTTCTGTTTTTATTAACTCAGTATGGTTACTTGCAAATTCTCCAGTGTCTGACAGCACATATTTCCTATTGTCTTCTGTTGTGATAGAGGTTATGGTGATTATGCTTGTCTTTTTATCGCTTGGTGATGCCTCATATTTGAATGCAAATTGCAGTTTTTCCATCATAAACTAGAATTGTCGTTTTATAAGACGATTAGTGTGTGGGGGTGATAAAGTAAACGAGCATGTGTTTCCCTGTAAACAGAGTTAAAAATTCCTTTTATTTACTACTTAACGGTGATTAATTACAGTATTTCCAGTCTTACCTGTAAACAGAGAAACGACAATTAAAGTTCACTATTATCACTTCTCTATTCACACTGCGAATCTTGTTTATCATATGTTTTCTTATTATTAAGTCTTTTCCTTTCTTGCTCTGTATTTTGCGCACGTGTTCTCCTCTACAATCAGTCTATCTCCCTCTAATCATCATCATTCTATCTACCGATGATAAAAGGCGCGCGGTAGCATGAGAAGCGCGGTATATTCAAAACTAAAGGAAGTATACTTTCTTTACATATATATATATATATATATATATATATATATATATATATATAAATATGTATATATATATATATATATATATATATATATATATATATATATACTAAAGATGGACCAAATAACAGTCCGAAACGTACATTTTTAATACACATTTATTACTAACAATAATAAGTTCGCGCACCGATCCCGCGCCTCGGCTCTTATTTTTCATTTCTTCATCTAGTATCATTAGTATTCTGAGCCTATTGCTGTTATTATTATTATAAAAAATTGACATTTATAAATAAATACATTATGTTTTACACATTAAACATCAATTTCTCAAGATAATGCAAAAGTGATTTCTGCCTATTAATTTCAAGATATAATAAATAGCATAAATAATAGATTCTTTCGAATAGCATAACATAAACTTTTATAGAAAATTAATTAATATAATTATATATAATAAGATTTAATGTATTGTTATAATAAGTTTTCTATTATACAGAGTGTCCCAGCAAAAATGGCCACCCCCTTTTATCTTTTAAAGTAAAAGAGATAGATTGTAACGAATATATATATCAAATTAAATGGTTCAAACTGAATTCTATTGTGAGCATAGTGGTTGCTTCCAAAAGTTATCTGTGTTAACGAACGGAGAAGTATGCATGATTTTTTTTATGATAATATGGATATTTCGATGTGATAAAAATTGTAGCGCTGTTTGAAACAAATACAACAATGTATGATATAATATAAATATTTTACATATTATGCGAGTTTTATCGACTTAAAATATCGCGGGCGACGTCTACCTTTTCACCTTCTGCCTTGCGATATGGCCAACTTTTGACTCGTGCGTTAGAGATTGATAATGTCATGTTGTCATTTGATGGTACTCAATCAGAAGTTGGCCATATCGCAGGGCCGAAAATGAAAAAGTAGACGTCGCCTGCAATATTTTAAGTCAATAGAATTCGTATAATATGTAAAATATTTACATTATATCATACATTGTTGTATTCGTTTCAAACAGCGCTATTAACTTTTTTCATATCGAAATATTCTCGTTATCATAAAAAAATTATATATACCTCTCCATTCGTTAACATAGATAGCTTTTGGAAGCAACCACTATGCTCACAATAGAGTTCAGTTTGAACCATTTAACTTGATATACAGGGTGTCCCGCAACGTGATGTCCACACTGAAACTGTGTATTCTTTTTATCATTCTAAGTCAAAAAGTCTTAATACACATATGCCCTAAAATCGATTGTTTCAAAGTTATAGCGAAAAAACAAAATTGCATAAAATAAGAACAATATTATTTATTAAAGATAATATTATTTATTGATAATTAAACAATAATTAAACGATAATTAAACAATAATTTACTTTATAAATTGTTCAAAGTGACCACCATTTTGGTGTACACACACTTCTGCTTTTTGAATTATTGATGTTGTAGAACGCAAAAGAAGTTCCTCATCGTTACGTATATTATTACAAGCGTCTGGTATTTTATTTAATAACTGCTGCCGATTGACTGGCTTATCCGCATAGACTAGAGATTTCATGTGCCCCCACAAAAAATAATCCAGAGAAGATAAATCGGGAGATCTTGCAGGCCAATTTATTGGACCTCCCCGGCCAATCCAGCGCTCAGGAAATTTTTCATTTAGATATCTCGTAACAATTCTGCTAAAGTGAGGTGGTGCTCCATCTTGTTGAAACCACATTTGTGTTCTGATGTTTAAAGGCAGATCTTCAAGAAGTTCGGGTAACTGTTCTTGTAATAAATGCAAGTATCGTTCAACATTTAATTGATCTTCAATAATGATGGGCCCTATTAGACGATTACCGATTATACCGCACCAGATATTCACTGAAAATCGATTTTGAAAATGTGTTTCATGAGGATTTTCTTCTCGTGGTGACCAAACGTGTGAGTTTCTATTATTTGTAATGCCGTCTCTCGTAAAAGTAGCTTCGTCGGTAAATAAAATTTTTGTATTTATTTGCCGATTTCTTAAAAGCCAGTGACAAAAATTGACACGTGCAGGATAATCATTTGGTTGATGAGCTTGAATATTCATAAAATGAAATGGATATAAATCATAATCACGCAGTATTTTCCAAATTGTCGTTTTAGAGACGTTAGTTTGCGCCGAAAGTCTTCTGATACTAATAGTAGGAGTTCTGTCCACCGTTGCTAGTATCGCATCCTCGACTTGACGATGTCGCCTTAATGGTCTCTCAAGATTTTTATTTGGGACCTTACCAGTAAATTTAATGCTTCGGTGGACATTGCTAAAAACTCTTCGATTTGGTACTCTGCGATTAGGAAACCGTCGGTGATATTCTGTTACTGCTGCACGTGCATTACCATTACAAAAACCATAAATAAAATGAATATCGGCATATTCTTCATTGGAAATGGTACTCATGATTGGTAGGTAAGAGAAATTTCTAAGCTATGTTTATGCGACGTTTTCACTTAAAACGGCAGTCAATTTATTAATATTATCTTGTGTGGCAAGTGTGGAAAACAATGAATTATATTATTCGCTTCAGCTCATGCGACAACTTCATGCGCGACGTAGTTCGTTGTCTTCCGCACATGACATACATATAATATTCTTTGTAATGCCTGTTATTTCCGCACTACTAGTGCGGTAAGGTAAGTCATAAAGAATGACACAAAGAATACACAGTTTCAGTGTGGACATCACGTTGCGGGACACCCTGTATATTTGTTACAGTCTATTTCTTTTAGTTTAAAAGATAAAAGAAGGTGGCCATTTTTGATGGAATGTATCCTGTATGTATACTAGACATTTGATTTATTTTAATGTAACAAAACACAATTTTTTTATATAAATTCAAAGAAAATCTTTATATCTCAAATTAAATAAAAATTTTTTAAAAATCTTGAGTTTTAAAACTTTTTAAAATAATTTTAAAATTTTATGAGTGATATATTTCCTACATATACGTTTTTTTAAATATTTGAAATAAATATTGAGTATTATTATTGGTATATCATTATTGTTATACTATATTTATTATTGATAATTATTTGTTACAGATATAAAATTTCATTAAATTTTATTTTTAATATCTTGCAGAAACTGATTCTTGGCATAATATAACAATTTCACAATATTTCAAAGATTTTCATTACTCATTACATCGAAAAACTAATATAAAAGAAAACAGTCTAAATCAGCAAATTAAAAAATCACTAAATATAAGAATAATACATTATAAATCGATTATAATTTAAAATTTTTCACACATTTCCTTGCATTTTTTAATTTTATTTTAAAACGTTGTTTGGTAATTTTATTAACAGCTTTTACACACACACATTAAAATTTTATTAAACTTCAGTTATATAACACTTGAAAGCAACGCATTTTTTAAAATAAAATATTGCAAATTTTAAAACAAAACGTTTCGTAAGTTTATCGTTAGTTTTTAGATGTATTAACTAGAATTTCCTCAAAATAGTATTTAAGGGGGCATACCCGTTTGAACCCTCGAAAAATGAATACATTTTCTAGACTTTTTTGCAGCGCAACTATTTAATAAAAACTTTTTTTACACTATTAATACGATATTATTAAGTACTTAAATAAAAATTTCCAGCTTAAAAAAATTATTTTTTAGAAGTTATACGAATATTTACAGATTTATATTTCCATGCATTGTGTGCATGAAAACGTTTGTTTATCATATCTGAAATAAAAAATACAAGTTTTTTTTTATTAAACATATTAATAGCTATCCAAGCGTTTTTTCAAAATTTAGAAAAATAAAAAAATGGTAGCATGTTGAAAAAAGTTTCGTTTAAAAAAAAAAATCCATCTTTTTTGTTTATAACAAAAAAATGGAGAATCGGATTTAAAAAAGGCTTCATTAGCAGATGCGGAATCTTATTAGGAACTCGCATGCAAAATTTGAGGTTAATCCGCCGAACATAGCCCGAGTTTTCATGCACGCCGTGCATAAAAATATAAATCTGCAAATATTCGCATAATTAAAAAAAAAAAAAAAAAAAAAAATTAAACTGGAAATTTTTATTTAAGTACTAATAATATTGTATTAATATCGTAAAAAAATAAAGTTTTTATCAGGTCGTTGCGTTGCAAAAAAATCTAGAAAATGTACTCATTTTTCGAGAGTTCAAACGGGTATGTCCCCTTAATTATATTTTATTGGAAATTCTGATTTATATTGAGATTAATTTAGTAATTATTCAAATATTTTGATTTGCATTTCTATGAATTTATTGTAATTTTAACAGAATATTTTTATTAGTGGATAGAAAAAAATATAGAAAGAAATAAGAATAAACAAATATAACTTAACCATATAAAAAAAAAAATAAAAAGAATTTTATTAGATTCAGCACATGAAAAATGGAGGCAAATGTGGGGAATGCGGTGACGATTATTCTCTACCTCGACCACGGCCAAACGAAAATGGTGGGATTTATGGAACCGGAATCATTGTTCAAAAGTGAGTGAATCATATAATAATGTCATTCTAACACACACACACACACGCGCGCGCGCGAAAATTATAAACGTAAATAAATAATGACAAGCTTTCAGTTTTAAAGAGTAAAGTCTAATTTTTTAATAATTCACGACTTTTTTGTTAATTAAAGTTTTATAAGTAACTATTTGCAACATTTTTGCAAATATTTTTTGTAGAGCAAAAGGAAGAATTATGTTTCTACTGCAATTAAATATATTTCTAATACAAAATTATAATTTATTTTTTAAAATTAACAAAACTCATATAAAATTTGCCGATTATATTAAGCTAATATACACACACACATATATACATATGTATATATATTTATATATAAAGTTTCCAAAAAAACTTTTTAAAAAAGTACAAAAAACGCGTGCAAGTACATAAAAAAAAATCCAAACTTGTATATGCAAACAATAGAAAGTTATCTAAAAAATAAGCAACAATCAAACATTACCCAAAAATTAACTATTTATTATAAAAGTACAAATGAAATAAATGCTAAGTATGTAGTCAATACCGAGAGCCAAATGGAAAACTAATCTACGTTACTAACTTCACAATTTCCGATATTTTATTATGAAGTCAATTTATTTTTTTGTTTTATGAGTTGAGCTATCATTGAATGTGTTATATGGAATGTATGTTATATGAAAATATCACTGTGCACAGATACAAAACAGGTTCTACCATCGATGTAACTGTTCTTCTCACAGCCAGTCACTTGGGTCACTTTGAATTCAGTCTTTGTCCGTTGAAAACAAAGAAGGAATTAGAAACAGATAAGTGCTTCGATCAGCATCGTCTCTTATTAGCGGACGGTAGCGGCTACAAATTCCCTATTAATATCTACGGAGCAAAAGAATACATCGTCAAACTGGTTCTACCAAAAGATGTCACATGTGAAAATTGCGTACTCAGGTTAGAAATAAAAATATAATCTAACATAACCGATTATACAATAATCATTTAATTGTTATATAGAATAACTAACAATATATTTGGTAATTATTTACATTAACGGACACTTTGCCGATGACCTTGATCTTGACATGTGTTGTCAAGAACATGACCCTGAATAACTTTTACTTATAACTTAATCGGCGGTCATCGTTTATTAAAAAGTTATAAACAAAAAAAGTTTGAGAAATTTGCCATTTTGTGTTAGTGCTAAAGGAAGTAATTTGCTGATATGTGTGTAGACACAGTGCTCGTGTGGGCAGGGAAGGTTTTTTATTGTGTGTTTCAAGGTTGGCCGCCAATCTGAAATATATGCATTACAATCCTGAAGGATCAAGGTTAGGTGTAGGCAGTGATGCCAGAATTGAGACGCGAGCTACACGACTCCGTAATAGAAGAGATACGCACACATGCGTGATCTGTGTACATGTAATGCGCAGAGCGCTCTGCGTTACATGTACACAGTTCACGCATGTGTGCGTATCTCTTCTACTACGGAGTCGTGTTGCTCGCGTCTCAATTTTGGCATCAGTGGGTATAGGGTCGCTTTATTTTGCAAAATACATGCGTGGATGCAGTGGGTTCCGTCTCCCTTACGAAGGGGCTCCACTTTCGGAAGATATAACTACATAACCCAAATCAAATTTTAGTTTTAAATCAGAAATAGGTTTGGGTTAGGTTATATCTTTCGGAAGTGAAGCTCCCCGTAAGGGGGGAGGGGCGGAACCCACTACGTCCACGCATACACTTCTCCATCCACATAACAATTATTAAAACCTCGCTTCGCGTTGTAAAGTAAATGCGTGGACACAGTGGGTTCCGCCCCCCTCCCCCCGTCGGAAGCTCCACTTCCGAAAGATATAATCGAATCCAAATCTATTTCTGATTTAATACTAACATTTACGCTTCTGCTTCTGCTTATATTAATGCTTCATAAATTTTGTTTGTAGAACAATTTTTTAATAAACAATGAGCGCTGACTAAAACTTTTTGTACGTTACTCAAAGTGATAATCTTGACAACATATGTCAAGGTCAAGGTCATCGAAGCTGCCTCCTCTATACTGCATATAACCAATATACCAATTACTTCCTCTAGCATTGACACAACGTGGCAAATTTCTCAAACTTTTTTTGTTTATAACTTTTTAATAAACAATAACCGCCGATTAAGTTGTAAGGAAAAGTTACTCAGGGTCAAGTTCTTAACAAAATATGTCAAGGTCATCGGCGAGGTGTCCGTTAATATAAATAATTATCATAAATTATACTATTGTAACATAATATTATATACATTTCGAGAAAATCGATTCTTTTCATCATTTTACAAATAAAAATATTAAATCAGGATTATCAAAAAACCAATAGTTTACAAAATATTTTATAATTTATGCTATTTGTGACATAAAATGTAAAATATTGTAGTGTCTATTTGCTTCTAAATTCGCTTTGATAATTTTGCTGTGATCGTTATCGCTATTTTGCACCGAATGCCCAGAACCTTCGGTAGCCTATCACTTCTCTCTCTGGCGTTTGCAACGTTCTTTTTAATCAAAAATTGATATCTAAGATCCTTAAAATATCTAGATAATCTTCTACGTTACCAATCCATTTCTACTTTAATATTTTCTTTGATATACCTACAATATCTTGTAAAGTAATTATTCTTTCACTAAAATATTTGTTACATTTTTTACAAATTAATCTGTGGAATCTATTTATTAATGACATCTTTATGTAAGCGTAATATAGCACCTGCAACATATAAATATTTTTTTAATGGAATTATATAATTTTTATATCAATCAATTCATTTCATATTCAGTTTATAAAAATATGAAAATAAAACTATTAAAAAATAAATATATTTTGCGAGATTATATATTCTCATAAAATGTTAAAATTATTTATTTTTTTGATGATTCTCTCTTAATATTTTCATATATGGAATGGGGGCGGAGGGGGATGCTTTTTTATGCAATAAAACTGTATTAATTACAGGATATAAACAAATAAAAATAAAAACATTAATATCTTTCGAAACTAACAAGTAATTTTTATTTGAAACATTTTTGAATAAGTAGTTTGTAGATATTCGATTACATAGAACTGATTTTCGATGATGGTTGGCGTAAAGCAAATAATTTTCTATCTTTTAATTGTCGCATATAATGCAAAAATAAAGATTATTTTACACTTTTACATTATGTTATTTATAAAAGAAATTCTATGTAAAAATATATAAGATATACATCCGCGAATGCAAAATTCGGTCGAATGATAAGAAAAAAAAACAAAGAATTTTCGAAAGAAGTAGCAATTTTGTGATATGCAAATATGATATGTTTATATAAAACAAAAAGACGTGTTCTCTATTTTTGTTTGACTAAAACCGAAAATCTTTTTTAGTTCTTTTTACAAGAACTTTACAAGATTGTTTTTAACTTATATTCATATATAGGTCGATTTGTGAAAAAATATTATCTATTTTATAAATTTTATAATAAATTCATGTTTCTTAAATTTTAGGAAATAGATATATAGAGTATATATATAACTCTGTGTACATACTATGTACATATATAAATAGAATTATTTAACAGAATTAAATTTTTTTCTCAATATACTATTATAGAATGATTTACAAATAAGTAACAAATTTATATATGTTTCAACTCTAATTCAGATGGAACTATCGCACTGGAAATACTTGGGGCACTTGTGAAGATGGAAAACAAGGCATGGGTTGTGGTCCACAAGAGACCTTTAGAAGCTGTGCTGATGTCTCTATCACAAATTAATCTGTAATTAACTTCAACATATTTGAATTACCATTTTTATTAATCTTTTGAAACTGACTGATTAATGCTCATAAAAATCTTTAATGAGGAAATTCGGCTTTTTAACGAAGAAGTCTGATCTCTATCAAGACCTAATAATAAGACATGCGAGAATGTTTAATATTTTATTAATTGCGGGAATAATAAAGAAGTTTGCTATGTGTAATTATAGTTTTCTTTTCTCCTTTCTTCTATTGAAATAGGAAAACTGTAATGCAATTGATTGTATAATAACAGTAATAGACTCAGAATACTATCAATTAAGTGGAAAAACTGCCAAATAAGAGCCAAGACGCGGGTATTGCTGCGCAAACTTATTATTGTTAAATTTTAGTAATAAATGTGTATTAAAAATGAACGTTTCGGACCGTTTTTTAGTCCATCTTTAGCATAAATATAAATATATAAAGATTACATTGTTCGGTATTTTAAAACTTGATATACACAATATTTGTTGTTGCAGTCAAATTTTAAATTAAAATCGATAATCAAAAAGAAAGATTCACTAAACTCCGCGTAAAGTCTGTACAAATTAGTAGACAACGTCTAAACGCCATTACCACACGTATATCCGTCGGTGATTTACAATATAATGATGATGATTATCGTAATCTTTATATATTTATATCTATGCTGAAGATGGACCAAAAAACGGTCCGAAATGTATATTTTTAATACGCATTTATTACTAGAATTTAATATAATAATAAGTTCGCGCATCAATACCCGTGCCTTGGCTCTTATTTGTCAGTTTTCCCACTTAATTGTAAGTAATTTATTATCTTTCCGGAAAAGATACGACAAATTTTATTATATAAGACAAGTTTTATATAAGAAAAATTATACTGCAATAAATATATAATACAAAATTTATAATACACTTAAACAAGTATAAGGATTCAAGTTATAAATGAGTTAGAAATATTTAGTTAATAGTAGAAAATATATCCATTTATCAATTTATCGGTACTTGTTTCCTATAAGCCATTACGCAAACATTAATAAAATTCAAATGGTGAAAAAGGGACCAATAAGAGCCTGGATGCGGTAAAAAAGTATTATATTTTATTAAATAAACATTACTAATATATTATAATATACCAAACGTTTCGGCCCACTTCGGATCCTTCTCCAAGATTTGTTCTCCAAGATTTTGAAAAGAAAGCCACCTCAAGGCCGCCTGTAGTGTTACCTCTTTATTTTCGATATGTTGACGATGTAGTTCTTACTGCTCTTCCTTCCTTTTTCTACCACTCTTACATCCTTTAATTCCCTCCATAAGAGACTTTAATTCACCATGGAAATGAGAAACAAAAAAATCGGGGGTGAGTACTTTTCGGAACTACACCCATGTATCCAGTAACAAAGTAAATTTCGTTACTCGTTGGGAAAGTATCGAGTAACGAAAAAAAAATTCGTTACTCTTTATAAATGTATCGAATAACATTGCCATCTCGCTACCTGTGTAATGAAGTAACGATGAAAATTTAGTTACTCGTTATATTTGTAACTAGTAACTAGTAACATGTAACGATCGATACAGATTTTGAACATCTCTGGTCACAGCTAACTTCTGCAATACACCCCATATTTAATCATGGATATCTTATTAACCATAACCGACACCAAAAATTCCTTTTGAGGATTGAAAGTCCTAACAACATACTTTATTTTGATTGTAATAAAACATCTCCAGCCCGTCACATATTGTAGCTATAATATGACAAAGTTCGTGAAAATAGCCCTTTTTGCAATTTTAATTGCAAATTTCTCAAAATTTTGATATGATGGAGCAATTTCGAAACCGGATTTGTGTTCAGCGTCCAAAAACCTATAAGAAACAACTAGTCCCGTACCGGTATTTTTTTTGTTGTATTGTGTAATCAGAAGACTTAGCCGACATGGTATAAAATGTTAATAAAATTGTATTGTACACTGTCGCTTGTATGGAAGACGTTAGAAGACTGAACGAAAACGCGGCGACCTATCGAAAAGCCTGCAGGAGAATCTCAGAATCACAGTCTCAGAAAAGGACACTAACCGATAATAATGATACTATCGCGAAATATAAACTAAAGTATATAATATTACAGGATATTCGTCAGCTGGAACAGCCGATAGTCCGAGGGTCTCACGGAGTTAGATAAAACGGATTCACCGTACGAAATTCAAAAATTTCAATATAACCCGGGTCTATACTTAGAAAAAATCGGACAGCTTTACTACGCCAAGGGAACATGAAAATTAGTAATCAAATTAGATCTAACAATATTAAACGAAAAATACTGAAGAATAAATATTGATAAGAACAGATATTGATGTATTTGCAACAAACAGAGACGATGTGCGATACAATGAGAATACAAAATCACGACCATCGAGATGCATGCAATAATCTCGATTATATAGCAAGACGAGAGGCAAAATATCTTAAAAACGTAATGACACAAATTCAAACAATATATGTATATACTACCGACTAACAGACGCAGAGAATTGGTAGACGGAATAGGCTCGATAGCAAAAGCATTGTTCGGAAGAATGGACGCAAATGATGAAAAGCATATTAATGAACAATTAAATTTATTAGAAAATAGGCAACAAATATTACAATACGTGATCCGAAACCAAACAATTTTACAGGCACATCCATTTATTGATTAATTTTCATTACTCCTGCATTTTTGTATCAAGAGACACGGTTTTGCGCCAAGTCACACGCAGCAGCAGCGAAGCACCCCGTGTATCCATACGCGAGTTGGCCAGTTAAGAGTATCTTAGATTATCGGACATCAATAACAGCTGAAGCCATCAAGTTCTTACTAGGCTTAATCGATAGATTGAGTATGAATTATATAAGAAAAGTGTGCTTACTTTGCTTTAATTGTTCTGCGAACAGAAAGATTACAATGCAAAGAAACACAAAATTTACGCTTAAAAAGCATCCCAATCGTTCTTTCCATCTCCCAAAAAATTTACATTTCTCATTTTTAACACAAAATGGCGCTAGCAGCATTCGCCGTGTGGCGTTCCTGCGGCTTTGTTCCAAATCATTCTGTTACTAACTTCATAAAATACATTTATAACTATTTTCATGCATCTCATTTATTGATCAAACATTATACATAATAACTTAAAAACATAATAAATGTTTTAACATTCATTCGTTTGCTGTATGTCATCTTGTAAACATCGTTCTTGTGAATTAAATATTTTATTATATAATCTCAAAGTCTAGTTACTTTATTAAATCGCTCCCACAACTGGTGACCCCGACGTGATCTCGAGCTTTTGAGATTTTACGCACAACACGCGGCAGATTTAAATCAGCGATCCGCGAGTGCTGTGAGCCGACGAGATTCGAGTACCGCTGTGTTTCTTGTGTGATTTGTGTCTTGTGATCTTCGAGCCGACGAGATTTTCGAGTCGTCGAATTTCCAAGGACAACAATCTTCTAGACTTTTGAACTTCACATCGCAGAACATCGGCAGAATTTTACGATGCCTTTGGACAGATCTTCGACTGCAACTCCTACAACATCAGCATCAGTTCCATTAACTGCTGGAGAACATCATCAACATCTGACGAATCCTTCACAATCTCTTACCAGTAATGAACCGCATCAACAAGGTCAGCCAAATGAGATCCATTCCAATGAATTTCGCCTTATCAAATTGCCGAATTTTTGGCATAAGTAGCCTAAATTGTGGTTTGCTCAATTGGAAAGCGAATTCTTAGTTTCTCGGATCCGCTCAGACGATGTTAAGTACAGCTCAGTCATACGGCATCTGGATGAGCAAGCTTTATTAGCTATTGCTGAGTTAATTGAGAATCCTCCTGAAAAAGATAAATATCTTCATGTTAAAAACATTTTAATTAATCGATTTACCGATTCTGAAGAAAAACGTCTTCGTCAATTATTAGCTGGTATAGAGTTAAATGACAAAAGACCATCAAAATTTCTACGTGAAATTAAACAGTTAGCGGGAGGAGCAATTTCAGAAAATGTATTACATTCTATTTGGTTGCAAAGATTACCTTCTCAAGTTCAAGCCACTTTAGCGGTTGTAGAAGATTGCCCTTTAATCAAGCTTGCTGAATTAGCTGATAAAATTTTGGATCGTGAAACTAGCCTTCAAGCAGCGACAATAGCTTCTCCGGCGGAGAAAAACACTTCGATTCTTGCTGATCTCGAACGTAGAATTGCAGCTCTAGAAGTAAAACGTGTACGTAGTAGATCAAAATTTAGATACAAAGACAAAAGAAGATTTAGATCATCTTCTAGAAATAAATCTGATAAAGACAACCAAAAAATTTGCTATTACTACAACAAATTTGGTGCTAAAGCTCATAAATGTACTATACCTTGTGACATGTCTAAATCTTTTGTCGAAAAGCAGGAAAACTAGTTTCACCATTTAGTTGTAAGGCGGCTGACAACAGTTCACCTAACAATCGCCTCATTATAACTGATAAATCTTCAGGGCTTAATTTTTTGATTGATACAGGAGCTGACATTTCTTTAATCCCTAAAAGGTTGGTATTAAAAACTCAAGCTTCTTCCTTTAAACTTTATGCAACCAACGGAACCAAGATCAATACCTACGGTTTAAAAACTTTAATTTTAAATCTTGGACTACGAAGAGTTTTTAAATGGAAATTTTGCGTTGCAGAAATTCAGAGACCTATATTAGGTGCAGATTTTTTGAGTCGCTATGGAATTTTAGTTGACATTAAAAATAAAGAACTTCTTGATAGTGTTACCGGTCTTTCATTTAAAGGAAAACTACCTAAAGTTAATCACTTATCGATTTGCACTACATTTCCTGACTCACCTTTCCATAAGATTATTGCTGAGTTTCCTGAACTAACTCGTTTTGCTCCTATTTCCACAACCAAGATTCATCATGTAGAACATCATATTATTACAAAAGGACCTCCAATTGCTTCAACTCCTCGAAGATTGTCACCGGAAAAATTAAAATTCGCAAGAGACGAATTTAATTTGATGGTGGAACAAGGAATTTGTCGACCGTCAAGCAGTATCTGGGCAGCTCCACTTCACATGATTCCCAAAAATGGACCAAACTCTTGGAGACTTTGCGGTGACTATCGAGCTTTAAATGCAGCCACCGTTCCGGATCGATACCCGCTTCCTCACATTCAAGATTTCACTGCCTACACGGTAAAAATATATTTTCAAAAATTGATTTAGTTAAAGCCTATTATCAAGTGCCAGTGGCAAAAAAAGACATACCCAGAACAGCTGTTACTACTCCATTCGGCCTTTTTGAATTTCTTGTAATGCCTTTTGGTTTGCGTAATGCTGCTCAAACTTTTCAACGTCTTATGAACATCATATTATCTGGACTTGATTTTTGTGTCTGTTATCTTGACGATGTTTTAATTGCTTCTATAAATGAGAAAGAACATGCCAAACATCTTCATACTATGTTTACTCGTCTTAAACAATTCGGCATGACAATTAATTTGTCCAAATGTGTTCGAAATCGAACGTTAATAATTACAAATAGCAATTAGCCACGATAAAGACTAATCGATTAATCGCGCTCGAAATTTGGCGCGTCAGCCGCCATGTCGCGCGTCGCACGGCTCGCGACAAATAAGAGCGCGCGTAAACAGCTGCGCTCCGCAAATCGCGCGAGGCCCGCGGCATCGCTCGTGCCATTCGAAGCGGGCCACGCAGCGGTCACCCGGGAGAGCCTAAAACGACAAACAAAGTCTAATAACAACGTTCAAATTTTAACTAATCATCGAACATAACAACCGACGCGAAATTTGAGACCAACAAGTAGAAAATTCTAGAACACAAAAGGATCGGTTGTATAAAAGCTCTCTCGGGGAACCGCCGGGCGCACTCGATCGAGATTCATCCGTGACAGTGTGTGCTTATATCGTTTAAACGCTCGCTATAGAAAAGTCGCTCGCTTTTCTAATTCGTACGCTCGATTACGAAACGCGAAGTTCACGATTATCATAAAGGAGATTTCTCGTCGCTCGCGATTAATCTCTCGTTGCAAAAAACGCGCCGTTTAGTCCGTCGCTCGCGGAATCGCGCCGTTTATACCGTCGCTTGCGGTATTCGCGATATATCCGTCGCTCGCGGAGATTATCGTAACGTTCCCGGTCGCTCGCCGGAGCAATCACTCGGTTAAGATTAGCATAAATCTGATCGACAAAGAACTTGTTAATTATTTATTGTTCTTAATAAATTGACTGCCTTTTTTTACAAAACACTATCGTGTCCATTTCACGCGATCCTCGCGCTCCCGCGTTCACTCGCGCACAAAATGTCTTTTCGGTAAAGATGAGATTCCTTTCCTTGGTTATTTAGTTTCCAAACAAGGAATTAAACCGACATCTGAAAAAGTTAAAGCCATAATTGATTACAAAAAACCCAAAACAATTCATGAATTACGAAGATTTATAGGAATTATCAACTTTTATCGTCGTTGTCTTAAAAATGCTGCATCGCATCAAGCAATTCTTACAGATTATCTAAAGGATAGCAGGAAAAGGGATAAAAGTTAAATTAGTCACCTGGACTTATGAAGCTGAAAAAGCTTTCAAAAATTGCAAAGAAGAACTCTTACGAGTTACAACCTTAGCACATCCGGCTTCAACTGTACCTCTTATCCTCACTTGTGACGCATCGGATTTTGCAGTAGGTGCATCTTTAGAACAAATAATTGATGGGATTAACAAACCAAATGCATTTTTCTTAAAGAAATTGGACGACACTCAACGTAATTATAGTACTTACGATCATGAATTTCTTGGGATTTATTTAGCCATCAAACATTTCAGGTATATGCTTGAAGGACGCCAGCTTCTTATTCGGACAGATCACAAACCTTTAATTTATGCTTTTCAACAAAAATTAGATGAAGCTTCACCCAGACAGATTCAACATCTTGATTTCATTGCTGAATTTTCAACGAACATCGAGCATATTTCTGGTAAACAAAATGTAGTTGCAGATTCCCTCTCAAGAATTGAATCCGTTTCGATGCTAATCATAGTTTCTCTGGAAGAGTTTGCAGAATTACAAAAAGAAGATGAAGAATTAAAAACACTTCTCACTAATTCTTCTCTCAAGCTTCAAAAGCGTATACTTACTGGCTCGACTACGCCTATTTTCTGTGACTGCTCTACTATTAATATTCGTCCTTATGTACCTCAATAGCTTCGTAGAAAAGTATTTGATGTTGTTCATGGCTTATCTCATCCAAGTGGTCGTTCTACCTGCAAACTAATGGAACAAAAATTTATTTGGCCAACTATGAAGAAGGATATAAAAGAATGGGCTAGATCTTGTCTGCCTTGTCAACATGCCAAGATCCAAAAACATAACAAGAATCTTCCTCAAAAGATTGCTATTCCAGATCAACGTTTTCACCACATTTATCTAGATTTGATTGGTCCTCTTCCTATTTGTCAAGATTTTCGTTATTGCTTAACCATGATTGACAGATTTTCAAGATGGCCAGAGGCAATTCCTTTAACTGAAATCTCAGCAGATACTGTTACCACAGTCTTTTATACGCACTAGGTTGCGAGGTATGGTGCTCCTCAGACGATCACAACTGATCAAGGTCCTCAATTTGAAGCTGCATTATTTAAGGCTCTCACCAACCTAATTGGTTGCGAGCGAATTAGAATCTCAGCTTATCATCCAGCTTCCAATGGCATCCTGGAACGATGGCACCGTACTTTGAAGAGTGCTATTATGTGCCACGCAAATAAAAATTGGATTGAGATTTTACCAACTGTTTTGCTTGGACTTCACACTTGCTTCAAGGAAGATTTAAATGCATCCCCTGCGGAAATGCTTTACGGATCTGCATTAAGAATGCCTGGAGAATTTTCCATCGAAGAGGATCTTCTATCTGACCCTGAAATTTTCATTGAAAAACATAGGATACATATGAGAGAGATCAAGTCAAGAACCACTGCACATCACCACAAAAAAAAATACCTTTCTTTCATAAAAATTTATATGATTGTACTCACGTTTGGGTTCGTGAAGATGCAGTTAGAAAATCTCTTCAACCTCAAACCTTATTCTGGTCCTTTTCGTGTTGTCAATAGAATTAATGATAATTTATTTGCAATTAATGTTTCAGGAAAAATTGTTAATATCACCACAGAACGTCTTAAACCAACTTTTCTACCGAAAGAAACCAGCACTGATTTTATTGTCACGACGTCTTTTCCTCCATCTTGTAAACTCGTTCTTGTGAATTAAATATTTTATTATATAATCTCAAAGTCTAGTTACTTTATTAAATCGCTCCCACAGCCACTTATGGCAAACCATCTGTAGCGTAGTTTGTACATGTGCTACACGCCATGGGTGTGTGTGTGTGTGTGTGTATGTGAGAACGTGTATGTGTGTGTATTACGCAAACAACGCTCGATCAACTGTAGCGAGCACCGCATATAAGCGCCTACATTGGACGGTAAGTTGCGGCGCCTCTGCCTAGCTACTCGTTCCGTAATTCGCTGTTTCTTTTTATAATTTAAAAACTAAGCTTCAGACAAAATTTTCATAAAGGAAAAATCGTCTTAGGATTGATTCAGGAATACGATCTTTTAAGGAAAAACGGTTGTTCCGGATCACTCTATATATGTACCGACCGTACCGACTGTATTGTCTGATAATCTTTGTTTTGTGACCGTGTATATTTTTAGTAGTTATTTTGTCTTTTTCCGACGGAGTCGTTGGTAATAACCCACGACACATCTTCGGGGCGATATACGGCAGATCGATCTCATATACGAGCAAATTTAGATAACAAAAGATTGAGTGCCAGGCGTGAGAATTCGCGCCACTCAAAACTCGCGAAAAACCAATAAATGTTAGCTCGATGAATAATCGCGATGACAGAATCCGCGACTGCTCAGTTACGAGATTGATAGAGGGGGTAATTCGTATGAACGAGACGGGAGAGAATCGAGATAGATAGTCTGAAATTTGCAAGACACAAAGATATAATAAAATAATAATATATTAACAAATAGGAATAGATGAAAAGAATATAAAATATAATTCCGAGAGATCAGCCGGTTTGTTGGCCTCAAGATTTTACCATGATCGAGCGCAAGGATGTCGTATTTCACGGCACGCGCAAGTAAAGATCGATTAGATAACAGCAAGAATTTCCCGACGCGAGGGCTTGTTCGGGCCCCGATAGCGACGAAAGATCCTTTAGATCTACACTAGTTAGATCCTTCAGTTATGCAGCCTGCACTCGCTCACATTAAATTCCAAAAGTGAACAGAAAGAATGACTACAGAAAGAAATACAAAGGCGCTCGTATAGCAGCCTTTAATTCGCGACATTAGTTTGTATTCACGGGATAATGTCAATAATTTTACATGGATCTGGTTCGTCTCTTAATTCCGCGATTTCAGGCGTATAATAATACTGCAATAACGAACGACGGGCGTTACGCAAAAGAGAGAGTCTAAATACGAGGGACTAACGTAACGTAATTATTCATCATCTTGAAAATCTATATCGTGTACAGACCTCGCGATATCAATACTTGGATAGTACTATAATAATCACATATTAAAGAAAATACCGAGAAAAAACGACACATACGCGACATACGAGATTTTCACAACGCACGAAATATACGCAAGATGCAAAATATCCGCGGTATGAGCTTGCTGCACGATAACAATAAGATACAAAAACGGCAGCGATACACAGCAATAATAATCGAAAAATACAAATATGACTGTCGGCGGCAAGGTCCCCGGGAGAGAGAGAGTACTTACATGATACAAGAAGATTCGGATGAGCCGATTCGGCCGCGCAGCTATTTAATCTCAAAACGTAAAAGTAACGCAAAAATTCGGGAAAGACCAGATTAACTTACGACAGCGACGAATAAACGGCACGACTCATCCGAACCGCAATTATTTCGGAATTAGCGGCTTTACAGCAGGATGACATTCGTCACACCGGTTTGCAGCTTCCAGTGCGTAATTCGTCTCGCAGGGATGATTCTCGCTAAGACCTCCGCTCCCTAAGCTGGTCCGCCGAACAGCGGAAGGCCCATAGGAGACACGCCGGCACATTAATTTGTCAGTAGGCCACCTATGGCGTTTCTGGATCCTCAGGACCGTCGCGTGGCCTCGTTGGTTCTTGCGATCTTCGCGGTATCGATCTTTCGGTCTTTGATCGCGTCTTTAGTTTAGATTTGTTTCATCTAATGAAACTAACTATCTCTCAACCAATATTGGAACTAAGTAGTACCAACCTTTCTGAGTCTCCCATAATCTTTTCGTAGCGTTACGTGCAGTAGTTTTTAGGTAGTGCACATTGAAAAATTGTTTGTTCTTTTTGCATTGTCACGAGTTCAAGAATAGAGCAACGGGCCGCGATTAAATCTTGCTTTAAAAGTGGAAAAACTGTTCTATCGACTTTTGAAGCGAATTTGACATGTCAGACCCGAGTTTTACCAATCGGGTGAATGATTCCTTCTCCAGGAAATCGCATCTGCGCATTTATCAATCGTCGTCTTCCAATTTTTGGCCAAAAAAAATGTGGCCATCATCACTCATCCGCCGTACTCGCCAGATTTGGCACCTGTCAACCTTTTTTTGTTCCTCAAAATTAAATTGGCGAAGAAAAGGACTTGCTACGAAGATGTGAAGGCAATATCCTGCTCCAACTTTTTTTCTCTAGCTAGACGAAATAAAATGATTTCGCCAGCCGTGCTTAAGAACCGGGCGTCACCCACGAAATGCTCGAGACGAAATAGTATCGCCAGCGTTGCACTAGTGCATTTCGGCGAACTCTGTAAATAATTTATAGTTCATTTCCTTTTTCTCAAATATTTTTTAACATCCTGTTGCAGTACAAGGTAAATATGCATAAAAGGTTACACCTCACCGATTTTATCGCTACTTAAATATGTTGTAGGGGAGGTTTTTCTGAGTTCGCCGCAAGAAAAAAGTGAGGGAAAGCATTCGTTTAGAAGATATGACAAATTAAAGTTTGACATTAAAGTTTGTGTATGCTGTAATAATCTGTTATTTTTTTATTGAAAAAGGCTTACTTCAACGCGTGGGCGGGGGAAGGGCGGGGCCCCTCCCCTGCACCCCCACCCCGAAAAAATTCCACCCCGAAGCTACAATTTGAGTTATATAACGTAACCCAAACCAAATTTTAGTTTTAAATCACAAATAGGTTTGGGTTAGGTTATATCTTCCGGAAGTGAAGCCCCCACGTAGGAAGGGGGGGGGGGGCGGAACCCACTGCGTCCACGCATATACTTTACAACGCGAAGCGAGGTCCACAATTGTTGTGTGGATAGGAAAGTGTATGCGTCGATGCAGTGATTCCGCCCCCCCCCCCCCTACGGGGGGGCTCCACTACCAAAAAACTAGACACATAGGTTTGGGTTGAACCTCGAAAATTGTAAACCCATGTGGAACATTGCTTCGCGTTGTAAAGTATATGCGTGGACACAGTGAGTTCCGCCCTCCCCTATGGGGGGGGGGGGGCTCCACTTCCGGAAGATATAACCTAACCCAAACCTATTTCTGATTTAAAACTTTATTTTATAATATTTCAAAGAAACCATTAAAATTGTGAAATTTCAATTTATTATATCTTCTAAACGAATGCTTTCCCCCACTCTTTTCTTCCGGGGAATAACTCAGAAGAACCTCCCCTACAACATATTTAAGTAGCGATAAAATCGGTGAGGTGTAACCTTTTATGCATATTTACCGTGTAGGTATAACGTTGTATAAAACACGGAATTACTCGTTCCTTATCTCTTTATTCCTTTTCGAAAAATTGTAAAACGATATAACATCATATACGTTATTATTCTCAATTACAAAATTATATGTTATAATGTTTTATGATTTATTTTTTATTTATTTAGGATTTTCTTTCTATTTATATTATATATTCCACCGTAACTATGAGCCCCCAGCACGCATTTGCCACGACAAAAGAAATGTCGATGTTACCTCCGACAATAAAAGGATAATAGAAAAAACAGACATTAACAAGTTCAAACATTTACAACACTACACTGTAAAAAAGGAAGAGAGGAGAGGATGAAAAAGATTAAACAATTTAAGTAAAAAAATTTCGCTTTTATTGATATTAATTTTTCATAAATCAATATTCTTATTACATACATTTAAAATATTACATAGGAGTATATCGTGTATTTTTTATATCATATTACTATTTGAATTACAGAATTAAACACGACATCATTTAGCGTACAATGTTTCACGTGTTTCTTTTTTCGCAAAGAAAAATTTCACGAAATAAGTATACGATTCCCGTTGGTTGAGCTGCCTATCGGGCGCGTTTCCGGGTGGTGGATAGGAGGATTTCCGGGTTGTCTTTCTAACTATCCGAGCAAGGGGGGGGGGGTATCGACAGAGCCTGTCCGGTCCCTTTTACCGGTGTGCTTCTTTTTTGCCTTTTTCGGTGTTGACTGGAGGGTCGGGGAGGGACAGGGAGTGGACCCGGTTAAGGTCCTCTCTCTGTGCCTCCTGGCCCTCTTCTTCTCGGCGCCGCAGCAGTTCCTCTTACGAGAAACTGTTGCTTCATTGATAGCAACCCCGTTCTCTTCTGGGCTCTAAAGAGCCCGTCCAGGAACCAATGCTTCCCTTGAGGGTGAGAGCCCTTGCGAGCCCTCATCCCCAGTCCCCCTGAAAGACCGTCATTTTCGTTTTCTACTCTCATTTTTGTCCCGCGAGAAGCTCGGGAACGAAGATTCGCCCGGGCAGGTCCCCACATGCCCGGATAGGGCTAAATACTCTGAGGTTTTGCCCAGTGTCCCAGAGGCATCGTTCAGGACACTGCACCTCCAGTGCCACGCAGCCTTCGCCATAATTGCTCCCAGCTTGGTTTGGGGAGTCGGTCCGCGGCAGTAGCCTTCCTGGCCGGGACAGTGTTTTACGCCCGCGGGACCAGTTATAGCCACCGCTACCCAGGAGCGGGGGGAGGGTGGTTGTTAGTGAGCTGGCGAGGATCCGAGAAGACCTTTTGCCATACTTCATGGGAACCGGTGCTGCGTAACGGTGCCGTCGTCATTAGGGAGGAGGATGAAATTACGCTCAATTAGCTCTCTGAGCGAATTGGGCACATCTCTCCTTGGGAGGGTGCCAAGCTCAGGATGGTTGACTTGGACGCGCTTCAAAAGCGGTACAGATCGGTTGTCTGGATACCGTGTCCTCCGGTGTTTGCGGTGGCAGTCCTGGGACTGCTGGAGAGGCAGAATCCTAGCATCGCCACGTCCAGTTGGCAAACTTTTGGCAAGAATGTAGGGGCTTCCTCAGAGAGAAGGAACTTCATTCCGGAGTGCAGTGTCCTCAAGCTGAGGGCGCAGGATTTCAGGTTGAGCTATGGGCTCGAGTAGGTCACTGTGAGCTTGCTTGGGGCTCACAGTAGTAAAGGGGCGGGGCAGAGAGAATGCCAGCCAATGTCAAGCCCTCAATAAAGTGGGCATGGCGACGGTAGGATTCACCCAGATTAACTTGCATTACAGCAAGGTCGCCTCCGCTGTACTGGCCAAGCATGGTGCATATAGGTATTTCCCTACTGCAGGAACCCTGAGTTTATAGGGGCTGCATTAGGGACATCGCAGCTTGCGGGAAACTTTTTAAATCCCCACAGAGTCTAGTACCAGGGCTGCGATTGCGATCAAGGGTTTGGAAGTGCAGTTTATGTCAAAACTCTATTCTAGGGATATTTTAGCAATTACGATGAATTTCATCAGATCCAACACAGATAAAACCAGGCAAGTGGTAAGTTCAGCATATTTTCTGCATGAGGAGGGGGGTTCACTTCCGTCAAAACCTGTGGTTAAGTTGGCAGAACACTACCAAGAAAAGGGGCTGCCGCTGATTGTGGGGTGCGACGCTAATGCGCACTACACGATTTGAGAGTGCACCGCTATCAACGACCGAAGCAGAATACTCCTGGAGTACCTGGTGGCCACTGATCTGGAGATCTTAAATAGGGGTAATGAACCAATACTCCTGAATGTGCTAAGCTGAACGTGAAATGCTTGACCTCACCTTGTGTTTTAGAGATTTGCTTTCTGGGGTGGTCGGCTGGCGGGTCTCATCTGAGCCCTCCCTTTCCGACCACAGGCAAATTGTCTTCAAATTAGGTAATGTGCTTGCTAATGTGAGGCCTGAGTCAATCAAGAAGAAATCCGAGAAGGACGGATGGGGACTCGTTTCGGAGGGACTTATCCACTGATCTCTGTAGCTTCCCTAAGAGGCACGGGACCAATGCGGAGGTAGAGGTCTGCGTAGATTATCTACAAAGGACTTTAGTAGGCAATTATGAAAAGGACTGCCCAATGAGAGCGGTTCACTACACCAAGAAAGTCTCTTGGTGGGAACCGGAACTGCAGAGACTCAGAGAGGTGATTCGGCGTGCCTGAAACAGAGCCAAGAACACGGATCGTCAGTTCATATGGGATCTCTATCGGAGGTCTGGTCCCCTCTATAGGGACTCTGTAATAGCCGCCAAGAGAGAGAGAGAGAGAGAGAGAGCTAGAGAAGGTTCTGTGAGTTCATGGAGGAGGTTCCAGAGGCCTCTAGGCTCTGCAGAATATTGGCAAGAAACCCGGACTCAAACAATATCAGGCAATACGCCTCCCGGATGAGGACGTGGTTTCGGGAGAGCGATGTCTGATTCGTCCCCAGAAGACCAATTTTCCGGGCTTCAGAAGGAAATCTCATGTCGAATCGGACGGGTAGGCTGCGGAGCCCAGGTTAAGGGCACATGGTTGCGATTGAGAACTGGCGGCTAGCATTTTCAAGCCTGAGAGGGTGGAACGGGTCGTCAGATCCTTTAAGCCATTCAAGTCCGCTGGACCAAATGAGATTTTCCCGGCGTTCCTACAAGAAAAGCTCGGGCAAGTCAGCGGACCACTTACGCGGACGCTGAGCATGTCTTGCTTTAGGTTATACGCCCAAAGCCTGGAGGCTGGCAAGGGTGGTATTTATACCTAAAGTCGGCAGAACTTGTTGCACCTCTGCCATGGATTTCAGACCGATCAGCCTGACCTCTTTCCTTTTGAAAGCGTTGGAGAAGCTGGTCGAGTTTTATCTGAGGGATGTTGTTCTTGGGCGGCATCTGCTGCACGAGAACCAACATGCATATAGGGCGGGCTATTCTACGGAAATGGCGCTCCACTCTCTGGTATCCCAAATTAAGAAATCTCATGGAGGAAGACTATGTAATGGGGATCTTCCTCGATATAGAAGGCGCCTTTAACAACACCTGTTAGGAGGTTGTTTGCAGGGAAGCAACGCTGCGAGATGTCCCAGACAGGCTGGTTCACTGGGTCAGAGGTATGCTCCGTCGGCGGGTTGGACGCTCGGCACTGTTAAAGCCGGTGGCTGAGGGGATCGAGGATGATAGCGCATAGGATGGAGTGCTCTTGCCACTTCTGTGGTGCCTAGTAGTCGACGGACTACTTAGGAAACTTAATGGCGGGGGTTTCTTTGCGCTGGGATATGCGGATGATCTAACGATTATTGTGCGAGGATCCTTTCTGGACACGCTTCTGGAGTTCACGCAGTGTGCTCTTGAAGTAAAAGAGGAATGATGTGATAACACTGCTCTCTCAATTAATCCCCCGGAAGATGGAGCTGGTCATATTCACTCGAAAATACAAGCTGGGCACTGTGATTGGACTCACCTTGGGGGTTATCGAATTGATACCGGCCATGTCAGTGAAATATCTGGGAATTATCCTGGACAGGAAGCTGACGTGAAAGGAACACCCTGAGGATTGATGTAAGAGTGTAACCTCTTATTTTTGATTGTGCAGAAGATCCTTTGGCCAGACCTGGAGCCTTGGGCCGGGGATGATCTACTAGATCTATTCTGCTATTCTTAGACCTAGGTTGATATATGCTGCAGTAATATGATGGCCTAGAGTACAGTTAGTATTGGCAAAAATAACGCTGGAGCACCTAAGAGCTCTCATCTAAAGAGAGGCCCTTAATGCTATGAGGATCACGCCAATTGCGGCGATGGGGGTGTTGCTCGACATTGAGCCGCTTTACTAGACGGTTATCGCCGCAGCTGCATCGGCGACTTACCGACTAAGATGTGAGAAAATATAGAGGGCCTGTACTAGACATACCAACCTTCCCGATGGGATTCTTTCTCATCCTATCTTTAGTATGAGATGGGAAAAATGCCAGTCATTCGTACCCTGAAGGCGCCATTCAAGGTGTGCTTTCCGGAGCAGGAAGACTGGCTTAGGCCGCAGGATCCGATGCTGAAGAATGGGGTCATTCTTTTTATGGGTGGGTCCAGGATTGGTTCGAGCTCTGGGGCAGGCATTTACTGTCGAGGGAAAGCGATTAATGAGTCTATACCATGCGGAAAGTTCGCCACGGTCTTCCAAGCAGAGATAGTGGCGATTATGTGCTGTGCACAAGGTCTTTTCGCCAATAGGGAAAGGCAGTCGCATCAGCATTTGCTCGAACAGCTAGGCGGCTCTTAGAGCCCTCTTGGCGCCTCGACTTTTACCTCTAAATTGGTCTGGGGTTGCAAATGCACCTTGGAAGAACCTGGGAAAGACAACGAGGTTGCTCTGGTATGGGTACCTGGGCACTCTGGCATCAGAGGCAACGAGGCGGCTGATCAGTTTGCCAGAGCTGGCGCAGAGGCTGATTTTGTGGAACCGGGGCCAGTCGGTGTCCCCTGCTGCTTGGGCAGAAAGGAGATTGACCGTTGGCTGTGAGATTGGCATTTGACTTCCTGGAGAAGCATAATCGGGTGCAGACAGTTGAGGGCTCTCCTCGAGGGGATTTTCCGAGCGAGGGCCTCGCTATCTGTATCAAAGCTTTAAGCAGACAAGATGCTGGGCTAGTGATTCGTATACTCACGGGACAGACTCGGGTGACTCGTATACTTCCGGCATTCTCAATTATCATCTGCATGATGATGTTGATTTGCCATTAAAAAAACCGCGTAAATCAATATATCCAAAAGAATGGTTAAATATTGAGCAATTTAAATATTGGTTGCGTGAAATGCTACATGACGCAAGTTTATTTTTTTGTTGGATTTGCGATAAATCTATCATTGACAGCTTATCGCAAATCCATCGTCACACAGAATCCAAAACGCATATATATAAATATAAGAAAAATTATATAAAAGTGAGCAAACCAAATGAATATTCGAATATTCAAGTTAATGAATCTCTTTTGTCGTTTGATGAGCGTAGAAAATCAGCGGAAATCAGATATGCTGCATTCATTACTGGCAAAAATATTTCCCATCACATTGCAAAAGAGATTCTTCACTTTTTTCAACATATAGAAAAAGATCCTGATGTGTTGAAAAGCATGAGAATGGGCCGAACGAAATGTAAAAACATTATTACAAACGTTTTGTGCCCGATTGAGACAGATCGTGTCGTCAATAAGATTCAGAATACAATATATTCAATTTTTATTAACGAAACGTCTGATATAACTAATGATAAATGGATGACTTTTCTTATCCTATACATTGATCCTGAGACATTAGATATTCGCTCGCAATTAGTTAAATTAATCAATATTGATGCCAAAGATTCAAGTGCAGAAAAGTTGTTTCAGGCATTTAAATGTGAGATGTGGAAATTACAAATACCATTTTTAAATATTATTGCCTTAACATGCCATAATGCGTCTGTAATGATAGGGAAACATTTATCGTTTAAAAAAATGTTGGAAGAAATATGTCCACATTTATTAACATTTTCATGCTCATGTCATTCCGCCGCATTAGCAGCGCATGCTGCATGTAGTAAAATGCCCGCATATTGCGAGGAATTTCTTTAAAAAATTGCTAATTATCTTAATAGTAGTCCAAAACGGACGACTATTTTTCGTGAATTTTGTGAATGTTTCCAAGAAACAAATCGTAAAATGTTAAAATTATGTGATACACATTGGCTTTTTCACTATGTGTTGAAAGATTTCTTGAATCTTGGGATACAATTAAACATTTTCTTACTGAAATGGTTGTGAACGAAAAAAATTCTGGAGAATATCTATTGTCTATGATAGGTAACGTAGAAATAAAAACTTATTTTCCTCTTTTAAAATCGTAACACTTTAAATTCCTTTAACGTATTCAATGCTTTCTTTCAGGCATTAGAAACAAGGATCCATTTATTGCAGCCAAAATCGAAAAAGTTTCTCTTCCAAATGTGCGGAAAGTTTTTAAAGAAAGAGCATTTGAAACAATTTCCTACAAATATTGTATTGTTTCTAAAGAAAAATCAAAAAGATGTTAATGAAATTATTTTGGGATTAGAATGTGAGGAATATCTTAAATGGAATTAACGCTGAAAAGTCATATAGACATAGTTAGAATTGTTCGAAAGAACTATTTAACATTTTATATCACTGCTGCAGAGGAAATTCGTTACCTATAAATGACATATTTTTATCAAAATTACAACTTTTTAGACTATTTGTAAATTTATTTAATAGTAATAGTGTAGCCGCGCCTTCGATTTACACGTCCACATTAACAGAATTTATTTGTTTCGCCGATCAGGAAGACAGGACGTAAATGATTTGAGCGGGGTTAGTTTGTGGAAAAGTGTTTATTCCTTTCGACACCAACTCCCGGACCGTCTTAGGTAATCGCACGCGACAGCAAGATATAATCGGACACGCGAATTATCGTTCTAACTATAATTATATGAGCGTTAGACTTTCGGTGTGCTCCCGGTGAAGGCTTGCGACGAAGTCCCGACGAAAAGCCCTACTTTTCGATCCACGGACAATAGTCCCGGTCGATACGTGTATCACAAAAAAAAAACGGAATTTCGATCGTTCGATTCCGAGAGCCAATCGGCGATCGACAACGAGGTGTTTGTCAGAATCGAACGATACAAAGAAACCACAAAAACGGAATGAAAACAAGGCTTCGATCATAATGTCTCGCTTTAGAACGTTCGAGAAGCAAAATTAATAATATAATTTATAAAACTCTTACTTTCTCGAACATCCCGCTCGCCTCGTATACCGGGTAGGTTACGAAATAACTGGTTAAATCCTACCAACATAATCGATACGCGGCAACTTAATGATAATTCTCGATCAGACGGTCCGAAGAGCTCTACAGCAAATTTTTAAACATACAATAATAGAAGAGTACAGATAAAGATCGTTGGTGATTCAATCGAAATAAACGTGTTAACATAATCGGTAAATCTTAGCATAGAGTTGTTTACATAGGCGTTCTTATAATAGATATATGTACATACATAGAGAGTGACGATAATTAAAGTCGAACCTAATGATTAACGCATAAAGAAAACGCGAATTAATTTAAGAGCCAGTGTCACTTGATATCGGTAGCTGACAGATCTGCGTTATTGGTCGCTTTAGAATGGTTTTGGCAGTACGCAATGTAACTACTCGGACATGACCATCCGATCCCGGATGTACGTCTAATATTCGGGCAAGTTCCCATTTCGAAGGAGGTACCAAATTATTTTTCACCAATACCAGCTCGTTAATTTTGAGCTCCGGTTTGTTTTCTCGCCATTTACGCCTTTGTTGCAATGTATGCAAATAATCAGAAGACCAAGAACGCCAGATCTGCTCTAAAATCGCACGCACTTGCTGCCATCGAGACAGCCGATTCGAATCGATATCTAAAACAGATTCTTCAGGCGGGCTTACTAACGGACGACCGACTAAAAAATGACCCGGAGTTAACGCGGAAAAGTCATTCGGATCGTCATGTAACGCGGAAATCGGGCGGGAATTTAGGCAAGCCTCGATTTGACACAGCAGTGTAGCGAACTCGATCTGCGATAATGTTCGGGAACCGATCTCTCGTTTCAAATGAAACTTTAATCCTTTGACACCGGCTTCCCAAAGTCCGCCGAAATGCGGAGCGGAGGTAGGTATAAAATGCCATTTTACGTTATCATTAGCAATAGCGTCTTGTATTTGAGGGTCGGCGACAAGTCGCTGAAAGGTAGTGTATAATTCGCAGTCCGCGCCTTGAAAATTAGTGCCGTTATCACTGTACATGTCGGATGGAAGACCGCGACGGCTTGCAAATCTCCGAAAGGCGGAGAGAAAACCGTTAGTAGCGTAATCATCTACGTATTCTAAATGGACGGCCTTTGTCGAGAGACAAATAAAAACGGCAACATAATATTTTTTGGATCGTTGGCCGCGGCCGACTGATGGAATAATATTCATCGGCCCGGCGTAATCGATGCCTGTGTGCGAGAACGGAGCCGAAGGCGTGACGCGGGGCCGGGGGAGATTCCCCATCAGCTGTTGCGAGGTACGCGCGCGTTCGCGTACGCACTTTACGCAACTACGTATAAAAGATTTTACACTTGTACGCGCTGAAATTATCCAATAATTTTGGCGTAAAATTCTTAACATTAATTGAGTGCCTCCATGAAGAGAGACTTTATGAGCTTGAGCGATTAATAAATCCGAAATTCGATGTTTCGATAAAATTATAGGATGCCGTTCATTATAACTGAGTGACGAATTGTCAATCCGCCCGCCAAGGCGAATTAATTTATCTTCCCCGAGAAAGGGGTGAAGCGATAACAAAGAACTGGATCTCGGCAGTAAACAATTATCGCTTAACGCTTGAATTTCGGATGGAAAATGACGTTGTTGCACGTAACGGAGCCAAAACAAGGAAGCTTCTTTGAGTTCGGCAGCGGACAAGCACGTCGTATTTGCGGTCGTATTGCTCGCGTGACATTTTAGATTATTAATAAAACGTTGCACGCGTGCCGTGACTCGAATTAACTTCTTCCACGTAGAGATTTCGTTTGGTAATTTCCACTCCAGAATCTGTTGAGCATGACAAACGATCGTATTTCGCGTTTCGGTTTGGATTATCTGACGATCGGCATCAAGTTGACCTTTTAATTTATCATGTATCGGCCACGCGGTAGAAGGGGAACGCAACCAGGCAGGGCCAGCCCACCAAAGTTCGAAATCGCGGAATTCAGCGGGTGACAAACCTCGCGACGCGCAATCCGCTGGATTTTCTTTAGATGGAACGTGATTCCATTTAACCGACGGCAGCCGGGTTTGTACTTCCGATACACGATTCGCCACATAAGTAATCCATCTTGATGGATGGCCTCGTAACCATTCGAGCGCGACCGAAGAATCTGTCCATCCGTACATCGGAATATGCTGCAAATTTAACGATCTTTGCACGAATTCTAGCAATCGAGTTAATAAGACTATGGCATTCAATTCTAGACGCGGCACGCTAATCGTTTTAATCGGCGCTACCTTTGATTTTGCAGTGATTAAGACTACTGAAAATTCGCTGAGCGATCGGAGAATTCTTAAATAAACGACAGCGGCGTATGCGCGATTAGACGCGTCGGCGAACCCGTGCAACTCGACAGCCAGATTTTCCGGATGCATTCCAGTCCATCGCGGAATGCGAATTTCTTTTAAATTTATGAATTCCGCGCAATATTTTTTCCAGGACTCTAACAAGTCCGCCTCGATAGGAAAATCCCAATCAAGTTTTCTTAGCCACAGTTCTTGAATCATAATTTTCGCGGTGATTATTACCGAAGAAACCCATCCCAGTGGATCGAAGAACTTCGCGATAAATGATAGTATCAAACGTTTCGTATTCATATTGACCGAAGGTGACTCGATTTGAAAACGAAAAGAATCTTCTCGGGGTATCCACTCAAGTCCGAGCACTTTAAGCGTATCATCCTTATCGAATGTACGAGCGATAGCGAGTTCATGCTCTCCCGGAGGAATGTCTGTTAATAATTCTATGGAATTGGCAGCCCATTTGCGTAAATGAAAACCGCCTCGCGCCATTAATTTCGTAAGCTGATCGCGACTTTCCTTTAGCGACGGAACTTCATCGGCGCCAAATAGAACGTCGTCGACGTAAATAAAATCTTGTACTATTGCTTGCGCTTTTGGAAAAGAATGACCTTCGTCGAGCGCTAATTGATTAATAACGCGCATAGCTAAATACGGAGCTGGAGCAGTACCGTATGTAACTGTAAGCAATCGATAAGATTGTGTCGGAGAATTAATATTAGATCGCCAAAAAATCCGTAAAAAATCGACATCGTCTCGATGAACGCGGATCTGTCGAAACATCTTTTCGATATCGGCGGTGTACACATAACGAAACTGACGCCAACGAAGGATAATTGAGGACAAATCGCGTTGTAATTTAGGCCCGGTCATTAAATGATTATTTAATGTAGAACCGTTACTCGTTTTGCACGACGCGTTAAATACTACGCGAAGTTTCGTCGTGCTGCTAGACTCGCGTATTACCGGATGATGCGGTATATATACCGCTTGGTAAAGCGTCGGATTTTCGTCGGAGACAGGTTCCATATGACCCATAGATTTATATTCATTTAAGAAAGAATGATAGGGTTTCGCGAGATCTGGATTTTTTCGAAGGCGTTGTTCTAATTTTGAATAAAGAAGCGCGGCAGTTTCGCGCGAAGATCCTATATCGAGCGGAGGGTCAGTTTTAAATGGTAACCGTATTACATAGCGGCCGTCTTCGGCGCGCTGATGTGTTTCGATAAAATGTTGTTCGCATTTTTTATCTTCTTCCGACAGCTGAGGTTCAGAAGAAATTTTCTCGATCTCCCAAAATTTTTGAAGGAGAGAATCGAGTGAAGGAATCGTTACGCAATTCAATGAAGTCGCGGAACCGGTGATTGAATTAGAAGTTCCGGTAGGACCGGATAATATCCATCCTAAAGCAGTAAGCTGGGCCGTCGGAGTTCCAGTCGGACCATGTTTTACCTTTTGCTTTAATAACGATCAATATAAATCTGATCCGATGAGCAGATGGATCGGATGATTGCTAAACGGATCCGGATCCGCGAGAGATAATTTTCGTAAATGCGGCCAATAATCTACGGTTTTAGTTCTTGAGCCAGTGTATGACGTAATTTTTTGATATACGAAAGCCGTCAAAGGAAAGGTTGAGGAACCTCGCCCGTTACAAGACTCGAGAGTAAGAGACACATGAGATTTCGCTACGCCACTGTATCGTTCGCCGAAACACTGTACGTGGAGGCTCGCGCGGGAACGTTTCGTGCGCATAGTTTGACACAACGATTCCGTGATAAAGCTAACAGCCGAGCTTTGATCTAACAACGCACGAACTTTAAAATTACGTCCTTCGATGGTACGAAGTATTACCCATGCGGTGGCTAGTAACACGTTCGGCGGATTTTTCAGCGGCGAATGAATCGTTTAAACGGAAGCGACGGCGGTCTCGTTCTATATCTCAGGGGCGGCTGAGCCGTTCGGTTGAGCGTTAAGCGTTTTGTTTTCCGAAACAGAATTTTCACTAATCTTCTGTACCGGTATATTCGAGTCACGATGCAAGAGCGTATGATGTGCTCGTCGGCACAAATTACAACGTTTTTTACTCTTGCAAGAGGTCGGGAAATGGCCGACTTTTAAACAATTAAAGCAACATTTATGCGATTTGAGAAACTGAGTTCTCTGTTCGACGGATTTACGCTTAAACTCGTCGCATAACATCAAATTATGATTGCCGGAACAATTCAAACATTTTTCGGTGGCTACGTTATTCACCGAAGCCCGATTAGAGCCTTTATTTTTATGAGACGAAATATCGGCATTTAACTTAGAATGATCGGTAAGACCTCGAATTCGCAGCGTCATAAAATCGCGGATCTCTTCATACGTCGGAGATGCGGTTGATTTACCGCGTTGCAGATTCCACTCATTACGTGTGCGTGGACTAAATTTTTGCGAAATAATATAGACTAATAAGTCATCCCATTTTTCAACAGGTCGGCCTAAATTTGTTAACGCGGCTAATGACGCGGCAACGGTATCGCGTAAACCTTTGAGTTCGACAGCGGATTCCGTTTTCATAATAGGCAAATCTGCGAAAGCATTAATATGGGCATGAATAATCGCGTTTTGATTATCGTACTCTTCGATAAGTAATTTCCACGCACCATCGTAATTTGTGTCTGCAATCTTAACGTGATTAATTAATACCGCGGCTTCGCCTGTGACACTGGCTTTTAAATAATGTAATTTCTGCGTATTCGACAGCGATTCTTTCGAAGCGACGAGCGATTCGAATATTCCGCGAAAGTTTTCCCATTCCGCAAAATTACCGGAAAATTTCGGCAACGGGATTCGTGGTAATTGCAATGAAACTGCACCAGACAATTCGCGAGAAGAAACGTCGCTTACCGATGATGCCGCATTCGGGTCGTACCGGGAGAATTTACCTATCACGTCTGCGAGGTAGTCCGCCGTTTCGTGGTAGACGTCCTCGGCTGCAAAGAATTCCTCCTCGGTGAAGTATTTGACGGTACGCTGTTCGTCGGCCGTTGCTATCTGCTGAAGCTGGACGTTGAGACGTTGACACCTTTCCCACAATGTCTCCAAGGCATCCAGTCGACTCTTCGCCTTGTATTGCGTGACGTTGGCCTTGCCCATTTTCTTAAAGTTGGGGAATACTCGCTTCATAGAGCTTATTGTAATAGATTGCTCGATGAGGAGGCCCTACAGTGAGTCCGTCATGATGGTAGGCCAATAAGATGAAGCCTTTCAGCAACAATTTACCACTCGTTGGTCGTTGATGTGCTGAAGCGTGACGACAGTCCGTCGCACGCGGATGTGCGAAGACGCACTATAATTTTCACTTAACTGTGCAGCGCGCGAAAGCGTGCGACAACTATGTGTAAATGCGGATTACGCAGGATGCACTCTGAGGTGCGGAGTGCTAAAGAGCACAAAGATTGCACTTAAGCTGTGCAAAGCGCTAAGAATATTTTGCGCTAAGAATAATTTGCGCGTCACCGCGGATTACGCAGGGCGCAAATAATAATGATACGTTGTGCTTAAAAGCACAACTTTAACAGTGCAAAATGATGCAAAGTTGACTGCGCGAACTTTATTTTCCCGGGAGTCTTCTCAACGCACTCGCGTTATTATTTACGGCAGCGGAATGCGGATAGATGTTTTGATATCGCGCACCGTCTCCGTTTCACGCGACAGTTTTTATAAGTGCAGTTACATTAGCGTGTCAGCGTTCTCACTCGCACTCCGCGAACTGATTACCGAATCACTGTCTGTCTTTCCAAAAATCCGGCTCGAAGGACCATTTAATGTAGCCGCGCCTTCGATTTACACGTCCACATTAACAGAATTTATTTGTTTCGCCGATCAGGAAGACAGGACGTAAATGATTTGAGCGGGGTTAGTTTGTGGAAAAGTGTTTATTCCTTTCGACACCAACTCCCGGACCGTCTTAGGTAATCGCACGCGACAGCAAGATATAATCGGACACGCGAATTATCGTTCTAACTATAATTATATGAGCGTTAGACTTTCGGTGTGCTCCCGGTGAAGGCTTGCGACGAAGTCCCGACGAAAAGCCCTACTTTTCGATCCACGGACAATAGTCCCGGTCGATACGTGTATCACAAAAAAAAACGGAATTTCGATCGTTCGATTCCGAGAGCCAATCGGCGATCGACAACGAGGTGTTTGTCAGAATCGAACGATACGAAGAAACCACGAAAACGGAATGAAAACAAGGCTTCGATCATAATGTCTCGCTTTAGAACGTTCGAGAAGCAAAATTAATAATATAATTTATAAAACTCTTACTTTCTCGAACAAATAGAGAAACATCATTCAATGATATTTCTTTTATAGCTAAAACTATCGGTAGTTTTGATGAAAACGCTTTAAAAAAAGAATGGATTGCATTATCATCAGATTTTACAATGGAAGAAAAACAAAGCCTCTGTAAATTAAATTTCGACAATTTTTGGAAAAAAATTTTACAACGTCGCTATACTAATAATATATACAATACGTCGTAAATTAATACGATATACACTGCTCAAAAAAATTATGGCATAGAAAATATTTGCCGAAAATTGGCCAATATTGACTGCCGATCACTTCGCGAAAAATTATCGTAGATGAATGATTTTTTTCAAAATGAAGTTTGAAGTCTCTACTTTAAGAATATACCTCCATTTTTTGCATGCAATGCACCCCTACTCCTGTAACCCCTGAAATCTGAGGGCATGTTTGGCATACTGAAAATTGCAAAGTTTGACGGAATGCACGGACGTGGAAAAATTTTTTTCGGGGCACCGTTTGCATCGCCATAAAGTTCAAATCTTCCACTTCAATTTGAAAAAAAAAACGAAGTCGCTATGATTTTTTCCCGCAAAGTTACAGCCTTTCAAAATTATCGTTGTTTTTGGCCAAGTACCGGCCGGCGGGTTTGATGACTGGTTAAAACACAAGCCAGGAGCTGAAAAACGTGCGCGCGCGCGTGCGTGTGTGTACACAAACACTTTTGCCATGACTCCACTATGACTTCCAGTCATTAAACCCGCCGACCGGTACTTGGCTCAAAGGCCAACGGTAATTTTGAAGGGCTGTAACTTTGCGAAAAAAAATCGTAGCGACTTCGCTTTTTTTTCAAATTGAAGTGGAAGATTTGAACTTTATGACGATGCAAACGGCGTCCCCGAAAAAAATGTTTTCACGTTCGTGCATTCCGTCAAACCTTGCAATTTTCAGTATGCCAAACATGCCCTCAGATTTCAGGGGTTACAGGAGTAGGGGTGCATTGCATGCAAAAAATGGAAGTACATTCTTAAAATAGAGACGTCAAGCTTCATTTTGAAAAAAAAAAATCATTTGTCTACGATAATTTTTCGCGAAGTGATTGGCAGTCAAAGTTGTCCAATTTTCGGCAAATATTTTCTATGCTATAATTTTTTTGAGCAGTGTAAATACAATGAAAATAAAAAAAATATAATCCTCAACAACATCCATAAAAATTCGAATATTATTTTATCAGTATTATTTCTTCAAAGATAAGAAAACTTTTTTAACAAAAAGACGTACATATTGACCAAAGTGGATTTATATATATAGTAAAATATACTTAATATACTAAAATATAATTGTTATTAATTTTATTATTGTTATTATTATTTTATTTTATTAATATGATATACAGGGTGTTTCAGAGCGATCGTATCACCAGTTTTTGAGGAAACAACGCATTTTCGTGAAAAAGGTTTCATGCAAAAGTTGTAGAGCTCTAAGTGGCACATTATACGAGGACTGTATGATAATTACCCGTGTTAGGGAAGGAAACGCATTTTAAAAAAAAATTTTTTATCTATTTCTCAACATAGTCTCCTTTCAGCTCGATACACTTAGTCTAGCTATATTCCAACTTTTTTAAGCCATCCAAAAAATATGATTTGTCGAACTCTGCGCTCTTCATCAAAAACGGATGTTTGGTCACACTTGAATTCATTGAACCAATATTTGATGGTAGTCATCGAAGGTGCATGGTCCTTATAAACGGCATGCAACTTCACTTTGATTTCCTCACACGTCTTCCCATCCAAAAAAAGGAATCGTATCACTGACCGATATTGCTCTTTTTCCATGGTTGCAAACAAACACAAACTTGCCCGCTTTCAACAGCTATCAAAACAAAACTACTCGATAAATCTGTCTGAAATTTTGACAGGCGTCGTTCGAAAGATGGCGTTAAACGATAGTATACAGATTTTGAGTCAGTGGCGCTATTAGTCATTAAACACGGATACTTATCATATAGCCCTCGTATAATAATATTAGTATGACCTTGAATAGCACCATCAAGGTCACATAAAAATCACTTTGAATTTTTTGAATGGACCCCCCTACTTTTCATTACATATTCTTGTAGCTTACCTCGAGAGCTTTCCAAAACACTATAATAAAGTATTTTTTCATTAAGTACTTTTTGAGTTATTTTATATTTTAATCTGACATATTTTGATATAAAAAATAAAATATTTCGTAAAATATTCAGTTTTCTATAATCTTACAGTAATACTTTTATGTTCAGAATAATGAGACAAATCAATTAGTGTAAAGAGAAAAACAAATAATTGTTTAAAAAAATACATTGTAAATAATTACATACTTTTCCTTAAAAACAATTATTTTTTTTATTCTAATTGATTTGTCTCATTATTCTGTACATAAAAGTATTATGATTATCGAAAACTAAATATTTTACGAGATATTTTATTTTTTATATCAAAATATGTCAGATTAAAATATAAAATAACTCAAAAAGTACTTAATGAAAAAATACTTTATTATAGTGTTTTGGAAAGCTCTCCAGGTAAGCTACAAGAATATGTAATGAAAAACAGGGGGTTCCATTTAAAAAATTCAAAGTGATTTTTATGTGACCTTGACAGTGCTATTCAAGGTCATACTAATATTATTATATAATGCGCGACTTAGAGCTTTACAACTTTTGCATGAAACATTTCTCACGAGAATACGTTGTTTCCTCAAAAAACTACTGATACAGTCACTCTGAAACACCCTGTATATATATTTATTAATATTTTAAATATAAATTAATTATTTAATTTATATGTAAAATATATTATATTTCAATTTTATATCTATTTTTTGTGTAATATATATTTTTGTATATGTTGTGATTAATTTTACACAATATGTAGAAGTTTATAGAAAAATAATTAATGAAAAAAGATAAATAATAAACGCGCATCATATGTCATATAGCTAACTCGCCAGCTCGAGATCTCGAGGCTCACCGTGAGCCACGTTGTATCTACGATTCAAGAGAGAAAAAGACAAAAGATGATATATCTGTCTCCTTCTATATCCCAAAGCCGGTCGAGCGTCGAGCGCACACGAGAGCTCATGCTTTCGTGTACGTTGCCAGCCTATCCCCTTCACATGCTGTAAGCGTGCTGTTGCGTCTGCAATCTGGCAGCATAGATGCAAGTTTTGCGTTTTGTGCCCACTGCCAGTGCGTGTAGAGGGGATACGTACACAAGTGTAAACCGTATACATGTAATGCGCAGAGAGTTCTACACTTGTGTACGTATCCCCTCTACACGCGCTGGCAATGGGCACAAAACGCAAAACTTGCATCACTGTCTGGCAGTTTTGCTTTGTGTACAACTGCTATTTCCTTCAGTATTTTCTTTTCGCAAAATTGCGGATGCGGAATGCTTTCCTAGGATGTACCATTTGGGATGGTTTTGTAATTCCATTGACGGATAGTTGCGTCCTCCGCCCATCATTCTTAAATAAATTTTCTAATACATCCTGATTCAGTCTGTTTGTGTATATTCCATTTGAAACGTTTCGGATGAATATATATTTTGGATATATGAGAATATCTTTATTAAGAAATTGTTGGATAATAAAATGCCTTTTTGGAATTGTAGTAATATAGACCTTTGTCCCACTCGCGTTTCTTCAATAAACTGTGCCTATTATATATATATTGTATATTGTTGGTCGTTTTATTTTATTCATCTAAATTTATTTCATTTAAACCGTTATGTTGTGTCTATATTTATTTTTACTATTAAAAATATCAACCAATCGTTGAATAATTTTAATATGTCAGCTGTCTCTTTCCATTGCTTATATTTTAATAATGAATTTTCTCTATACCACTGTATGGTCATTGCGTTCTTGTTAGAGAAAACTTGTGCCTCCATCCTGACATTTTTGTTTTTGTATTCCCTTAATCTAGATGCGTTCTACGTATTTTATGTGCTATTTTCAAATTTTTTCAGTTAAGCGTTAGTAATCTATCTAGACAATCCTTATTGACAATATGTCCCTTTATTCGAAATCTGGAGTCAAAGAAATTATTTCGTGCTTATTTTTATAAATGCGGGATATCTGTATAAAAAAATGCTTTCAGTGAATTGTCCGCATGATGAGTAATAAAACACAAATTTGAATTTAGGGGGCTAATAAGAGCCAGACGCGGATGTGTTTCAGTCTTACAGAAAATAATTTTTCTATAAGACTGATTAGGGGAGACCGGGGCTGGTTGCCCATAGGGCAGATAGGGTAGGTAGACTAACTGCCAATAACTTCACACAGATGTGTGCCCGATCGCGCCAAAATTCACTGTAGAGGCAAGCGTCCCTCCCTCTTCAATTGCGCTAGATGCGACGCCACGGTCGCATGTCGTTAAAAAGTAATAGAAGTATATCGAAAAATTGACTACGTAAGTAAATATTTTTTCTCAAAGATTTTTTGTTTTCATACTTTATGTAGCTACAAAAAAATAAATGTCATAATACTATTTTAAAGTATGTTTATTAGACAAGCAATTGAGACCAGTTTTGTTTAGATCCATCAATATTTAAAAATTAGGTAAAGGATTGAAATAAAAATAGCCGTTCAGGGCTGGTTGACTAACTACGTTTGAGGTTAGTTGACTCACTAATCAACCAACCCCGGTTATATCATTTTAACTTTTTTATTGCTAAATAGTAAATTTCAACAATAACTTATTTCGCAGAACAATGAGAACATATAAAAGAAAATCAGAGAGAGCTACAACATCCAAAGACATCATGGAAAAAGCATGTCATAGGTAATTTTTGACGAGAACAGTATTAATGCAGCCACTCAAGAGCATGACATAGCTTATAAAACTTTACATAGATATATTACTAAAATGCGAAGTAAAATTGAAGAAAATCCAGGCATCACAAGGTCAAAGTTACTTTTGGACAGTGTTGGATATAAAAAAAATAGACAAATTTTTACTGATGAGGAAGAAGAGGCTCTAGCTGATTATATAAAAAAGGTTGCTAATATTTATTATGGGATGACCCCCTATGAGACAAGAAAATTTGCATATGAGTTTGCTATGAAAAACAAAAAAGAAATACCTGATTCATGGAAAACGAAAAAGATTGCTGAACAAGACTGGTTGGGACATTTTCTTAAACGCAAAACTACATTATCAATTAGGTCACCACAAGCAACAAGTCTCTCCAGAGCCACATCTTTTAATAGGAATAATGTAAATTTATTTTTTAACAACTTGAAAACTGTATATATCCGCTTAAAACTTGGTCCTGAAGACATATGGAATGTTGATGAAACTGCGGCTACGACTGTTCATGTTCCTAATAAAGTAGTTGCATGGCGTGGCATAAGACAATTAGGAAAAATGACTTCCGGTGAAAGAGGATCATTGGTCACGGTTGCAGTTGCAGTCTCAGCACTCGGAAATACAATTCCACCGTTTTTTGTGTTTCCACGGGTAAATTATAAAGATCATTTTGTTCGAGGAGGACCTATCGGATCATCTGGTGATGTCAACAAATCAGGTTGGATGAAGGAAGAAAACTTCATTAAATTTGCAAAACATTTTGTTCAATACACGAAGCCATCCAAAGAAAAACCCGTTCTTCTGTTATTAGACAACCATGATTCACACTCTATTGAAGTACTTGACTACTTTAAGAGTAACGGCATAACTGTCTTGTCTTTTCCTCCTCACTGTAATCACAAGCTCCAACCGCTTGATAGATCTGTTTACGGTCCTTTGAAAAAATACTTTAACACGGCATCCGATAATTGGTTAGCTTGTCATCCTGGAAAAACTATAAGTATTTACGACATTCCGGAATTAATTAAAACTGCACTTCCATTGGCGGCAACCAGTGAGAATGTACAAGCTGGATTCAAAGTTACTGGAATTTATCCCTTGAACGAAAATATTTTCCCAGAATCCTCTTTTCTGGAGCTTATGTGACAGACAGATCAGTCCCAGTCATTAATGACAGCAGTCACACCAATGAAGCATCATCTGCTCCAAAAAACAATGAAAATGTTATTCCACCGACCGAGCAACCAAGTGAAGCCGATACTTCCACTGGAATTGAACGGCCTCTCCTTGATTATATAAATAGTGAACATCAACCAGTAACTCCCAAGAAACAAATAAGATCTAGCTCTAATATAAACAGGAATGAGCCATTGCTTTTAAGTAATTCAATTAATAAACCGTCAACTTCTTTTACGCCGGAAGACATACGACCACTTCCCAAAGCAGGACCACGTCAAGAACGGAGAATAAATATCCGCAGAAGAAAAAGCACAATATACACAGACTCGCCTGAAAAGAAAAATCATATAGAGCAAAAACTCTCACAAAAACGCAAACAGACTATTAAGAAGAAAAAAATTGATGATGTGCATATATATATATGGTGTGTGTATATATATATATATATATGTATATATATATATATGTATATATATATATATATATATATATATATATATATATGTATGCATATATATATATATATATATGGTGTATACATATATGTGTATATATATATATATACGTATGCATATATATATATATATATATATATATATATATATATATATATGGTATATACTATGACGTGACGTTTCTGGGACGTCCGTCACAAGGGTCGAATGACCCGATCGGGGGCGGTTTTTCGGGGGCCTGCGTCCTCTCTATTTAGGGAGAGAGCGGCCCAATAGTCAGATCGACGAGATCTGACTTTTGGTTAGTAATAGTTATCGCAAATGTAAGCTCGAGATGAGCCCGCGAGTTGGTTGTCGGCACGAGATCGAGCGGCGGGATCCCATCCGGCGGAAGGAAAGGAAGAGAGAAGAGCGACGGCCGAGAGCGGGAGTCCAGGACACCCGGGAAACAGGAGACGTCAGGTCGTAGTTGTCTAATATTAAAAACATTTTATATGGCGGACAAACATTGCTGCCGATAAATTTATATTTCTTATGGCAGGAAAGGAGCGCGGAGGGCCGGAATAATCCGGCCAAAGGGGCGGTCACTCCACCCGCACGAAGCGAGGGAGTCTCAAGGACGGAGCGGCGAGCGGACTCTCAATCCGGAACCTATCCAACCAGATAGGAAAGAGAGCCGATCGGGCGCAGCCGTAAGCCCGCACCTTTAAGCCAAAAAGCAGAAAATCTTGGGAACTCCGGGGCGATGAACCCACCAACACGGCCGTGATGACAACAAGGATCGCGAGGACCGCAGGACGGCCCTGCGTAACGCGAAAGCGCCACAGGTGGCACGATAGCGATTTATCGCGCCGGCGTGTCTCCTGCAGGACTCTCGCTCGGCACTGTTCGGCGAGCTATCCGGTAGGACGCAGGTCTCCTGAAGCGAGCGATATCGAAGCGAAAACTGCGACGAAGAACCCGAAATCTTCCAGCCGGTGGGACGAGTGTCGCCAGCCAGATTGTGTTGCCGTTAATTTGTAGGTAATTAATTCGGATGAGTCGCGCCCTTAATAGTTGTCGGGCCACGCGTTTTTGTGAATTAACTTGGTGAATCTTTTGTTAGATTAAGTCGCACGGCCGACGGGCACACGCCGCTCATCCGAATTATAGAAATTAAGCTCTCTCTATCCACTTCGCCGCCGCCGACAGTCATTAATGTTAGTTTCGCGTCTGTAATTATTACGTGCTGTAAAATATCGGGATTTTCACGCTCGCGCGATCAATATTCCGGATCGCGCAAAGTATTGCGTCATACGACTCGTACACCACAGTCGTGGTGTACCGATGGTTTTCGTATTCTTTTTGAGTATTGTTAGCATTTATCTTGTACACGTTATGAATAATTAGAGTAAGGAGAAGGCGTAATTCTCCGATATCGAGCAGAGTATCTATCGGGTGTTTGTGACCCCGTCGTTAGTTTTCGCGAGTCATCCGAGTAATATACGTGGCGTATTTCAAGCAAAGGTCGTCGTTATTATTATTGAGGCACATTCCAGCATCACGAGCTGCGTTAAATGACCGATTCGAGTCGTATCACCGAGAAATTTATATTGTATTGAAGCGGATTCACGGGCGTGCGTAAAGTAGTTACCGGCGCATTCAAGAGATTTCTTTAGTTGTCGCGGCCTAATTAAGTCTCGTACGGCGGAAATCTTCGCGGCCGAAAAATCGAGTTAAAGCGCGTAAGACACCCGGTAATTTAATACTGTTGCGCACGGTCGTGCCGATCTTCGCGGAAATAATGTATTTTATTCGCCTGTAGAATAACCATTGTCGCCCACGTTTATTACTTCTGTGAACTGCTCTATACTCTTGTTTCATTTAATATATTATTATTGTTATCTTTATTTTTAACTCATCGAATGCTCATTTTTGTTCCCGTGTTCTCGATTCTCTAGATCTCTTCCGTTTCCCCCCGAACCATCCCCTCTACCATTTCGGGTATATTGAGTAGCCGCGGAATTTTGCCGTCGCGTTAATTATCGATCTCGCAATTGTCTCTTAGCGTTACTATTATCGTGAATGGTGCGGCCTGCCGTACCTGGCGCCCAACTCGGTTATTTAGTGATATATTGACTTTTTCGGGATATCGGGATCGATATTCCAGATACGCGCCGAAGGTGTGCCGTGGGCACCGAAGAACCGCCGAATAATCAAATAATTATTACTTAAATAATTAACAGAAAAAAATTACGATTACAATACATATATATATACGTGTGCATATATATATATATGATGTATATATATATATATATATATATATATATATATATATATATATTGTTGCGTCCCTGCGGGTCGTCTAAGGCGGTTATTCGTGAATCTGCTGTATTCGTCTCCGGGAGAACGTTGCTAAGCGTTGTTGTTAAACAACGGCGGACATCTTGGGAGAGATCGGCCATCTTGAGTCTCGCGACGGATGTCATTCCGGGCGGACATACTTGATATACGATTACTGTTATTACCCGTTCTGTGTTCCTTGTTCAATTGTGTGTTCTGTGTTGCTATATTAAAGTTCCTTTTATTTTTTCTAAAGAGTGTCAATCATTTACTCGCGATACGCGGGTGCCGGTTGTGTCGCGCGTGTTCGAGTATTATCGAAGTCGACGCGCGGACGCAACAATATATATATATATATATATATATATATATATATATATACAGGGTGTCCCAGATCATTGGGGACAATACTCGTGTGCAGATAGAGCAGACCAAACTGAGTCGAAAAGTCCTCTATCATATCTTTTTATAATGCTTAATAAAGGAGTTATTATTGAGTAAAATCTGGCCAATCAGCGCCGATCTTTAGCCGGGCGCACGTCGGTGAGCCTGGTAGTATGCGGCAGCACACACTTCACGTCGCACGGCTCACCGATGTGCGCCCGGCTAAAGGTTGGCGCTGATTGACCAGACTTTATTCAATAATAACTCCTTTATTAAACGTTATAAAAAAATATGATAGAGGACTTTTCGACTCAGTTTGGTCCTCTCTATTTGCACACGAGTATTGTCCCCAATGATCTGGGACACCCTGTATATATATATATACGTATATACAAGGTGGTCCTCGTAACGGTCGCCACGATTCTTAAGGCACTTACAATAATCTGACATAAAAAAGTCATAAACAGAAATTTATCAGTTTCTAACCGGCAACAAATTGCAATAATAAAAATTGACCAAACATTTTTTTTCCATAAAAAAGCAAGGTCACCTTCAATTTTTTAAATGGAACTGCCTACTTTTTATTGCATATTCTTGTAGCTTATCTCGAGAGCTTTTCAAAACACTATAATAAAGTATTTTTTCATTAAGTACTTTTTGAGTTATTTTATTTTTATTCTGACATATTTTGACTTAAATAATAAAATATCTCGTATTACGCGCACACACGCATACGCGCACACACGCATACGTACTCACACACACACACACACATGCATGTACACGCAAACGCTTACGCACACATTCACTAGCTTGGCGTCTCCCGGCTGCTCTTGTAAAATATGCAATTAATAATTAGTGTAATAAGAAAGTATAATTTGTTATTAGTTAATTCTAAAATCTTATTACTAGTTAATCTAAAATAAGAACTCTTTTTAAATCATATAGTACAAAACATGTGATAAGAATGAATTCAAACAAATAATTCAAAGAACTATTTAATAATTCAAATAAACATGTTATAAGAATAAATTCAAACAAATAATAAACTCAACTAATAATAAATAATTAAAATAAACATGTTATAAACAATAATTAATAATTAAATAAACATGTTATAAGAATAAATTCAAATTAACAATAAATAATACTTCAAATAAACTTATTTGTGTGATTTCTTATACTTTATATTATACTAAATATGTAATAATAATAATATAATAATAGATATTATTTCAAACTTTTCTAAGCAAATTTTTTTATTTTATTTTTATATTATATTTTTAAAAATGTTTTTTTAATATTTAGATGTTGGGCTTTTGTTGGCAGCAGTCGGGAGTGATTTAAAAAAAAAAAAACGTTTTTTTTTAATTTAATTTTGTTATATTATTTTTTTCTATTGTTTTTTTGTTATATTATTTTTTTCTATTGTTTCTTTTTAATTTAATTTTTTGTTATATTATTTTTTTATATTGCTTTTTTTTTATTAAATAATTTTTATATTGTTTTTTTTTTAATTAACAACATAATATAATCACGAGGAAGAGAGAGAGAGAGGGGGGGAGGGGGAGAGAGGGAGAGACTGAAACAATATCTAAATTAAAATATATAAACTATGTAGCCATAATTGTAGCTACGCAGACAAATATATAAACTGTATAGCCATAATTATAGCTACGCAGACAAATATTTAAACTATATAGCCATAATTATAGCTACACAGACAAATATATATACTGCAAAGCCGTAATTATAGCTACGCAGACAAATATATAAACTGCAAAGCCATAATTATAGCTACGCAGACAAATATATAAACTGCAAAGCCATAATGATAGCTACGCAGACAAATATATAAACTGTATAGCCATAATTATAGCTACGCAGGCAAATATATAAACTGTATAGCCATAATTATAGCTACGCAGGCAAATATCTAAACTGTATAGCCATAATTATAGCTACGCAGGCAGATATATAAACTGTATAGCCATAATTATAGCTACGTAAACAAATATATAAAATGCAAAGCCATAGAAAGTGAAACACTAATAAAATAAAAAGTAAAACATTAATAAATAACACCATAGAGAAGCTTTCTCTCTCACAATACTAATTATTACACTTTGATATATGACAGGTTGAGGTTATGTGTAATGTTTATTCCCACCATTATCACTTCGAGATGTCCTCAGTAAGTTACTAAAGTTCCCTATGCAGATGCTCAGAACGAATCTTATTGGTGAATCATTTTGCTTCTTAGATACAGTCGGCAGCCAATGAGAGGACGCATAGACGAGACCATATTGTTTTTTCACTTTTTATTAACAACATAAATAACGATAATTATACGCTTTAAACCTTCCTTGGTTAATAAGAAGCTTTTGAGCAAAAGATGATATCAAACTATGTAGTAGTTATCGAGAACTAAGAGGACAACCGATCCGAGCTCGGTGAAACGCATACTCCCTCCGTTTTTTGCCAACCTGCGGTTGGCAGCAATCGGGAGTAAAAATATGGTATAATAAATATAGCGAATAGGGGACCCAGCCCCAATGACCTTGACCTTGACATATGTTATCAAGGACATAATTCTGAGTAACTCTTTCTTCTAATTTAATCGTCGCTCGTTGCTTATTAAAAAGTTATTAACAAACAAAAATTTGTATAAATCAAGATTTATACATAGTCTGACAATGAAAAACTGAATATTTAAGTTAGTTTACAGAAATAGTCCTACGTATACTACACATATAAACTGAAATAAACACAAGTTTTTACATATATAGGGTGTTCAAAAATAAAATATAAGGGTAAATATAGCGAATAGGGGACCCAGCCCCAATGACCTTGACCTTGACATATGTTGTCAAGGACATAATTCTGAGTAACTTTTTTTCTAATTTAATCGTCGCTCGTTGCTTATTAAAAAGTTATTAACAAAAAAGTTTGAAATATACCAAAGTACATGCATGAACAGGAAGCACGCGCGCGCGCGCACACACACACACACACACACACACGGGGGGGGGGGGTGCAAGGAGGGCCTTCGGCGCCCCTCCCACACCCGCCCCACCGGTAGGCAGGGTGGACCTCGCTTTACAATGTAGCATGTACTTTATAAGTTGTAAAGCGAGGTCCACCCTGCCAACCGGCGGGGAGGGTGCGGGAGGGGGGCCGAAGGCCCCCCTTGCACCCCCCCCCCGTGTGTGTGTGTGTGCGCGCGTGCTTTCTGTCCGTGCATGTACTTTGGTATATTTCAAACTTTTTTTGTTAATAGCTTTTTAATAAGCAACGAGCGACGATTAAATTAGAAAAAAAGTTACTCAGAATTATGTCCTTGACAACATATGTCAAGGTCAAGGTCATTGGGGCTGGGTCCCCTATTCGCTATATTTACCTAAAATATAAAATAACTCAAAAAGTACTTAATGAAAAAATAATTTATTACAGTGTTTTGAAAAGCTCTCGAGGTAAGCTACAAGAATATGCAATAAAAAATAGGAGATTCCATTTAAGAAAATAAAGTTAAACTCCATATGATCTTGGCACGTTCACTCAAGGTCAAACCAATGACATCATCTTCATGTCCCCCTTTGAACCAAACAACTTTTGTCTGAAACGTTTTTCCATATCTTTCATATTTTTCGAGATATTTGCCTGGGGCGATTAAAATGAAACACCCTGTATATTAATTAAATTCTAAATTTAATACGTTCATCTTGCACTCGCTGTTCCTTCGTCTTTGTTTAATCATACTTTAGATACTTTTAATTATTTCCACGACTACAATTTACGACGAAAGTTGGTGAAGTAAATAGATGAAATTTTTAGATGTTACTATGATACTAAATAACAATCACAATTTTCGATTAGTTCACAAATCAACGTTCTCAGGCAGGTTGTTGAACTTCTTGTCTCAGCAGCCTTTCTGCAAGAGAAAGATATAATAATAGGATTGATTGATAGAATTTTTTTTATTATTATATCTGAATTTCCATTCAACGAATTTTGAATTAGCTATTAGAATTTTACTAAAAAAAATTTATCCGCTAGGATTCATTTATCAAATTTTTCATGAACGCTTCAAAACTTTATTTAATAACTTAGAGTCTAATAATAACAGCCTAAAGTTTAATTGAATGAGGAATTTGTTCTTTTCTTCGCAGTACCGTATGTTCTTTCAATATCTGAACATTTTAAGAACATAACTAAGGATTTGAATGTCAGATTTGCATACTTTGTTTCAATAAGATGCGTAACTACATTAAAATACATAAAAATATTTGTCCAAAATCTACTCGTAGCAATGTTATATACAAAATAAACTGCACAATAATTCTGATGCATCATACATTGGCCAGACAGGGGAAGATAATTATACATTACATACCCGAACATCGGGATCACATTAGAAGGGACTATTGCGAAGCATTCAGTTTTAACAAATCAAAGACTAAAGTTCAACTATGATTTTAATTGGGATGACCCGGGAAAAATGAACAGATCAAATCAGATCAAATTAAATCAAATTATATCTGATCAAATGTATTTTTATATCCGATTTGATATGATTAGATCTGACTAGATGTTTCATATCCGAACAGATCTAAATAGATCTGGTTGGACTTATTATATATGGTATTTTCTGCTGAAGGTAATGTCAGATCTGAGGAGGTATGATCATTTATAATTAGATCATTTATAACTAGTCAGATCTGGTGATATACGCGATCAGATTAAATTTGATATGAAATTTGAATACATGCGAAATCAGATCTGAGCAAATATGATTATATCTAATTTGATCTAGTCAGATCAAGTTCGATTTAAAGTAAAATAATACTTTTCGTAGATTTATTGTAGAATTTATTTTTTTCAGCATATTAGGACTTTTACAATCCGTAATGTAATTTCCAATCTGAATAACATGAGACATATGCAATTAACGTTTTTTAATTTAATTAATATGTATTAATTTTTTTCTTTTATTATATGCTTTACTTTAGTATTAGTCTCGCGATGAACAAATACCTTTGCGTGGTCAACTTTATCCGTTATTGTCAAACAAAAATATAAATAATTGAAATATTTTGTCAGATGAATACAAACCACTTACCTAATATATATACACTGAATTTGTGTAAGTTGTGCGCTCGACTTTCCGTGGCTGCGTTCGGAAACATCATCCGTGTGCACACGAGCGTCGTTCTATCTTTGTTATTTACTAAAAGTTGAACAAAGATAGAACGACGCTCTTGTACACACAGGTGATGTTTCCAAATGCAGCCCGTTAGCGGTCACGTAAGTGCAGCTTTTGGTGGGAGCATCGTGTGCCGCATAATCAATATGGCGGTGTTTGTTGCCAGAGCACGTGTTGATATTAACTTTATAAAATTTATTTCCGATTTTTATGAAGTGAATAATTTTCAATAAAATATATTTCTCATTGAGTGCATCAAAGATAACTCTTATTGTATTGTAGAAGATGATTATGTATATGGTAATGGAGAAATTGAAGAATATAGTGTAATGCACTTGAATTGGAATGGTAGATCACATGAAGGACTCGTAAAAATGAAGTCAGGTAAACGAAAAAATAATTATTATATACATTTGTATACACATATACCGCCATTTTTAATCTGTTGAACAATAATATATGCCAATCGATTTCTCGTTATATCTATATACATCTGTAGATACTGGCATTCGTCCTTCAGATAGAAATATATGTGCATAACCTAAATATCGATGATATTTTTTGTTTTATGACAATTATATAAAATTTTCAGAGAGTCAAACAGATTTAAAGAAGAAATTGAAGGAATTGTAAACAATCGACAAAGCAAATAAAACTCCACAAGATGACGAAATAAAGAAGAAAAGACAGAAAAAAGAAAGACGAAGCTACTTGTCAGATATAAAAAAAATAAAATAAATTACAATAATGTAAGTACTATGACATTGTTCCGCGAGCGTCCGCGAGCGTCCGCCGGATCCCTCTCCGATCGCGAAGCGTAGGCTAAACGGCCGCGAAAAATTGCGAAAATCGTACCGCAGTCTTCAGATAGGCATTGTGGCGTTTCTAACTCTCGCCGCCACCTTCAAGTCTCAGGCCGCGGTCAACGTGATCGAGCATTAAACGTAGCAGGCTGCTTCCGAGCGTCGAGCGTCGAACTCAGCATGCTCTGATTCATTTTATCGCAAGCTCCGTTAGAAGGCGTTATGACAGAAACAATTACACGATAGAAGAATCCAGTCAGTAATATTATATAAAGGAGTCGATTCGACATCATGGGGCGATTCCCAGTTGGACGGGTTAATGTTCAACACGTAACGGCAGCGATTCGTTTCAAATAGCTTGCATTTTGAGCCTTTCAGCATCTCAACGAGATCTTTTGGATCTTCGAGATCCTCGAGATCTTCCATCTCAACGAGATTTTCCTGATCCTCGAGATCCTCAAAACCTTCTATCTCAACGAGATTTTCCTGATCCTCAAGATCCTCGAGACCTTCTATCTCCACGAGATTTTCCTGTTCCTCGAGATCCTTGAAACCTTCCATCTCAACGAGATTTTCCTGATCTTCAAGATCCTCAACACCTTCCATCTCTACGAGATCTTCCAGATCCTCGAGACCTTCCCTCTCTACGAGATCTTCTAGACCACAAGATCTTCTAGATTCTCAAAACCTTCCATCTCTACGAGATCTTCCAGATCCTCGAGACTTTCCGTCTCTGCGAGATCTTCCAGATCTCAAGATCTTCCAGAACATCTAGATGAAACCTTCTAAAAAAGATTCTAGAATAACTCAATATCTTCCTTGGAAACTCATCCCTTGGGAATCTGACTACATCAGGAGAATAGAAATATTATAACCTATAAGAGCTCCTAATCAATCTCCTCCTCCAACACCAAGAGTACTTTGTAAACTCAGTAAAGATTTCTCAGTTTCAAGATTAATAAAGTCAGTAAAGGGACTCAGACCGATTCGAATAGATTAGGTCCTATTAAATATACTAAAACCCATCCGATTATTACTTACAGAGAATAATGTTCATTGCAAATATGTTGTAAAAATCTTAAATAAATTAAAGATTTATTTTGTAAAGTGTTCCGTCCTGGCGACTCCACGATTCCTTCCTTCCGCGAAGTTGCGGCAATGATAATCGATCGGTGATAAAAATGAGTCGTTCGGTAAATAGAGCATCTTGCGTCACACATTCCTTAAACATTTAGTCACTTGTCAATATCTATATCTATGAGTAACCGTGGGAAAGACGCGAGAGACCGGTGACGAAACCGCGCCGATCGCCTAAAAATAAATAAAAATCAGTAGATACCCTCGCAATAGAATTTTCCAGCGGAAGAATAAATCGATACCGAAAAGATAATAAAATTCCTTCTAACGAAATATCTGACAAATACAACTAAATCAATAATGACGAAACTTCTGTGACGACATATTCAGTAACTACAGCTGCACTAATATTGATAAAAATAATCATAAGGAAGTAAGACTTTTTCTAATCAGGTCACGTGCGTAAGGGAAATCTAGAGCTCAAGGGATTCTGAACTGATCACCAATCGACGATCACCACGAGTGAAAATTCGAAAAGTATGAGAAACACTCCGCCTAATGAGAACACTGGCACAATTTTTAATTCGTTGAAGTTTTGGAAGATTCCCACTCTTAGAAATTTGAATACACCCCGAAAAGAGAGATATAAAAAGAGGACTCGAAGGGACTTACACACTTATTCTCCGATCTTCAGCTTCACGCAGTCTTACTCTGTGCTTTCGCACCGTAATTCGCGAGTTAGGCACTTGTGCCACCAGTGTCCTCACTTGGCATCGTCTCCAGAGCAACCACGAATCGAACATCGGGCTGCCGACATGAGACACAGAGCGAAACACCGTACAAATTCGCCACCCCTCCACCTCTGAATTACTATTTAAAAAAGTAAGTCTAATTGAATAATTCTTCCTTTCCTTCTTTTTGTCTTGTTTCTTATTTAAATCAAAACAATTCCTAGGTTTCCGCAAAATATTTTATTCTTGTAAATCATTAACTCGTTCCGGTAATAAGCCTTAAAAAATTTTAAATCTTAATCTTAATCTAACATAAATGCGAGCGACCAATTTTATACTTCCAACCGTTCTTAACATATATACTTATTTACTTATACATTTTGATTTTGATTTTATTTTTATTATTCTATAATTAAATATACTTTTATATTGTATTAACCAGTCAGAGACTTAATTAACAATAGAACGTTCTCCTTATCACTCTGACCGATGTCCTCCGTACTAATGTAATACCCGCGAAATAAACACACACACATTCACACACAGTAGGAAGTCGACTAATCATATTTTTAAATTATCATTTGTTTATTAATGATTAGATATTCTTTATTGATCCTCTATGGGGTTAAAAATCTTCATACATATTCCTCTTTAATCTATGTTCTTACATCTAACGTCTTCCGCTTTACGCACACACACTTTTCGCTTTCTTATCCCTCTCTCCTTTCTCTTAACCTCGGTCTTATTCTATTTTACCTTAACCTATTCCTATCCTACTTACAAACTATCTCCGCCAGTGAACTGTATATATACTGGAATGAGCGACCCCTTTGTTTGGCTGTCGCCACTTTCTCGCCGAGAGAGAGGTACCTATAGATTTTGGCATCTCTTTCTAGTATTACGTGATTGGTCACGTGACATCAGAATGATGTATATCTTCTTTCTCTCGATCATACGCTCTGTCTCTTTCTAATCGCTCGCTCACTATGTATTACGTATCGCTTAGCTTCATACTCCTCGCATATTCACTCGCGTTTCTCTCTCTCTCTCTCTCTCTCTCTCTCTCTCTCTCTCTTCGACTGATGTGAGTTTGCGTGAGCGTGTTTTTGTGTGCTCTGTGTCTGGAATTTGTTTCTGCCGCTTTTTGCCCTGCTGGGCCTCTGTTTTTGCGGGGACGCTGAAGTAGGGCCATTACACTTGCTTTCTGCATTGTCGGTGGTGGATTTTTTCTCTGCACTGTTGAGATTTCGCCGCATCTTGATTTTGGTATTGTCAACGGTTTTTTGACGCTTTCGTCGCGGAGCGCATGCGTCTCCGGCATGTTGAGACAGAACAACATTACAAGACAAAGCAGCGCTTCGTCTGTCGATGGCACGGATGGCAGAAATATAAACAAACAAGCTTCTCGAATGTCAGGTGTGACTGACAGGAGCGTAGCTAGAGCCAGCTGCATCCACTTGTCAAAGATAAATGCTCTAAAGGCTTCAATTGACGAGCATAATGATGCTATAGTCAGATTATTGCTAACTTCTAAGGAAACGGCTGAAAAGCGAAATCAGATCGAGTCTACTTTTCGATTTTGCAAGGAAGCTTTCCTTGAAGTTGCTACAACGTTAACTTGTTTGCTTGAGGAAAGTTCAGCAGACAAAACCGAAGTAATAAAAAATAAACCACGTGAAATATACCACTGTACGGGACGTATTGGGAGACATGAGAACGCAAAAATCCCCATCTATACAGGCGAGTACGATTCATACCAACATCTCTGAAACGTATGCATCTAAGGCGGCAAAGGAAATGACGAGGGTTCATATTTCACGTGGTCCTTCCTTCGAAGTGTCCACATCTACATCGTTCACAATTATGCCTGATAACGATAGTGCAACAAAATTCGCGACATCGCAGGTCATCAGGGAGACTGTGTGCAAAGTTTTGCGACCCTCCGACTATGCACTTAAAGTCAGGAAAGTTTCCAACGCGCGTAACAACGGCATTAGAATAGAAGCAATTTTCCCGGATATTGAAAAAATAAAGGCACATCCGAATCTTGCGCAAGACGGCCTTAATGTTATAGAAAATACAAAAGCCAATCCACGATTAATAATCTATGGCGTGACGTCTGAAATATCTTCCGAGGAAATCAGAAACGAATTAATCGCGCAAAATCTTAATGGCGATAATAATGTCGACCTTAAAGTTATTTATATCTATCAACCTAAGGACAACAAACGCTATACTAGTTGCGTCATCGAAGTAACACCCGAGGTACACAGGCGTTTGCTCAAAAATGAGCGTATTTACCTACGCTTTTCTGCTTGCAATTTTGCGGATCACGTCAGAGTCTTGCAATGTTACAAATGTATGACCTTCGGGCACATTGCACAGAATTGCAAATTAGATCCGATATGCGGTCATTGCTCAAGACCGCACGAGATGATTAACTGCAACAACAGAAAGCTGCCACCACTCTGCTGCAATTGCACTCGTTATTCTAAGGGTGACCTGCGGGTCTTCTATACTTGCGAGTGACATGGCGCACTTGGCTTCGGACGCAAAAAATGTCCTATACTAAGCAACAGAATTAAGGACAGAATCATCAAAATTAATTATGGATAACCGGGCTGGTAGATTTGATAAGTTGAACATTTGTCATGTAAACTGTCAGTCTCTGATGGCGCATTTTGATGAATTTTGCAATTTCTTCATGAACTCTAAATACCACATAATCTGTCTATCAGAAACTTGGCTAAAACCCGAAATTCCTGATAATATGAACAAGCCAGGATACTCTTTGGTTAGATGTGACAAAAGTGGACGGCAAGGAGGTGGAGATGCCTTCTATTTCTATAATTCGCTCAGAGTGGACGTCAAAAGGAGATCAATAACTGATGCAAACTATCGCAAGCCAGGATTTCTTATTGCGGAGATCATTTCCGACAATGCATGCAGCCTCCTTCTAGCTGTAGTCTATCGACCTCCAAATTGTGGCTACCTGCACGAATTTGAGTGTCTTTTTTTGGATCTTCAAATCAAATATCAGTATTCTATGATTTTCGGTGATTTTAATGCGGACATGTTTGTTGACACATATGACAGCACGCAGCTGTACAACTTTGTTACATTCTCCAGTATGTATCTGGTACCATATAGGTCCACACACCATCTAAAAAACTCGAATACTTTTTTAGATTTGTGCATTATTGACGACGCTGATAAGCTCATAAACCATGGACAAATAGCGGTGCCTTTCTTGTCTGCTCAAGATCTTATCTACATAACTTATAACATCAATATTACGCGACGCTTTCAGAGGCTTACCACATGCAGGAATTCCAAAAATTTCAAGGAGCAAGACTTTCTTTCCGAAGTTGGCGAATGTGATTGGGCTGATTTAATGTCTTCTGACTGTTTGGCTAACAAAGTGCAGATCTTCATCAACGACCGACTATTAAATTGCCTAAATAACCACGCTCCACTGAAACAAATTTGTTTCAAAAATCTTTCAGCTCCATGGCTCACAGCTGAAATCAGAGGCGCCATGCATGAGAGAAACATATTGAGACGAATATGGCGTAGGAATAAAAACATTGCCAGCTACGAAAGATTCAAGGCCATGAGAAACCATGCACAAAATCTAATCAGGATAGCCAAGAGTAACTATTATTTGACTTTTTTCAGCCAAAAAGACAAGCTTACTCTCATATGGCGCAAACTTAGACATCTCGGTTTGATCAAAGCCAAGGATTCTATTGGATGTCTCTCACATTCAGTGGAGGAGTTAAATTCTTATTTTGCTGACATTGGAACACGGCAGACTGACGCCAGCATAGAGGAGCCGGATGCTCTCGATCTCTCGGAGGCGATTTTTGACGATGAGAAGTTTTACTTCGACTACATTGCGCCTGACACAATTAGGAGGTCTCTCGGGAGAATCAAATCTAATGCCATCGGTATAGACAATATTTCATCACGGCTAATCAGTATGACTCTCCCAGTTATAATGCCAATCATTGAGCATCTGTTCAACTTTACGTTAATGCATGGAATCGTTCCTGCGATCTGGAAGTCGGCAATAATCACACCGATACCTAAAATAAAACACCCCACCATGGTGCAACATTATATGCCTATTTCCATCTTGCCTTTTCTCTAAGGTTAGGTTAGGTAAGTTAGGTAGCGCAGAGCGCTCTGCGCATTACACGTACACGGTTTACGCTTGTGTGTGTATCCCCACCAGTACGGAGTCGTGTTGCTCGCGTCTCAATTCTGGCATCAGTGATCAAGAGACGCGGTAGCGTCTCGCTAAGTATATCTTTCGTCGTTTTTTTGTTTACTATAAACAGACGCTACCGTGTATCACTTACCGGAGTGAGAACGTTTTTTGAAAATTTTAGAAAATGAATTCGAAATATCTCGTACGTCGGACCATCTTTTCGAGAGATGAACATATCAATCGAGAACATGGATTTTTCCGAATATAATAATATCAAAATGACACTGATAGATGCATTTGATGTACAGATTTCGATATTTCGTATGAATTTTTCGGTCCAAAATGTGTCACTTTTTGGGACGCCATATTTGTCCAGGTTCATTGATAAGCCGCTAGATTTCTAAGACGCTATATTGTTCCAGGTTCACTGATAAGCCGCTAGATGTCTCGTTGTTCGCAAGATATTTCATATAAATTTTTCGGCCCAGAATGTGTCACTTTTCGAGACGCCATGTTTGTCTAGGTTCACTAAGACGCCGCTAGGCGTTGCTTTGGCAGTCTCGGCACTATCGCGCGATTATCAGACTTGATATATTTGCATTTTCATTCACATTTTATTTGTGATCAAGTTAAGATTAAAAATTTATAAAATGAATTGCACTTATATAGAAATTCATGGCAACACTAAAGTTATTTTGAATTTCACAATAAATAAAATAAATTAACAAATATATGAGTAATATAATAATAATATAATAATTAATATATCAAATATTAAAATGAAATTAACATATTAAATAATAATTTTTCGTTGATCTTCCGCAATTATCAAAATACGTGATAGTTAGGCACCCACACACTCACACTCACACCACACACACACACGCACGCACGCAAAAACTTAGCGTTGTTATGTAAAGTTATTTTAGTTTGTATTATATTTTATTCATAATGTTAATTTTAATTGGAATAACAGCGCTAAGTTTTTTTTGCACATGAAATTTTTTTACTTTTATTTTTTTAACGTCAATTTTTTTGCGCATAAAATTTTTGAAATTTAATTATTTTAAACTTTAAATTCTTTTGCATTACATTTTTTTATATTTATTTTTTAACTCTAATTTTTGAATTTTTATTTTTTTAACTTTAAATTATTTAATTTTCGAAATTTAATTTTTTGTGTTTTGTATTTTCTTTTCTTGAATATATGTTTGAGTATATTTGGATTAAATAAATATGAATAATTATTTAGATATAAATAATTTATTATTTGTATATATGTATAAAAATATTTTAAAAATATATAATAATTATACATTTGTACGATCAATTTTATGTTTTACACCCTCTCTTATGCCATATATATATACATATATTTTATTGCATTTTATTTGCTTCCGCAAATAGAATAGAATGCAGTATTAAATAGATAAAAGAATGCAAAATTTCACAATATTAATATTTTCTGCATCTTACATTAAATAAATCTATTCTAGTTATAAAAAATAATTTAACTGGATATTATGCATTATATTTTTCTAAATTTACTTAGCGTGATTGTTTGATTTCACTTCTTTTTGATGCTAATATTTTAAGTTTTCCCGTGTTATTAATACAGATAAAATGTAATTTATAAATATAATTATTGAAAAAATAATATTTTTGGTGGCGATGACTTTTTGTAAAATAAATATAATTTTTGAGAAGATAATATTGTAACGATTCCGTTACTAGCCTTGCGAGCCGACCAGGCGCCCACATTTCTGAGGCTCGGCGCATATGGCGCCCCTAACACCCGTTGCTCCCACACCCGTGTTGCGGCCCCGCCGAGGGACCGCCCCACCACGCGCCGACTCGCGTGAGTGGGAGGCCGGCCGTCGGTATATAAGGCGGCCCGGCGAGCGTATTGCTACCAGTTCCCGATCCTGAGTCCTACCTCGTACAACTCCTGATCCGAAACCTCTCGCGTTACACCAAGCTACGGGCTTCCCGTAGTTACGCCAGGCTACCCGGTTGCTGGGACGGCGCACCCTGATACCCCGCGTTAAACCAGGTCACGGGCTACCCGTGGTTATGCCGGACTTCCCGGTTGCTGGGACGGCGCATCCTGATATCCCGCGTTAAACCAGGTCACGAGCTACCCGTGGTTATGCCGGGCTTCCCGGTTGCTGACGCAACCTACTAGCTTGTAAGACCGAACCGCGTTTCCCGCGTCCAATTTAATCGCACGACCGTTTATCTATACCGCGACCAGTTATACCGAAAGACCGCTTTAATCTCTGCGTCCAGACTCTAGTACCGCTCTGTATATACCGTGACCAGTTAATTGTAAGACAGCTTTGTATCTACTCCGCGACTAGTTATACCGTAAGACCGCCTTGTATATATACCGCGACTCGTTAACCATACGAACACTTTGTATATACCGCGTCCAGATCGGCTACCAGGCCGAACCCTGTAATGTAGAGTTAATTAATCTCATTAGGATTTCCGCCAGTGTTGCGCCTACTCCGCCTTTCTACCTACGGCCTACTTACTACAATAGCGCGCTAGTCCTTCTAAGGATAAGCCGCAGAAAGTGCCGACGCCCCGTCCTTCTAAGGATAAGGCAGTTGGAATCACGTTAAAGACCGCGCGACACCCCTTAGTATTTAAGAGCTACTCTATCTATCTTAACGTAATAATAGTTGCTTGCATGTGTACACCGCGGCCACAGAACACCTCGACATCGCCCGCATGAGCCACGCTCGCTCCCCGAGCCCTGCCCGCGCCAGCTAACGCGTACCGCCGCTTTCGCGAACTTCTGTACGCACCGTTCTCGCATGCTGCACTTTGGTAAATATAGCTTTCTATGTTAAACCTTTAGCAACCGCTTAAATAAACTAATTATTCAACCAAGTTATATCGAGGAAGAGTGAGTTAGAGTTTCCCTCTTCTTCCGAATCCTGGCACCGGCGAGCCTGATCCGCGGCGTCGGGAAAGGTGAACCGTTACATGGCGCCCGAACATATTTTTGATGGCGATTAATTTCTGTAAAGGACTATTTTGGCTGGAGAGAGATATACTTAGCGCTTTTTTTTACATCTGTGATGTCTTTTTAGACGGATTGTCTTTTCTTACCTAAATTTGATTATATTCAGAAAAGACTTTATAATTATATTATTACATTTTTCTTTCATAATCAGGAAGTATATTTGCGAATCATAATAATTCTTTTTTATTTTTTAATAAAAATTGAGAAAATGATAAAAAGATAATATTTTCTATGTGATATTAGATTAACTATTTCTAAAATTAAATAGGATTGTTATATGTATAATATGTTTATTAATAATAACACAAATGTAAACATTCAATCATCCAACTGACACAGTAAAGCTAATCCTCTTTTGATCCAATGACTCACGGGATAATCTGTGTCTATAAAAATTGATAATATATAATTCGAGGAATGTCCTGTAGTCCTAAGCACACCAAAACGTGCCGATGTTATATAAAGCGGACACTCGTATCGGTTTCCAATAAAAATAAGCGCCACCTCGCAAGGTTTTATCCATACAATTGGCATAGGGTCCCACAGTATTTTTGGATAGCTTTCGGCCAGCAACATTCGCTGGAGGTCCCATCGGGCTCCGCTTAAAAACATTCCATATATGTAAGCTCCATCAATGGGTATTCTCTTGGCCTGGTGCGTTGAAATTACCTAAAAATAATGTTGATTCATTTGTTAGTTAAATAAAAAATAGCCCTATTCATTTTTATAAAAATATAATAAATATAATTATTTGTATTAGATTATAATGTAATATTATACTAAATAATATATATTAAATAATAGACATAATTATATTTGTATTAGATAATAATGTAATATTATACTAAATTATATATACTCAAGGGTAATGGATGTTAATCACAAAAATCGAGTAGAAAGTTGCAACTAATTCCTATCTCTGGTTTATAGGATTAAGAACAGTACAAAATATGCGAATGCGCATGCTAAATGCAATCAAAGCATTTCCCCAAAAAGTTCTTCCGCGCACGCGCGCGCACACATGTACACATACACAAACAAACACATACGGGATGTTTGTCAGACTTCATCCCCACGTGATGCATTCTGAGTAATGGCAAAAATGTCAGACACATTGTAACCTAAAAATATAACTTAAAATCTATTTCAAGGTCATAACATGGTGCGATTGAACTCGCCTTGGAACCTTGGGGTACCACCTTCTTTCAGGAGCTCAAAATATCATGTGCCATTTTAAAAAACTGCAAGAAAATCCCGCGAACCCAAAAATTTTAATTTTAATAAAACTTTACACACATGTGGGGGGGGGGGGGGGAATAAACAAATTTAGAAATTTTTAATTGCAGCCTAAAAACAATTCTAAGGAGTGAAATCATATATAGAGCGGTTTTATGTTATTCTCGATATATCTCGAAAATTATTAGAACATTAAACATCTAGCCATTATCACTAAAACATTTCTTAAACACAACCCAAACCTAATCCTCGCAAGAGCCGATAAGGGCAACATTACTGTTGCTCTTGACTAGGATAAATATCTAAAGAGCGTTGAAGAATTACTTAAAAATACGGAGACATACATTGTTCTTAAAAAAGATCCTACCAAAAAATTGACTTCTGGTTTACGCGATTTGTTGACGAGATGTAAAAATTCCGATTTCATTTCGGTTTCAAAATACAGATCGTTGTTGTGTAGTGATGGGGTTTTACCAAGGGCTATGGACTCCCTGCAAATGCATAAGCCAAACTGTCCATTTAGAATAATAGTTTCTTCTCTAAACACAGTCCATTATATCACCTAGGTTCTTACTTATATTAGTTTATGTTTAAAAGTTTTCCAACAGCCCATAGTAACGTTTCAAATAGCTTCAAATTGGTAGAAAAACCATCGGAGATTCATATTGATAATAACTTTAGTCTAATCTCGCTAGACGTCGTTTCTCTTTTTACAAATATACCTATTGAAATGGCGATGGACAGTGTTTCGGATAGATGGAATTATATTTCCGATAATTGTAAGATTTCTAAATCAGAATTTCTCCGAGCAGTTAGATTTATTTTGAATTCAACTTTCTTCATATTTAATGTTATATTTTACCAACAAACCCTTGGTACATCCATGGACTCCCTTCTGTTCCCCATTATCACGGATGTTGTACTGCAAGATTTAGAGAAAAAAGCGTTTGGGTCATTAAAGTTCACCCCTCCATTTTACTTTAGATATATGGATGATATTGCTCTTGCTGTTTCATCTTCTTTAATCGATTATACATTGAATATTTTCAATTCATTTAACTCCAAGTTACAATTCACATTGGAAATAGGAACAAACAACAGATTAAATTTTCTGGATATCACTATCATTTTAAATAAAAATCGTATAATATATGATTGGTTTCATAAATCAACTTTTTCGGGGAGATATCTGAACTTCTTCTATCAAAATCCTACTTGTAAGAAAAGAGGCACAATTATTGGTCTCATTGACAGAGCATTTTTACTCTCACATCCAAAGTTTCACTCCAAGAATATTGAGTTGGTTATAAGAGTTCTTCTCGATAATGGTTATCCATTGAAGATCATTTTTCAAACCTTTCACGCACGTTTCAAAACATTATTTAATAAATCGAAAAATAGAGAAATGAATATTAATCAGGAACTGAAGAGCGAGGCTCTTTCGTATTTCACTTACCGTACGTTCCCTCTATATTCAAGCGATATATTAATATTACGAGGAATCTTAATGTTAGATTGTTCTACTTTAGTCTCAATAAATTACGTAGTTACATTATAGTTCATAAAGACACTCTTCTTAAAGCTTCGCACAGCAATGTCGTTTATAAAATCATCTGCAGTAATTGTAATGCCTCATACGTCGTTAAACGAGCAAACAATTACATACAAGGATATCCGAGCATCGCAGTCATATTAGATGGATACGACGAATCATTCCGATTTAACTGATCATAGGTTAGAATTTAATCACAATTTTGATTGGGATGGAGTCGAAATTCTGGATAGTGAACCTCTGTTTTAAAAGCGCTTAATTTCTGAAATGGTATACATTAAAAGACAAGAAAATAGCCTTAATTTACAGACAGACACGAAATGTTTATATCATGCTTAAACGGATGTGATCGATAAGTTACCAAAACTTTGAAAGTCATGCCATCTTATTTGTAAATACTCCTTTGTATTCTTATGTATCGTGCGATATGAAAAGACTTGACATTCTGTCTCGAACATTCGTGTGTAACATTTACCTTCTGTACAACATGGGTGACTCACTCAAGTTCGGTATAATTATATTGCCAGTTATTTTTTAATGTAATATATTTTATCGGACGATCTCTTTCTGTCTCGAAATTACATTATATAACATTTACCATCTGACAACATGGGTGATTCACTCTTATTCTGTGTATTACTACTGTCACATTTTTGATATAATATATTCTATACAATTTGTAATTGCGCTAAGGATGGTCCAAAAAAAGAAACCGAAACGTATGCTTATTGTGATTTTGTCTATCACGTAAGTAGTATAGCTATGAGAGTTCTAACGCAAGTCCTCTGAAGGGGGGGAGGTGAGGGGCGAGGGGAAACCAGCGCGGGGGTATGACATCACGCGGGGGAACCGCGGTGAAACCGGCAGGCGAGGAGTCCGCGGGGGGGGGGGGATCGCCCGCAGCGGATAGGCGAGGGCTACGCGGAGAGGGGGGAGGGGGACAAAATATTGATAACATATTTATAGGCCTAAATTCACTTGCTTTTCTAGCTTTCTCTACTTTTGGAATCGGTATTATTGTAGACGTTTTCCAACCTTTTGGACAGCAACCTTCCTTCAAAGAATTATTTATTATATCAACAAATTCCTCTTTTATTACGCAAAATACTGCCTTTAATATATCGCTGGTTATTCCCTCCTCTGTACCTTTCTTTTTCGGTAGTCCCATAACAATTTCCTATAAATGCTCTATACTAATCATTTCAAAATTTTCCATAATTCCCTCGTTTTCAATAACACAAATAATTCTTTTACATGCATTCCCAGTTTTACTCCCATTTATAGATTTTACTATACTATTAATACTTTGTATATAATATAAATTAAATTTATCTGCTATATTGCATCCTTCAGTGCCGTCTCATATTTCAAAATCTATATTCTCTACTTCCCTCTTACCCCCTGGTTCGCCTCTAATTATTTCTTTTAGTGTTTTCCACATAGATGTAGGATTTTCTTTATTAAGATCTATCATATTTCCATAATATTCTTTCTTCTTTGTCTTAATTAATTTAACTACTGTATTTCTTTCAATTTTAAATTGCAATCAATTTTGTTCCGTGTCAGCATACAATGCCTTCCTATATGCCTCATCCCTTTTAGCCGCTGCTTCTCTTATTTCATCCGAAAACCACTTTTTCCCTTCCCATATTCTCGGAATTCTAAAATTTTTTTTAGGTGCTGTGGCATCCAACGCATTTACTATACTATCAACAAATTTCTTCGCTCTCACACTGATATTCATATCTTGGTTTTTCTCTAATTTATTTTTCACTAATTTAATAAATTCATCTATATTAAACTCTCTATAATTCCTAACACTAAGTTCTCTGTATTTATTATCAAATTTATTCGCATTCAGTTCAACTTTTAGCCACGCATGGTCCGTTATTTTAGGTTCATGCATTACCTGCATTTCTATTTTATTATTAGCAAAAATTAAATCTATAATTGTTTTACTATCTTTCGTAATTCTCGTCGGTTTATTTACATATTGTTTCATGCCTAAGCTCAACATTGTCGTTTGTAACTTCCTTGTATAAAACGAATCTAACATAATATCTATATTAAAGTCTCCTATTATCATACATTCTCCCCGTATTATTAACTCTTCTATTATATACTCCAGAAATCTTACGAAATCACCATGCGATGCACTCGGTGAATGACATATTACCATTATTATTCCTCTATACAATTTTTCTTTCACCTCAATCGCAGCACACCAACAAATCGATTCTAATTTTTTCACTAATACTATTTCATATTTAACATCATCCCTTATATATAAAACAACCCCTCCTGTATTTCTATTTTCAGCATCGCATCTAATTATACTATAACCTGGTACGTTCACTTCACTGTCTTCAATTTCAGCAGTCAATCTTGTCTCTGATAACGCTATGAATGCCGGATTTACTTTCTTCATAATCTGATGTTGTATCTCATCTTTATGCGCCATCAAACTTTGCGCGTTTGTATACAATATTATTTCCGCTTCCTTCTGTAGTTGCTATTTCGCATCTTCCCAGCCGGTTTTCCTCTTCTCCTCTTGTATCGCCCTTTTAAATGTTGGACATTCTGGGCTAAGGGCATCGTGTTCATCACTTATCTTCAGGTTGTATGTTCGAATTTTAAACATACAATTTACACATTTTTTCTTTGTTGCCGTACATTCAATCGCTTTATGATTTCCCGCACATTTGTGGCATGTTTCATCTCGCGTACAATTTTTTGCAATATGATAGTATCCCCAGCATTTAAAGCATCTTTTAACATTAATGTGATTGAATATAGGACATTTTCTCCATCCTACATTTAGTTTCTCTATTTTCAACATCAATTCATGCGTTTCTTCATCTATTTCAATTATTATCGAACCTTCTTCATTTTCTCTTCTTCTAAGTTGATTATTATCATTTCTTTTTTCTTTAACTATTTTCTTCACTATTCGCATTTGTAATCCATCATTTATTGCATCAATTCTATTCTGCTTCTTGATTGTAGTTATTAAGTCATCATCATCCAATCTCATTTTTTCTTCGCTGACATTGATAATTTTTATTTTTGGCTTCATCTGCGGTGATTCCGTAACTTTGAAATTTTCTCCTAGTTTGTCCTGCACTGTGGCTTTCAACGTTTTCATTTCTTCTCCAGTTTCACAACCCATGATCACTGTCCCCTTGCTTCCTTTTTTTAGCTTCGTTATTCCCATCGCCATGTTTTTGATATCTATCTTTTCTTTTATCAATTTTTTTGTAACTTCACTCTCTTGTTGAATCTTGGGTTTGATAATTATAACATTCTCTTTCTTTTTCTCTTTAACCGCTTCACTATAGCTCCTTTGTATTCCTCCTGTTGATCCACATACTTCTCCCTGTATCATTCTTTTCAACTCTTCTAGCAGTTCCTGCTTAACATTTACCAATTCTTCTCGAACTATTTCCTTGACCATCATTTTAATTTCCTTCTTACATGCTGTTTCATCTTTTATTTCTTTTACAATTTTTACCAGCCAATCTATTTTTACGTCAATAGTCGATGATCCACTCGCTCCTGATATTCTATATCCACTATTTGGCGTCGTAAACGAACCTGTAGATCCTGTAGATCCTAGCCTGTCCCTGCCGCCCCCAGCCACTGCCGATGCCTTCTTCATATCTGCTTCACTTTCAATTGTAAATCTGTCAAATGGGCCAGAACACGGTACCAATTCTTGATTTTTATCGTAAATCCTATGCTTGCTTACACATCCTGGATGGTAAAACAGCTTAATACAATTCACCTGATAGCAAGACTTGCATGTCACCACCTGATTTTTTATTGTCTTTTTACATGCCGAGCATCGATATTCAGCATATTCATTGTCCATGCCGATAATTATCGGCCGAAACCGCTAATATCAGCGTAAGCGATCAGTCACCTCTGTTCCACTGTCACACGTCAGCACTTTTGTGTCCACCTTTAATGTCTACCTGTTGTGTGAGACTTTGGTGTCCCAGACAGGAAATGCACTTCTCACGCCCACAAATCAGCATATCCCGGCTAGATAACACTCATGGCTAATGCCGGTCTATGCCGCTATGACTTGAATAACTTTCTATCACTCCCCGTAACTATTTAACCGTTTAAAAGTTATTACTTTTGCGGAGCGATGTTTGACACGTCTTCTCCACTGCAGAGAGAGAGAGAGAGAGAGGCTTCCATTCATACTGGTGATGAGCCAAGACTCATCGCTGAGCGGCTACGGGGGCCAATTTTCAATCGTTTGATATGATTGGACCGCTCTGGAGACGTGCTGGGGATGTCGTCTCTCCGGGGCAATCGGCACTGCATCCATTGAGCGAGATTCCAACATCGCTCTGGAGTCGTATGTACTGTGTTAGAGTGGCGTAAGGTGCGAGGTCTGAATAGCTCAGTGGTAAGAGCAGTTGCCCGGAAAGCGAAAGACTCGGGTTCGATTCCCGATTCAGCCACTCGTACCTCGCATATTTTTTCAGACCCGCAAATGTTGTTTTCTAACAATTATTTGTCGGGCTGAGGAAGTGTGTAAACGCCCTACACATACACGACAGTGCCGCTGCCACGGAAGAGATGGATGCTTGGTTCGTGCCTCCTCCTGCCTTAAATCCCCCCCTCGCTTCACTCGAGAGGGAGAGGGAGAGAGAGGGAGAGAGAGAGGAAGAGGGAGAGGGAGGGAGGGAGGGAGGGAGGGAGGGAGGGAGGGAGGGAGGGTGGGAGGGTGGGAGGGAGGGAGGGAGGGAGGGAGGGAGGGAGAGAGAGAGAGAGAGAGAGAGAGAGAGAGAGAGAGAGAGAGAGAGAGAGAAAGAGAGAGCACGAGGCATGCATGAGTAGAAAAGGAAACAAGGAGTCGCAGAAATAATCAACATTTTTTATATATATAATAATAATAATCTTTATTTAATATAAATGTATGTGTGTGTGTGTGTGTGTGTGTGTGTGTGTGTGTGTGTGTGTGTGTGTGTGTAAAATATAAAATAAGTATAACAAAAATAATAATAATAATGAGGATAATTTAATAAATTCGCTCCATCTGAAACAGAAAATCATTTCATTAATATAAATTTCATGTTTAATATTTAATATATTACGAATCATATAAAAAGATACTCACAATCAAGCCTTCGATCTTTTGCTCGGAGGCTCATCCCAAAATTCCTCGACGTTTTCCTCGTAGGGCTCGAGGTCGAAGAAGCGTCTTAAATCTAAATGGAGGCCGTCCGGGTTGTCCTCCCACACGTCTTCGCGGATCTCGCGCTCATGCCGCCGCACCATTCCCACAAATCGCCGGTGGTCAAAATTTAAAAATCCAGGGATCTGGATGTCGTTCGTAAAATCGTACTATAAATCGAATTATAATATATTATAAATAATTAATATATTATAAATAATTAATATGAAATATACACAAATATTACTTACTCGTTGGAAAACTACCAGATTTAACAGGGCTCTCAACAGCCCCATCGCCAAATCCTGCGCCCACCATGACGCGTTCCAACGTCCTCGGCACAAAACCAATTCAATTAATGATGGCATTTTTAACACTTTTGCTTTTACTATAACGACACTAGACTGTTAGACTGTAGATACTTTCTGACGGACCATAATGGGATAGACATTGTCTCAAAAATTTTAGAGTAGATGTATCACTTTACAAAGAACGCTTACCGTCTGCACATGATAAGAAGGCAAAAGTTAGCATGTTTCCACGAGCAACTATCTAAAGTCTTTTAACTATGAATAATATATTATTATAATATGTAAACCACTATCGAACAGCTTTGAACAGCTATCGAACGGCTATCGAACAGCTTTGAGCAGCTATCGAACGGCAATTGAACAGCTTTGAACCATTAACAAACGACAAATTAATTATTTCAAAAATTTTATGTCTATAGACATGTAACATCTATATTTTAATTAAATGGCTGATGCCGTTATCTAACTGTTGTGCCTCTAGCCGCTAAGGAAGAGGTCTTTAGGGATTTATACGCCCAAAGGATTAGGATCCACGCTCGAAATAAGACACTCCCGGACGTTAGGTATAAATTGATATATTTCAAAGGTTCTTGTACACTTTCACTTAGTCGCGAGTATAATAATCGAGCGCGATACGTACGGTATATCGATACTGTTGAGATGAGCGAGCGAGTAGCCAGCGATGTTAATGAGATATATTACTGAGCTATGTTACTGAGCTATGTTACTGAGCTAGCGTCGGTGCATCTCGCGCTTAATATATATTAATTAATTAGGTCGTTGATTAGGGAGGAGTGTGGTATCACTGACCGGAGTATGTCTCGTGCTCCGCTTGTCAGTCTGTCTCGTCAGCTGTTTACTCAGCTTCCGAGAACTTGACCGTGACTTCCTTCTCTTTAGTCACGTATCTTTACTTTATTTTATTAATAATCTTTTATTACTTTTATTCTTTCTTAATTACTTTTCCTTGAGCTCTTTTTCTGATTCTAATGCTTTGCTTTAATCAGCTCTTTCTCAATCTTTTCTGTTCTACTTTACTTGTTTTATCTTTTAATATTAAGAAATCGGTCGGGTTACGACATTCCTCCCCCTTTGAAAAAAGAAAATTAACTATACGTGAATTTTCGTCTACATATTGTTTCGCTATACATTTTTCGTATTTTACAATTGTTTCTTATATCTACTTTATTTCAATATAGCATTGCAGTGTTGATTATCGCGATATCGGTTTCTATGTCAGCTGTTATATTCGATGCGCTTGCGGTGCCATAGATGTGCTCTTGAATTATTTTCGGTTTGCACATCGGATTTATATTAGTTTCTGGTAGTTTTTTCTTTTCTATCTTATATTTTTTCTTGGCGTATATAATTGCTATTGTGGTTATTATTATTATTATTATTATTCCTGTGCAACTTGAAGCTACGGGATATATAATGTGTTCGTTAGTAGTAAAATAATTGTTATTTAATTCTTCGTTTGTTTCGTCAAGTCTTTCGCTTAGATCCCTTAATTCTTTCGGGTTTCTAATGACTTTTCGTAATTTTATCGGTCTAATTTCGTCCAATATTTTTTCGTTTCGTTTGTCGTGTGTCATCGTAAGATTATAATCTGGTAGATTTGTCTGTACGATTGTTACTATCGCGGGCTTTTTTGTCCGTGTTATGACGTCTTGTGTTGTTAATTTACATTTTTCTTTTAATGTGATTTGTCCGCTTCTTTTTATTTCTAGTTTTCGCGTTGCGTCGTTTTCGCACGTTATTTCGATCGGTTGGTTTGCTCGTGTAGAGTATAACCATGAGTTCGCATTACTCAGCGCTATCCATATGGTTGTATTCGTGTGTATGTGTCGAATATTACAGTTGTTTGTGTATGTCTCTAACTGTATATATGCTTGTACTTCGCATAGCGCTCCTTCGTCTAAGTAATGTATGGGATAATTTCGTTCGCAAACATATTGATCATTACTTCGCACGCATTTATTTAGATCGTTCTCGGTAGGCGTAAAATACGTTCGGCTATCTACGTCTATCGCTATTATCGGTTGATTTACTTCTATAAATATAAATGTGTTATTAAATTTGTGCGTAGGTAATGGGATTGCCTTTATTATTTCATACTCGGGGTATGTGATTAGCGGAATCTTAATAATCGTAAATATATTTGTATTATCGTAGTATGCGCTAATTGTTAAGAACTTTTCGATTGTTCTCCAATTTTCTGCGGATATTTGAAATGGGAAGTGCGTTATCTGTGGTATTAGTGACGCTGTTTCCTTGAGGTTATCTAGGATGCTTTCTATGGGTAATAATCTTATGTCGATTACCCCTCTTTTCGCGTTAGTCAGATGCACGTTAATATCCATAAAATTGTTCGTTAGATCTTTTATTATGGCATTTAATATTATAAAGTGTTCGTCGAGATCTTCTCGTTGTCCATATCCGACTTCTGTTTGTATCCAGGCTTGTCGCATCTTCTCTGTTATATTTAAGAATTTTTCTTCATTTTCTTGCAGAACTTTTTCAACATTATCCACATGCGCAATTGTTGCGTTTAATATTTTAATCTGATTTTTCATCGCGTGCTGCAGCGTTTGCTGATTTCTTTGCATGAGATTTAATTGCTCCTTTATAATTTTTACGTCGTCTGCGTCCATTGTGCCGAGGAGTGTTTTGGCTATCGTTCCTAGACGTCGATTAGCCCTCGTCTTGTCTTTTTGGGTGATTGGTACGCAATTTTTAGACGTTTTAGCAATTTTTCTGCTTGTTCTCTGTCCTTTTCTGCTATTTGAAGCAGGTTGTGGCAGGTTTCTTTCATTTTTATTTGCAATGGTTTAGCATAGAGCTCTCGTCTGTGCCATATAGTTTCTCAATTGTTCACGTCGATGGTCCATTGCGGCGATGTCTAGTTTTATCACCATTTTCCATGTGGATTCGATTTGGTTTATCTTGCCCATTTTTTCGAAGTAGATACCCGGTTCATATTTAAATTCTTTTATTTCGACTTGAGTATCAGGTTCGGTTTCCTTACAGGTGCTCCGTGCAATAAGACTCCTGTAATAGAAAGCTTTGTATTATATTATAATATTTTCTTAGAATCATTTGCGGTGCATTCTCTTTTTCTCTGGATGCATATGCGGCTATTTGTTTTTATTTAGCCCTTTCCAGGCTTTTTATTCGCTCTTCCATTCAGTCTGTCTTCCGACGTCGTCTCGTACTTTTAATCCTGTACGGAAATTTTTCTTGCGTGTTGTCTCGTCGCGTTGTGCGAACGGTTCTTTGAGTTTTTTCGGGTGTTATGGCTCCCAACTGTCACGAGCTATTTTTCAGTGTAGCTCAAAACTCTGTTAGGGGTCAGTATCCCTTAGTGGAGGTGTCAGACGTGTCGGACCATTTTGCCCGTTCCTTTCGGGACCAAATCTCGGCGCCCGCGCTTGTTCGCGAGGTCGAGTTGCTGGGTCTTCCGGATTTAGTGGTCGATCGTGATGTTGATTTTGTGCCGGAAGTGCCTGTGGACGCGCCGCCGCCCCATATCAATCGGGGTCGCGGACTTGAATTTCGGTGGGATCCGGCGCCTCGTTTTGTGGGTCGTGGTCGCTTTCTCAACCCTGAGTGTTTTTTATTTTGTTCGTGCATTTTTCTTTCTCTTTCTTCTTTTTCTTACTCTTTAATTTTCGATAAATGGTTTCAATCGATTTATGTGGACGCATATGGTTCTCCTTCCCCCTTTTATTGTATAGTTAACTTCCGAATTCTTTTCGATTATCGTGTAGGGTCCGGTCCATAGGGAGTTCAATTTCTTTGATCGTCCTCGGCGAACTGTTTCGTCGTACAAGAGGACTTTTTCTCCTACCTTGAGTTTGATTTCTTTCATCTTTTTATCGTAATTTTCTTTAGTTTTTATTTTTTCATTCTTTATGTGCTCCTTTGCAACTTGCTGTGAGGCGCGTAATTTTTCTTTTAATTCTTGAGCGTAATCATCGTATGTATACGTGGGCTTAGGCGGTTGCGACAATGTCGTCGGTAATGTTGCTCGGTGCCCGTACATTAATTCGAAGGGTATGAACCCTGTCGCCGTGTGCGGTGTTGTATCGTACGTAAACATCGCGTAGGGAATCCATTCGTCCCAATCTGTTTGATCGGCGTTTATATAATGTCGGAGATATTTGGCTAGAGTCCGGTGAGATCGTTCTAGCGCTCCGTTGCTTTCCGGATGATATGCGGTTGTTTGAATCTTTTCGATTTTTAATAGTTTGCAAGTGTTTTTAAATATTTCACTTAAAAAATTTGTTCCTTGATCCGTTAATATTTTTTCTGGGATATCGTGTTCGAAAATTATTTTCGTCACGAATTCTTTTGCAATTGTCGCGGTTTCTTGATTCGGTATCGGAACTGCTTTGCTAAATTTTGTTAAATTATCTTGAAACGTTAAAATATATTTATTTCCATTATTACTAATCGTTAGTGGACCTACGATGTCCAAAGCACATTTTTCAAAAGGTTTATCGGCAGTATCCGTTATTATTAGCGGTGCCTTAATTTTTCGCGATAATTTGTTTTTTTTTGACAAAATTCGCATTTTGTTATATAGTCTTCGACATCTTTTGTCAATCCTCGCCAATTGTGCATTAGGTGAATTCGATTAATCGTGCGCTCTTTTCCTTGATGCCCTCCCACAGATGCATCGTGATATTCGTATAGAATACGTCGCTTCTCGTCTTCCGCGTATTCTCGCGTTATCTTCGTGTCGGTGCTCTCATCCTCCTCGACGCTGTTGATATCCGCCACGTGTCGACTTAGCGCGTCAGCGTTTCTGTTCGCTGTCCCGGCCTTGTGTATGATCTCGTAATCGTATTCTTCTAATTTTAATCTCCATCTAATTAATCGAGATCCAGGGTCGGTTACATTAAATAACCATACGAGCGATTTATGGTCTGTGACTATCGTAAATTTTGTCCCGTATAAGTACGGTCGAAAATGTTTAACGGTCCATACTATTGCTAATAGTTCTTTTTCGGTCGTATTATAATTTTGTTCGGCTTTCGATAATATTCGACTGGCATATGCTATTGGTTGATCTTGGCCTATTTCTCCTTGTGATAATATCGCTCCGATTGCATAATCTGATGCATCGGTCGTTACGATAAATTCTTTTTCGAAATCTGGATATTTTAGTAAAGGTGCCGTCGTTAATTTTTCTTTAAGCATTTCAAATGCTTGTTGTTGTTATTGCGTCCACTCAAATTTATTTTCCTTTTTGTTTAACTTCGTTAGTGGTTTCGCGATTTTAGAGAAATTTTCAATAAATTTTCTATAATATCCGGCTAATCCTATAAAAGCTTGAATATCTTTTACTTTCCTAGGCGTCGGAAAATTTCTTACGGCTTCCAATTTGATTGGATCCGGCGATATTCCGTTTTCTGTAATTATATGACCTAAGTATGTCACTTCTTTTCGTAGGAATTCGCATTTGTCCGGCTGTAATTTCAGATTGTTTTCTCGCAATCTCCGTAGGACTTCGATGAGACTCTTGTTATAATCTTGTAAGCTGGCTCCGTAGATTACGATGTCATCTAAATATACTAAGCATTTTATTCCTTGTATGCCTATCAGTATTGAATTCATTAGCCTTTGAAATGTGGCTGGCGCATTTTTTAATCCAAAGGGCATTCTATTGTATTCGTAATGCCCGTGAGGTGTGGAAAAAGCAGTTTTGCATTTGTCGCCTTCTTCCATCGGAATTTGGTGGTATCCGGATGCTAAATCCAGTGTTGTAAAATACTTGGCGTTTCCAAGCTGATCTAATATATCCGTTATATTCGGTAAGGGAAATGAATCTCCTATTGTTAGATCATTTAATTCTCTGAAATCTACGACTATTCGTAATTTCGGTTTTCCTGACGCATCGGCTTTCTTAGGAACTACCAATAACGGTGCGTTCCATTGGCTCGTGCTTGGTGGGATTATTTTATTTTTTAACATTTCTCGGACTTGTCGATTTACTTCCTCTTTATGCTTCTCCGGCAGGCGGTAAGGCCGTTGACCGGTGAGCTATCTGCTTGCGTTGCAATCTTATGCGCGACGGTATCTGTGGACGTCAGTGGTTCTCCTTCGATATGCATCACGTCGCTAAAATCCTTGCAGATTTCCATTATCATTTTCTTTTCTTCTTTGTTTAAATGTTGTGTACGTAATAATCCTAATACTTTTTCACTACGCGAGATTACTTCCTCTTTATTTGGCGTTCGTATTACGTTAATTTCTTCTGTTTCACTTCGTTCGATTTCCTCTATACTTACTTGCGGCATTAACATTTCGATTATATTATCCGTTGTATTTAGAATGCTTGCTGCACATAGGTAATTCGTAGGTTCTACTAGGCAATTACCTATAAATATTTCTGGTATTGTTTCTTCTGCCTTTATCACGCCTATCGTGTTCTTATCAATAGCGACCTGTATTATTGTTTCGCTACGTGGTTTCAACGTCATTTTTAGATAGGGGTAAAGCTTTAAGATATGCTGTCCTACCTTTAATTGTTTTGTTTTATAATTGCAAGTGGCTTGATGTTTTCGTAGGAAATCAACTCCTAGTATTCCGTCATATTCTATCGGAAAGTCATCCTTAACAACGGACATAGTGTGCTTGATTCGGCGCTCTTCCAAAGTTATTGTCGCCTTAAATTTTCCAATTGTACATACCTTATGTCCCGTTACGCCGGTGAGCGTTATCTTTTCTTCTTTTATTAACGTTTTGCCTTTTAAATGTTTCACTTTAATTAGTGATATTGCGGCTCCTGTATCAAATAGCAAATTTATTTTTTCGCGTTTCGCTTCTCGCATTGAATTCAACTTTTTTCACATTTAATGGTATTATTTACCAACAAACCTTTGGTACATCCATGGATTCCCCTCTGTCCTCCATTATCGCGGATATTGTACTACAAGATTTAAAGAAAAAAGCGCTTGAGTCATTAAAGTTCACCCCTCCATTTTACTTCAGATATGTGGATGATATTGCTCTTGCTGTCCCATCTTCTTTAATCGATTATACATTGAATATTTTCAATTCATTTAACTCCAAGTTACAATTTACATTGGAAATAGAAACAAACAACAGATTAAATTTTTTGGATATCACTATGATTTTAAATAAAAATCGTATAATATATGATTGATTTCATAAACCAACTTTTTCGGGGAGATATCTGAACTTCTTCTCCCAACATCCTACTTGTCAGAAAAGAGGCATAATTATTGGCCTCATTGACAAAGCATTTTTATTCTCAAATTCAAAGTTTCATTCCAAGAATATTGAGTTGGTTATAAGAATTCTTCTAGACAATGGTTATCCATTGAAGCTCATTTTTCAAACTTTTCACGCACGTCTCAAAACATTATTCAATAAATCGAAAAATAGAGAACTGGATATTAATCAGGAAACGAAAAACGAGGCTATTTCGTATTTCACTATACCGTACGTTCCCTTTATATCCGAACGATATATTAATATTATGAAGAATCTCAATGTCAGATTGTCCTACTTTAGTCTCAATAAATTACATAGTTACATTAGAGTTCTGTGACAAATGTAGAGTAATGTGACAAGGTCCAATCCTGTCTGTATATGCGGCGTATTTTTAAAGTGTGATACTTGATATTCAATTGCAGGTCGGTGCGACTTTCTTTCGTTCCTTTCCTCCTCATCGCTACTTTGCACGGAGTTAAATTTCTTTTTTCCTTGCTCGCTATTCTTGCGGTTTTTATTTTCCGGTCGCGAATTGTATTGTTTGGTTCGGCTCAATTGATCTCTATTGGGTCGTCCGTGTAATAGCCAACATTCTTCGCGATCGTGTCCGGATTTTTTGCAATAATTGCAATATTTATTTACCGTATTTACGCGGGGTTGTCTATCGGCTTTCGGCAATGAAAATCGGTTCGCGTATCGACTAGTTCGACAATCTCGACCGTAATGCCCGGTTTTTCCGCATTTTTGACATTTCATATTCATTTGATTTTCCTGTTTATAGGTCGGTGTAAAATTGATTTTGCTTCGCGTGCCGGTCGCGGACGGTTCTTTAACCTTTTCTTCCGCGCTGGCCGCTGCTATTGCTTCTTGCAACGTAGCATATCCTCGCGATTGAACAATTGTTTTAATTTCGTCTTGCAATCCTATTTGGCAATTTTCTAAGGCTTGTTGCTGTATTATTTCCATGATTGCGCGTTTATTATCTACTGTATGATGACGTCCTTCTATCATCGATTCGTATAGCTCCATGGCTAGTTTGTCGGCTCTAAGTCCGTAAGTTCGCGCGCTTTCTCCTGGTTTTTGTTTTAGCGTGTTAAATTCGATTTGTAAATGGGTCGTACTCTTTTTACTTGCGTAACAGACCTCTAATTCTCGTTTCAACTGTGCGAAATCTCGAATTTTACGCGTTTGAAAGTCTAACATTGCTCTGCCTTTTAATTTTGTGCATAATACTGCTCCTAATAGCGTTACTTCATCTAACGGGTCGATATGTTCTACTGCATATGTAGTCGCGCTCAAAAATTCTTGCAATTTATTTGGCGATCCGTCGAATTCCGGAATCATTCCGCGAGCCTCTTTTAATGGTAAAAATCCGCGTCCACGTCGATGTCGTACATCTTCGGGTGTGGACTCATACGCGGTCTCGGTTCTTTCTCCCGGCGGAGTTCTATGCTCATTGTTTTGTCGAGGTTGCGGCCCTCTCATTCTTAAATCGTATATCTCGGCATGCATACTTCTAATTTCCCGTCTCATTTCCTCTCTAATTTCCCGCAATATGTCCCTAAGGTCGTCGGCTGCTTGAGCTTGCGCGTTTGATTGTGTCGCGTTTCTATCTGCTTCTTCTTGTAACCGCTTAATTCCCTCATCGATATCTTCCGATGTGATGGGTTGCGATGCGGAAGCGTTTGAGTTATACATGTCTCGAGTACGATAGATTTCGTCGGGGTCAAAGATACTCGAATCGTATGACGTTAGTGAGAATTCGCGGCGGTGTGTTAGTCTACTAGACGCGCTTATTGATGATTCGACATCAACATCTAGTTCTATATTATTCGCTATTAAACTGTTGTCTAATTCGCCGAATGAAAATTCGCGTTCGATTACAACATTTGCTCCGAGTTCTGGTTCGGACAAGTTCTTGCTTGAATTTAATGCGTTTAGATTTCTTCGTACGTTACCGCGTATATCCCGGAGTGCTTCTACTGCTACTCTTATAGGGCTTACTGCGCTATTTCTAATGGCTCTATTCGCTGGTTCGCTAAATAGCCACGATTTATTCGCTACGCTTTTTTGTTGCGCGTTTCGGTTTTCCGACATTCACGCGTTTACAAATTTTTAATTGTTCGACTTACAATTGTAACGATCCGTTACCAGCCTCGCGGGCCGACTAGCCGCCCGCAATTCTGAGGCTCGCGCCTATGGCGCCCCTAAGCTTCCACACCCGTGTCTCGGCCCCACCGTGGGGCCGCCCCACCACGCGCCGACTCGCGTGAGTGGGAGGCCGGCCGCCGGTATATAAGGCGCTCCGGCGAGCGTAGCGTTACCAGTTCCCGATCCCGATTCTTGTCACGTACAACTCTCCGGATCCTGAACCACCTCTCGCGTTACACCAGGCTACGGGCTTCCCGTAGTTAGGCCGGGATTCCCGATTGCTGGGACGGCGCACCCCGATACCTCGCGTTACACCGGGCTACGGGCTTCCCGTAGTTAGGCCGGGCTTCCCGGTTGCCGGGACGGCGCATCCTGATACCCCGCGTTACACCAGGTTCCGGCTTCCCGTAGTTAGGCCGGGCTTCCCGGTTGCTGGGACGGCGCATCCTGATACCTCGCGTTATACCAGGCTACGGGCTTCCCGTAGTTAGGCCGGGCTTCCCGGTTGCTGGGACGGCGCATCCTGACACCTCGCGTTATACCAGGCTACGGGCTTCCCGTAGTTAGGCCGGGCTTCCCGGTTGCTGGGACGCCGCCTCCTGTTAGTTGATAAGTCCGTACCGCGTTATACCGTAAGACCGTTTTGTATGTACCGCGACCGTTTATACCATACGACCACTTTGGTCTCCGTGTATCTTTCCGAATAAAGACCGCGACCTATTAGATGGTAATACCGCTTTGTACATATACCGCGACCTGCTAGATTGTAATATCGTTGTACATATACCGTAACCAGTAAAACCGCTCCGGTCTCCGCGTCCTGATAGATTCTAGAACCGCCTTGTATATACCGCGACCTGATTGTATCGTAAGCCCGCACTGTATATACCGCGCATTCTAACCGTAGAGTTAATTAGACATTAGGATTCCCGCCAGTGTCGCGCCGTTTATATCTTCACACCCGGCCTTCAGTCTATTAAGGAGCGTCAGTCCTTTTAAGGATAGAACGCCAAGAACGCCGACACCCCGTCCTTTTAAGGATAAGGCAGTCAGGCAGTTGGAATTCCACTGAAGGCCACGCGACATCTCGTAGTGTTTAAGACCTGTACTGTACCGCAAAGAATTATCCTAGCTTATTTGCATGCGAACACCGCGATTGCAGAACACGGCCGCTCGAGCCACGCTCGCTTCCCGAGCTCCCCGCGCATCAACACCGCGCGAAACTCTGTACGCACCGTTCCCGCATGTTGCTTCGCATCGCTATCAGTGTTAAACATCTGTTGTAATAACCGCTTGAATAAACCTAATTATTTAAATGTAAGCAAATAAAAAGGCAATATGAGCCACACGTATCACGTTGAGAGATTTATTAATTGTGTGAAGGCAATTGACAAATTTCATATCAAAACGGTTAAAAAGTGATACCAAACAACATATGATAATAAAGCGAACGTTTCGGCCCTTTTTTTGTGGCCATCTTCAGCGCAATTAACATAATATATACAAGAATAAATAAATACATTAAAAAAAATAAATAAATAAATATATATGTATAAAAAATATCGCAGTCAATGATTAAAAATTACATTGTAAACGCACGGAATCGATCGAACAGGCATCCCGGGATGACGAACTCCCCGGGTGATAGGCCAGGAAGTTCACATCGTAAGATGTTGTGAAGGCTTGCCTGCATGTTAGTATGCGAAACCAGAAAAGTTGAGACTCCTGTAGGAGCGTGCAATAAGATGTTAAGAGTGCTCAAGGGTAAACAGAGATAGTGCAGAACTTACATGCAAATGCAACAGATGTATCCCAATAGAGAGTATGACGCGAAACAATTATTAATTCGTAAAGATTTAAAGACCATGTTATCTCTAAGATGTTTCACGAGACTTTAAACTTGTGTGTATACAATGCTAGGTCATTGGCCCTCGATGACATAAGAGTAAACACAACAACTCACTACCCGAATATGTGTTTATATCGGGAATGAAGAAATCAAAATATAAGCGTCTTGAAAATAATCAAATATCATCTATGCATTAAATGTTGGGGAGTTTATCCAACGCAGTAATATAATATAAGCCCTCGGTATCCGTTTGCAGATTCAGACCATTAATTTGTCTCCTTATGAACAACATTTCAGATATCAGTCGTTTGTTTAGATATTTTTCGCTGTCTAAAATCCGGACATGGTCCCAGTCAAAATCATGGTCAAACTCTAATCTATGATCGGTAATCACCGAACCAACCGTTGAATTTCTACGTATGTGGTTGCGGTGTTCCCCGATTCTCGTCTGTAGTCTCCTGCCTGTCTGACCCACATAAGATGCATCACAATCCGCACAATTGATCATATAAATGACATTCATGCAAGATGCACTAGGAAGAACGTCCTTATGTACCTTAATAAAGCATGATAATTTATTAAGACTACAATAAGAAAGCCTGATATCAAGATCTTTTAAGATGTTTTTAAATTTGTGCGAGATGGTATGGACAAAAGGGATTGTAAAATAAGAGACACTCTTATTATTGACATCCACATCGTAAGTTGGAAGACCCCCACTAGTGATCAGGAATTTGAGACGGTTAGAAATAGTTTGAAAAATGAAATCTAATGGGTAGTTATTGTCCAGGAGAATTTTTATGATAAAGTCCAAATTTTTTTGGTGAAATTGTGGATGTGAAAGTAAGAAAGCTCTATCAACAAGGCCAATAATGGTACCTCTCTTTTGGCATGTCGGATGTTGAGAAAGAAAATTAAGATACCGACCCGAAAAAGTAGGTTTATGGAACCAATCAGTTAATAAGCGGTTGTTAATTAGAAGTATTGAGATATCTAAAAAGTTCAATTTATCATTGTCAGCAATTTCTAAGATGAATTGAATTTTTGGATGTAAGGAATTAAAAACATTAACTGTGGATTTTAGACAGCGAAAAATATCTAAACAAACGACTGATATCTGAAATGTTGTTCATAAGGAGACAAATTAATGGTCTGAATCTGCAAACGGATACCGAGGGCTTATATTATATTACTGCGTTGGATAAACTCCCCAACATTTAATGCATAGATGATATTTGATTATTTTCAAGACGCTTATATTTTGATTTCTTCATTCCCGATATAAACACATATTCGGGTAGTGAGTTGTTGTGTTTACTCTTATGTCATCGAGGGCCAATGACCTAGCATTGTATACACACAAGTTTAAAGTCTCGTGAAACATCTTAGAGATAACATGGTCTTTAAATCTTTACGAATTAATAATTGTTTCGCGTCATACTCTCTATTGGGATACATCTGTTGCATTTGCATGTAAGTTCTGCACTATCTCTGTTTACCCTTGAGCACTCTTAACATCTTATTGCACGCTCCTACAGGAGTCTCAACTTTTCTGGTTTCGCATACTAACATGCAGGCAAGCCTTCACAACATCTTACGATGTGAACTTCCTGGCCTATCACCCGGGGAGTTCGTCATCCCGGGATGCCTGTTCGATCGATTCCGTGCGTTTACAATGTAATTTTTAATCATTGACTGCGATATTTTTTATACATATATATTTATTTATTTTTTTTTTTTTTAATGTATTTATTTATTCTTGTATATATTATGTTAATTGCGCTGAAGATGGCCACAAAAAAAGGGCCGAAACGTTCGCTTTATTATCATATGTTGTTTGGTATCACTTTTTAACCGTTTTGATATGAAATTTGTCAATTGCCTTCACACAATTAATAAATCTCTCAACGTGATACGTGTGGCTCATATTGCCTTTTTATTTGCTTACATTTATTATTATTATTTGAGCCTTTGTCTTATTATTACTAATTATTTAAACCGCTTATACCGAGGTAAAGTAAGTTGGAGTTTCCCCCTTCTCCCGAATTCTGGCACCGGCGAGCCTTGATCCGCGGCGTACGGGAAAGGTGAACCGTTACACAATAATACGATGAGCAGCATTGTCTCTCGTTCGGTGTCGGTCGTCGCGTGCTGTTGAGATAGGTCGGTGCGCCTTCTCAGGTTCCGCTTATCGTTGTCGCCTCGATGTACCGGGTAACTCGAAGTTCCTGATGGACTTCCTTTTCCTCGGTTGTAGTTGTTGACCGTTTGACGGAGTTTCCATTGCTGTCTCTTGTTCTGTCGATTCCACGGAATTTTTCTTCCTCGTGGTTGTGGACCTTTGCCGGTGTCGATCTTGTTAGAGCTGGCGTATCCCACCGCTGCCACCAATTAATGTTGTGCCTCTAGCCGCTAAGGAAGAGGTCTTTAGGGATTTATACGCCCAAAGGATTAGGATCCACGCTCGAAATAAGACATGTCCCGGACGTTAGGTATAAATTGATATATTTCACAGGTTCTTGTACACTTTCACTTAGTCGCGAGTATAATAGTCGGGCGCGATACGTACGGTATATCGATACTGTTGAGATGAGCGAGCGAGTAGCCAGCGATGTTAATGAGCTATATTACTGAGCTATGTTACTGAGCTATGTTACTGAGCTAGCGTCGGTGCATCTCGCGCTCAATATACTATATTAATTAATTAGGTCGTTGATTAGGGAGGAGTGTGGTGTCGAGTGATGCCAGAATGGCCACGCTAGCAACACGCAACCGTAGTGGAGGGGATGACGCACACAAGCGCAAACCGCGTACGTGTGAGCTCGGCGCTTCGGCTGGCTTCGGATAGCAGAAGAGGACAGATATACTGTTTTCTGTCTCTCTCCTTCTTATCGAGCCGGCACGAAGACCGGGCGGTACACGTCGCTTGGTCGCTTTTCGATTGTCGCTTCTTGCTAGGCCTTAAATGTTTTTTTCAGCCTTTTTTATGAGATATATTATCTATTATATATCTATTATATAATATATTTATGATTAAGATACGTATATAAATTACTTAAAGTTTTTAATCCACGTAAAAATGCATTTTAAATCGATGATTTGAAAGAAGGAATATCCGTGTGGAGACAACAAAAGGAAAAATCATACATTTTATTGTACGAGAAATGTATCGATTTTCCGACAAATGATTAAAAATAATGAGAAGTACTATAAGAAATTTTAAATATTTAAAAAATATGTCATATAATAATATTTAACTTTAGTTTCTATACATACATATTTACAATATCATTACAATACACAAACGTATATACGGACCACATTTATACGTTTGTGTCGTTATCAAACGATACTGAATGATGATTTTCCACACTACCTATATGAGGTACCACCAATGGCGCGTAAGATTTTTTTAACGTGGATCTTCGCCTGTAGCCATATCATACTACATTATAATTTATAATATGCTCTATTGTATCTGTCATTTATAGAATATTTTTTGCACACTTGCTTTTGCAAATGTGATGTCAATTAGTGATAATAATTTTTTTACACACTTATTTTTGCAAGTGTGATGTCAATTAGTGACAATAATTTTTTTACACACTTGTTTTTGCAAGTGTGATGTCAATTAGTGACAATAATTTTTTTACACACTTGTTTTTACAAGTGTGATGTCAATTAATGACAATAATTTTTTTACACACTTGTTTTTACAAGTGTGATATCAATTAGTGACAACAATTTTTTGGAACATTTGCTTTTACAAGTATAATGTCTATTACAGACATAATTTGTTTTACAAACATATCATAACGCGAGGAAAGCTCTTCATTGTATTATATAAATAATAATACCCAATTATATTATTTATTTTATTTGCATATAAATAATAATGCCCAATTAAATAATATTATTTATTTTATTTTGAACGTTATTATTGCATATTAATAACCGAAGTATTAGCAATATCATTATCAGCAGCATATAGTGTTAAACTGCTCTTTTTCTTAGGACAAATAGAATATAATTTGTCTGACGACATGAGAGACAAATGGTTTTCATTTATCACCATATCTAAAACTGTTTCTTTTCTTGCTTTTAATGCTGATTTTAACACACAACTAGCGTTTATACATGCAGATGAAAGCTTATTTCTTTTTTTCGTTTTTAAATCTGATAGCAAAGAAAACATTCTTTCTGGGTCGGCATTTGAATTTGGAAGTGATCTAACAGCATTTAAAAGAGACTTCATATTGGGATATGTACGTTTTAAAATTTTTTTCCACATCTCATCAAAGTTTAATTTTGAAAGAAGTTCTTTTTCTGCTGTTGTAAAATCTAGATGTAAAGTATGCCACTCTTTTTTTAAAGCATTTTCGTCAAAGCCACCGAGAGTTTGAGCAATAAAAGAAACATCATTAAATGATGTTTCTCTGTCAATACTACATAATGCTGTGTTGAATTGGAAAACTGTTAATTTACATAAAAATTTATCTTTAATGGGCAATCTTTTACTAATTTCCTCGGCAGCAGTCACGTAAAATTGTAGACAATTATCTCGAACATTTCCAATTATGTCTGCGCGTCCCTTTTTCATTAAACTTTCGAGATATTCTTCACATTCGGATCCTAAATTTATATCATTTAAAGATTTTTGGTTTTCTTTTTCAGAAAATTTAAAATCATTACGTACATTTTTTACAAGCTCTGATTTCAAAAAATGTTTGGAAATTCTTATTAAAAGTTCCAATGACTTTGGCTGCAACAAGTGAATTCTTGTTTCCACAGCTTGAAAAAATGCATTAAAAAAATTTAAAAAATTTAAAATATGCTTTAAAAATAACAAATATGCTTTTACATCCGGATTTTCCATCAAATTCAAATTTTTATGTAAATTAACAGTTTTCCAATTCAACACAGCATTATGTAGTATTGACAGAGAAACATCATTTAATGATGTTTCTTTTATTGCTCAAACCCTCGGTGGCTTTGACGAAAATGCTTTAAAAAAAGAGTGGCATACTTTACATCTAGATTTTAGAACAGCAGAAAAAGAACATCTTTCAAAATTAAACTTTGATGAGATGTGGAAAAAAATTTTAAAACGTACATATCCCAATATGAAGTCTCTTTTAAATGCTGTTAGATCACGTCCAAATTCAAATGCCGACCCAGAAAGAATGTTTTCTTTGCTATCAGATTTAAAAACGAAAAAAAGAAATAAGCTTTCATCTGCATGTATAAACGCTAGTTGTGTGTTAAAATCAGCATTAAAAGCAAGAAAAGAAACAGTTTTAGATATGGTGATAAATGAAAACCATTTGTCTCTCATGTCGTCAGACAAATTATATTCTATTTGTCCTAAGAAAAAGAGCAGTTTAACACTATATGCTGCTGATAATGATATTGCTAATACTTCGGTTATTAATATGCAATAATAAAGTTCAAAATAAAATAAATAATATTATTTAATTGGGCATTATTATTTATATGCAAATAAAATAAATAATATAATTGGGTATTATTATTTATATAATACAATGAAGAGCTTTCCTCGCGTTATGATATGTTTGTAAAACAAATTTTGTTTATAATAGACATCATACTTGTAAAAGCAAATGTTCCAAAAAATTGTTGTCACTAATTGATATCACACTTGTAAAAACAAGTGTGTAAAAAAATTATTGTCATTAATTGACGTCACACTTGCAAAAACAAGTGTGTAAAAAAATTATTGTCACTAATTGACATCACACTTGCAAAAATAAGTGTGTAAAAAGATTATTGTCACTAATTGACATCACATTTGCAAAAGCAAGTGTGCAAAAAATATTCTATAAATGACAGATACAATAGAGCATATTATATATTATAATGTGGTATGATATGGCTACAGGCGAAGATCCACGTTAAAAAAATCTTACGCGCCATTGGTGGTACCTCATATAGGTAGTGTGGAAAATCATCATTCAGTATCGTTTGATAACGACACAAACGTATAAATGTGGTCCGTATATACGTTTGTGTATTGTAATGATATTGTACATATGTATGTATAGAAACTAAAGTTAAATATTATTATATGACATATTTTTTAAATATTTAAAATTTCTTATAGTACTTCTCATTATTTTTAATCATTTGTCGGAAAATCGATACATTTCTCGTACAATAAAATGTATGATTTTTCCTTTTGTTGTCTCCACACGGATATTCCTTCTTTCAAATCATCGATTTAAAATGCATTTTTACGTGGATTAAAAACTTTAAGTAATTTATATACGTATCTTAATCATAAATATATTATATAATAGATATATAATAGATAATACATCTCATACAAAAAGGCTGAAAAAAACATTTAAGGCATAGCAAGAAGCGACAATCGAGAAGCGACCAAGCGACGTGTACCGCCCGGTCTCGATAAGAAGGAGAGACACAGAAAACAGTATATCTGTCCTCTTCTGCTATCCGAAGCCAGCCGAAGCGCCGAGCTCACACGTACGCGGTTTGCGCTTGTGTGCGTCATCCCCTCCACTACGGTTGCGTGTTGCTAGCGTGGCCATTCTGGCATCACTGGTGGTGTCCCTGACCGAAGCATGTCTCGTGCTCTGCTTGTCAGTCTGTCTCGTCAGCTGTTTACTCAGCTTCCGAGAACTTGACCGTGACTTCCTTCTCTTTAATCACGTATCTTTACTTTATTTTATTAATAATCTTTTATTACTTTTATTCTTTCTTAATTACTTTTCCTTGAGCTCTTTCCCTGATTCTAATGCTTTGCTTTAATTAGCTATTTCTCAATTTTGTCTGTTCTACTTTACTTGTTTTATATTTTAATATTAAGAAATCGGTCGAGTTACGACATAACGTCACGTACTGAAATTTAATACTCGCATACTGGGATAAGAAAGAGGAAAATGGAAGAATAAAAGAGAATAAAAATATATTTTAACAATAGTTTATTCTAAATAATGTTTGGGTGAATCTTTATGATGATTCGTCCACCAATTGAATATTTCAAATACATTTTGTAAAGCGCAATTTTTTAAATGTTTTTCACAGCGCATAGTATTAGTAACATCTAGCTTATTTAACGAAGTGATATCTTCATAGTCCGCATCCAAGATCTCAATAATAACGTCGTTTCTTGCATCATCGTCAAGTATATCGGCCAGCCATTCTCGTTTTTCGTGTCCTTTAACACGATAGGAGATGCTCCATCTTCCTCTTCCGTCGCACCCATCACAGCTCTCGTAATCAAACGCCTAACGAAGCTGTATGGTACGTTTCCATCCTCCCATTGAAGTCCATGGTGATGTCCGATTAGCCATGAAGCTTGGCATCTCTCAGATTTTGTAAGCGCACGCCATGGTACGGGACTTGCAAAAAAGTAATGAGAGAGAACAAATCCATTTCTCAATATCGCTACTTCCTTCACGATAAAGTTTCGCCCGATAATGAATCCTTGCAGATCCACAAATGTTGGCGCGATCATGCTGATAATATTACTGTACGATTGCAAGAATGATGTACGACTGCTGTCGATCGTCAAAATCTCAATCTTTATATATTTTTGACATTGGAGGGGATATTTCCTGATCTAGGTAATTTTACGAACTACGTTGGTCAATGGGGAATATTCAACAACGCGATCGTGCAAGATGAGACAATAGGCGGTAGTATTTGCCGGTATATCCTCCTTGCACTCAAACTCTAATCTCACGTCCACGGTGGAATTGTTGATAGACTCGTTTTGTCGCGAGCAATCAATAACCGCGAGAGGACCGCAATGTAGAAATTTTGAAATGTTTAATAGCACATCATCATTATCACATCCGTAATAAGATTTGCGAAAATGAAAGTACATATCGAACAAGAGGGCGAATTTATTTTTATCGAAATCTAAATTCAAATCATCGTAGGGATAAAATTCCGAGTTTAGATAGAGTTTAACGTTGGTCAATTTACAGTCGTCGAATGTAGTAATATCTTTTGACACAGTATTTTTTCTGCCAGTCTGCAGCGCAAAGATCACGTATCGCGGCTTTTCCAACTGAGAGGCGGCTTTCACGGTCCACGAATGCTTGGTTGTATTATGCAATAGAGGAAATTCGTATAGATCCCAAGAGCGAAAACTCGTATTCAAGTATCGCCCGCTTTCCAACGCGCGTAACAAAGATAATTTATTGACCTCGCTCAATATTACATGAGGCATACGCCATTGTATCTTGAATAATTCGATATCAGCTTCAGCCGAAGCATGTCCAAATATACAATTGTTGTCGTTGCGCGAACGTATCAGAATTAATTTGTGACGAGCGTTAATTACAACTCGCTTATAATCTTCGCAAAAACCCAGTAGTATGTTTAGCGGCACGCAAAAATTGAAGTAAGCTTCAACAGCATTATGCGACATATTCCACGCAGCATTCTCCAAGATTTTACCTTTCTCGGCTATTAGAGAAACATAGTTTTTAATCGTGGAAGTTATTCCAATGTTTCCGTTGCGGTCAATCTCCACACCATCGAGTTCATATCGAAGTTCATCAAACATAAACGCGACACAATTGTTTCCCAATACCACTCTTCCCCCTTCATCTACTTTACGCACCATCAACTTTCCCTCGACGTATAGAAAAGTTTCACATGGTAACGTGTACAAATCTTGATGTTGTCTGGGTATCCGTATCTCGTCGCTATATCCAAGCGTTGTGTTGGCGTATGGATTGTACGTATGAGTCTCAATCTTGACGATACGACCGGCTCGCCTCCGATATTCAAGATGTCAATCATATTGTTCAAGTATTTCGTACAACGAATCTTAATGATTTTAAAAAATCGCGATTCAACGCGTTGAGCTTCTTTTTAGCGTAACCAGATATCTGATTATTGTCATCCGATACCGCAGTCACTCGCCTTCTCGCAAAAATATTGTCCCTCGCAAAAATATTGTTCCTCGTAAAGTTATTGTCTCTCGCGTGCTCCGTGCTTCCGTTCAACACAAGCATTTCATTTGTCAAACGCTTTATTTTTGCCGCCGCCGTATATGCAATCTTACGGTAATTTCCTCTCCTCGAAAATCGAGCAAATGTCCTTCTTGATCAACAATGCGGATCGTTAAATCAGTAATGCTCCGTGCGACGATCGGTAGATAAATGATCTGTGCTGGCGTTTCCGATATCTTATATCCTGGCGGCACGCTCGGTGAAAATTCATGTATCGTGTGTACGCACTTGTCATTGTTGTACGCGCCAGAGGTTACGCTGCATTCTATATAATATTTACGCTAATAATATTTATCGGTACATCCGATTCGTGCCATTTCGATGCTATAATATACGATTCAATGAGAATCCCAACAACGATCCAACGTTCTGGTTTACTAAAATTTATTCTATAGACACATATGATTTCACTTTTTAGCGTATTATGATTAGCGCGAAGCATTATTGAATATTCATCGTGTTCTTCGATATTATCTTTGTCATCAACAATATCGTTGGAATCAACTACGCGTCGATGTCGTAAAATTGCACGTCGGAAATATTTGTTTATAGCGTGTAATTCGTACGATCCCTCAGGAATCGTAATTTCCTTGTCGTCGTTATCAAAGTAAAATTTATTATTCCAAGAATTCACGTTCGATATCGTATTATAAGTTTCAGAGTCCGTTAAACCAAGCTCGTAATCGTCATCGCAAATCTATAGCTCGGAAGTAGCTTACAGCAAGAACGCTACTCTTGCCAGTCAACGTAAGTGTGAGTGACATGCTGGAAAACTGTCGAACGAATACTGAGTCGCGACGGTGAATTGTCAGGCTTTAAATTCATGAGGAGAGAAAAAGGCAAGCGGAAGAAAATGAGGATGATTTAGTTAGCTGACAATAGGCTGAAGAGAATTAATCGACATACTTAGGTATAGAAAAATACAAATGATTGATTCCTTTACGAATGTGTATATATATATATATATATATATATATATATATATATATGCAAGGTAGTATTAAGAAATAGTCTATATATTAAGAAATAGTCTATAGGAAGCGATTAGATATAAGGTAGATTAAGCAGGCTAAGTAGGTGAGTAAAAGGAAGTAAGTTTAGCTTAGTTTAGATTAGATTAGTCTAGCCTTAGCTTTAATTTGAGTTAGGTTTAGATTTAGCCTTAGCTTAAGCCTAGTTTTAGTTTTAGTTTTAATCTATAACATAATTAATTATAAGCACTGGATGAACATATACATAGTGGATTATATATAGAGGATTATTTATCTATTATACTAAGGAATTACTCCTTATTGTGTGATATCACTCATACATGGGAGGTGATTGGTAGGATAAGAGTATCTGTGGATCAGAATAAGTTTAGGTTAATTAACGAATGTGTGTGTGAGTGTGTGTGTGTGGGTGCGTGTGTGTGTGTGTGTGTGTGTGTGTGTGCGCGCGTGTGTGTGAGTGTGTACGGGAGTGCGTGTGGGTGTGTGGGTATGTGTGTGTGCGTGCTGTTGTTGCATGAATGAATTTTCCTGATTCCCGGATACCTCTAAAGGAGTAGGTCTGAATAACAGACATACAGTGTTATGGAATAATTTAAGCTCGTAATTAAAAACAGTCAAACAACATCATGACAGTTAGGTAGTTAAAACAAGGATGATTAGAACATCCAGTTGGTGGCCCCATAGTAATGTGCAAACAGAGCTGGGGCCACCAACAATGATGAAGGCAGATAAGTTCTGCCGGGGGGAGTTTTTAGTGGGTATGGCCCAGTCGTTTGTTTAGACTGGGCGAGTCCCACACACGCCCGGGCCGGCCCGGGTACGGTGCTTAAGTGCATTTTCTCCTCCCGCACCAGACAAAAAAAAAAGGCTTTAAATTCATATCGATCATCGACCGTTTGAAGAAATCGAAGACACAATTGTCCACAAATACTTCGATTATAATTTTGATAGGACGTGTGAATGTATTCTATATTTGCAACATTCTGTCCAAAATATCGCACTAATTCCTTGGGCGGTCGAAAATTTCCAAAACTATCGAAATATACTACACGATCTCCCCTCTTTGCACACGCAACCCAATGAGTACCGGAACTATCGACGTCATCCAAATTGACGATATCGCTCTCATTTCGTCGTACACCGTTTATCGGTAAATTATTGCGCATGAAAACGCCTCCAAAAATTGTATACGCATACGTCTTGCAAGTTGTTCCAATTGTACATTGGTTGTTACACCGGCAGGCATTTTTATCGTTATTTTGACGTTTTTTTTCTTAGCCGCTGTTGAGAACCCTCGTCCACGCTTGTATGGAGCGAGATAAAGTCCGTGACCTTCCATGGCGCGATTATGACGTTGCATTTCTTCGAGCTGACGTTGCGCCGCCTTGCTATCGTTCACCGCCTTCGCGATTCCCGCTGCTCCGCCAGCCAATGAACCGAGAACTCCCAATAATGGTAAAATGGGTAAGATACCACCGCGCTTCGCTATAGGAAGTATTCGTTTTTTCACGGTCTTTCTCTTCATCGATGATTTTTTTGTTTTCATCTCCATACCGAATTTTGTCTTTGCTTTCATAGCTGCCCAAACAGCTGTAGCGGCCGCTCTTTCGCCAAGAGTCGAATCTCTCGCGGTAATACGTGTTCGCACTTTCGTGGCGAGTATATTATCCGCAACGTGTCGTTGACCGAGATCGTTGCTTCGGGAATAAGCTATGTCGTGCTCGCGACACGCGGCATCCATTGGATTGATACCCCGATCGCCTCTAGCCAATCGTGTTTCTAAATGAGTGCCCGGTCCGCAAAACTGATAGCCTGGAATATGTAATTCGATAAGAAGTGCGTTTATCTCACGATTTAGCAAACCACTACCTCTTACAATTTTTGCTGGCATTTGCCATAATCTTTTATTAACGGTGTTGGACCGTCGATATGTGTTTGCTGCCACGGCAAATTATAATGTCGCATGCATCGGCGATATTGTAGAACCTCTGAATCAGGTTTTATATATTCGGGAAGCTTGTCTCACAATTGTTCCACGTAGTTACCAAAGTCTCGCAGTAAAACAATCTTGGGTATAATCTGTAACTGCTCGGTAGTAAGCTCGAGAATATCGCTGTCAACCGATAGAAGAAGAGACATTTTTGAGACTGAGCGGTTTCGATTCGGAGCACCTCTATAAATAGGGCCCCGATGACTCATTTTCCAAAAATATGATTTGAGATTCGCGAGAGCAAACATGCGGTTCGTGCGACAACCGACGATAATCAAAGTGACAAATTTTGACGATAAAACACGAGTAATGTCCGAGAAAGAAATACGCAAGCATGGAAACATGCTGCCGACTACTATACGCGGTATCATTTACGGTCCTTCGAATTGCGGTAAGACTAACGTGTTGATAAGTTTGATAGAAAGTCCACACAGTGTACGTTTCGAGAATGTGTACGTATACTCGAAATCGCTTCAACAACTGAAATATCGATACTTGGAAAATTTGCTATTACCGATCGACGAAATTGGTTATTTTACATTCTCTAATAATAGTGACGTTATTCCACTGAGCGAGGCGCTTCCGAATTCCATTTTTATCTTTGACGACGTGGCGTGCGATAAGCAAGATACGATAAGAGAGTACTTTGCAATGGGTCGACACTCGAGCGTCAACTGTTTCTATCTTTGTCAAACATATGCCAAGATACCCAAGCATCTCATACGAGACAATGCAAATTTACTGATTTTATTTAAACAAGATAGTACAAACTTGAAACATGTATATCGAAACGATCATGTAAATACTGACATGTCTTACGATGATTTTCGCGCATTCTGTCAGAAATGTTGGCAACACAAGTATGAATTTGTAGTGATTGATAAAGACAGTTTACAGACTAATGGACGATATCGAAAAGAATTTAACGATTTTGCAATACCGTAAAGTGGTTAGTCGCTATCGATACATCAATCGAGCAACGTCTAAAAATTTTTGTCCGAGCGCAACATGACGACGACGATTGACAGTGACGATCGTGAGAAGATTGCGATTGAGATTGCAAAAACGAGCGAATCAATCCGCAAAAAACATCGTTCTTTAAAAACTGGTCAAATGGAGGAAGACGTCGCATTGGAGAGCCACTTTAAACCAATTATCGAACCTCTAAAACAACTTGTCGAAAATACAATCAATGTGGAATCTAATGAAGCGAAAGTCGAACCATCAAATATGCTCGAAGACAAGCATCTGAAAAAAGAGTCAAAGTATGGAACAAAGCGAACAAAGTCAAATATATCATTAAACGATTTGCTAATAACTTCTACTCCAAATCAATCAAAATGTAAGCGAATGAAACAATTATCGAATGTAGTTACTTCTACTCCGATAAAAGATGTAAATCAAGTAAAATATTGTACGAAAGACCATCCCCATCTGTGGAAGAAATTTTCGAAACCACGCCTGAAACGCTTGTTACGTCGGTTCAACATCTATTACAAACATCCGAGGGTCAAAATACATTGCGCGCACACTTGGGCAAAAGTATGTGGGAGCTATTTTGAGTCAAGATAAAAATAACAGTATGGATTATATTTACGGTGTTAAATTTTGCAACGAAGGAATGATGCTTGGTGATAAAATTTTTGATGTGGATAAAGATGACAATTATCGGTGGAATAAGATACGTGGGAACACCAGGTCTCTACGAGTTGATTTTCAAGAGATCGCCCGACGATGACGCATATACTGACGATGATAAAATTAAATACAAAAATACATTACTGGCGACAAATGCGCATAGACGTGGCAATGATATGCGTAATCCATTGTTAAGTAACAAGGGATACAAGTATAAAAATATAATAGCACCTGGAAAAAAAGCTGGAAGAGGTATAAACATACCGCGCGCTATGACGTTAAACGATAATAAGATCGATTACGTGCATTGGAATGATCCCAACGAGTTGGTAGATCGCTTGCAATTGCTGGAAGCTTCGCGTCAAGCCGACAATAATGCCCACGACAATAAAATATTATCAATTATCGAGGAACTTTGCGAAGCTGGCCTTATTATAAATTAATCTATGCGTCGGTGAAACGAGTCAGTCTGTCATTATTGTTTGTATCGAAATGTCGATTAATAAATTTGGATTATCGTTGGGAACATCGAACAACTCATACTATCAATGGAATGGATTACTAAGAATACACGTGCAGACGTTGTGGCGGGATCGCGGAACTGGCGAGATGACAGCGCAGGTTAGATAGTTTATATAAGGTAAGATTGTTATATATTATTGTTATATATTATTTAATTAACTGTGCAATGGACTCTAGCGTAGAAAAAGGAGCAGTTAAAAAACAAAGAGTCCGAAAATTTCAATCGTCATGGCTAGATGAGTTTATTTTTAAAGGATAGTTGACTCCTCATCCTACATTAGATAAAGCATAATGCGTTATATGCAATAAAGCCATCAGATGTTGCAAATTAAATTTAATAGAACATTCACAATCGGTCCAACATTTAGAAAAAATAAATTCTAAAAATTTAAACATTGATTATTTAAATTCAGCTAATAGTAGAGTCACTCTTTCGCATAAAGATAAAGTAAAACGCGCCGGGATAAAATTAGCAGCATTTTTTGCTGAGCACAATATTTCTTTTTATTCCGCGGATCACTTAATTCCATTATTGAAAGATATCTGTATAGTCCCTGAAGTTGTATCAGATCTTTCTATGGCTAGAGATAAGTGCACTAAAATTGTCACAAAAGTAATAGCAAAACGCGAAGTTGAGAAAATTATTAAAAATATACAAAACCGTAAATTTTCAATTTTACTAGACGAAAGTACAGATATTTCAGATACAAAACTTTTATGTATTCTTATGCAATATGTTTCGCCTGTAACTAAAAGTGTTACAACTTAAGAGGATGCCGGATTACCGACAGAAAGCGAATATTAGTAGCATTGCAAAATCTTTTTGTTGATTAAAGATATCAACAAATCCTTTTCCACAATTAAGGTACACATAATAACGGAGTGCAGGGTTTAACATTTCATATGAAAACTTAAAAAAAATGAGAAAATTACAGTTTTGTTATCGGCTTCTGCCGTCACATTTACTTAATATAACAAATTTGTAATCTGTACGTGCCTAATCAGTAAGCCCCGCACTCGGCATTTCATCAAAGAGTATAAGTGAGCTTAGAGAAGTGAGTTTAGAAGCTTTAGAAAAAAGATTTTACAATGCTACACTTTCGTGCATATGTGTGTGTGCGAGATCGAGGCTCAAGAGTAAAACAGAGCAGTAGATTAGTTGCGTGATGTCGCGATAGACGGAGCTGCAATCTTACATGACAAGGACAGACATAATCGTACTACCTTTGTCCCTTTCATGCGTGTGAGAGTAATATACATGTACGCACTAACATTATTGCAGTATTTTTTCTCTCTCGATCATACGCTCTGTCTCTTTCTAATCGCTCGCTCGCTATGTGCTACGTATCGTTTAGCTTCATGCTCCTCGCATATTCACTTACGCGTTCACTCGCGCTTTTCTCTCTTTCTCTCTATCTCTTTCTCTCTGCTCGTTCTTTATTGTATTTTTTCTTTCCCATTATTATATTCTTTTATTTATTCGACTTTTATTCTTTTTATTCAAGTCTTCCTACATAATAATAATTATTAATTTAATCATTAATTTATTCATCTTTATTTTATAGAGTATAAATGAGATATTGTGTATCTTATAAATAGAAAAAGTATTTAATTATGTGTATTTTTGTATGTACATGTGTTGTATTTAATTATAGCTAAATAGAAAAAAAAATAACTTATTGTTGTGTATCTCATTTATGCTTTATAAAATATAAATAAATAAATAAATTTATTTATTTTCATGTAGGGAGACGAGAATAGAAAGAATAAAAGTTGAGCAAATAAAAGAATATAATAATGGGAATAAAAGAATACAATAATGAACGACCAGAGAAAGAGAGAGAGAGAGAGAGAGAGAGAGAGAGCGAATGAGGAGCAAGCGAGATAGCTAACATGAAAGATTTCCGAAGTTTCGCTTGCGTGGCTCGCTTTATCTATAATCTCTCTCGTTATATCAAGCGACGCGGTAGCGTCGCGACGCCAAGTATATATAAAAATTCGTTCCAGCGTGTCAACGGTTTGCCTATGTACAGGGGCTGCGACGCTACCAAGTAGCTTATCCGGAATTTTAGGTCTAATAAACTTTCGATTAAAATTCCTCAGGAACCAAGCCGTTAATCAAAAATCTAACGGCACTTTTCTTATACAATGTGGATGCAAGCTTTCGATTGCGACCAGTTTGAATAAGATTGGTGCAGTCAATCCCGAGAAATGATGATCGTATGTCAGAATTGTGACATTTTTCGTTCTTCATCATTATCATAATCATCATCATAATCATAAGAAGATAACTTTCAGACTCTCACGTACGTATGCTCGCACGCACACACGCAAAGCGAGTTTGTCCCTCAAGGCGCGTTCATATCGCTCATGTACGATAATTCTTTCGTGTATTACCCTTTTATAAAATCATAATTTTAAAAATTTGTAATAAATAAGAGAGAGAGAGAGAGAGAGAGAGAGAGGGGTGAGAGAGAGCGGGAGAGCGGGAGAGAGAGAGAGAGAGAGCGGGAGAGAGAGAGAGAGAGAGAGAGCGGGGGAGAGAGAGAGAGAGAGAGCGGGAGAGAGAGAGAGGGAGCGGGAGAGCGGGGGAGAGAGAGAGAGGAAGAGAGAGAGAGCGGGAGAGACAGAGAGCGGGAGAGACAGAGAGCGGGAGAGAGAGAGAGAGAGAGAGGGGGAGAGGGAGAGGGAGAGAGAGAGCGGGAGAGAGAGAGAGCGGGAGAGGGAGAGAGAGAGCGGGAGAGAGAGACAGCGGGAGAGAGAGAGCGGGAGAGAGAGAGAGAGAGCGGGAGAGAGAGAGAGCGGGAGAGAGAGAGAGAGCGGGAGGGAGAGAGCGGGAGAGAGGGAGTGAGAGCGGGAGAGGGGGAGAGAGCGGGGGAGAGAGAGAGAGAGAGAGAGAGAGAGAGAGAGAGAGAGAGAGAGAGAGAGAGAGAGAGAGAGAGAGAGAGAGAGAGAGAGAGAGAGCGGGAGAGAGAGAGAGAGCGGGAGAGGATGAGAGAGCGGGAGGGTGAGAGAGCAGGAGGGAGAGAGAGCGGGAGAGGGAGAGAGAGAGCGGGAGAGAGAGAGAGCGGGAGAGAGAGAAAGCGGGAGAAAGAGAGAGCGGGAGAGAGAAAGCGGGAGAGAGAGGGAGAGAGAGCGGGAGAGAGAGAGCGGGAGAGGGAGAGAGCGGGGGAGGGAGAGAGCGGGAGAGAGAGAGAGCGGGAGAGAGAGAGAGCGGGAGAGAGAGAGAGCGGGAGAGAAAGAGAGAGCGGGAGAGAGAGAGAGCGATAGAGAGAGAGAGCGGGAGACAGAGACAGAGCGGGAGAGAGAGAGAGAGCGGGGGGGAGAGCGGGAGAGAGAGAGAGAGAGAGAGAGAGAGAGAGGGAGAGAGAGAGAGAGCGGGAGAGAGAGAGAGCGGGAGAGAGAGAGAGCGGGAGAGGGAGAGAGAGCGGGAAAGAGAGAGAGAGAGAGAGTGGGCGGGAGGGGGAGAGGCAGGGGGAGAGGAAGAGAGAGGGGGAGGGGAGGAGGAGGAGGAGGGGGAGTGGTGAGGGGCGTGAGAGAAAGAGCGGGAGAGGGGTGAGTGGGAGAGGGGGAGGAAGGGAGGGAGAGTGGGAGGGAAGGGAGGGGAGAGGGGGAGAGGGGGAGGGAGGGAGAGATAGCGGGGGGGAGGGGTAGAGCGGGTGGGAGAGAGGGAAAGAGGGAGAGGGGGAGTGGGAGAGGGGAGAGCGGGAGAAGGGGAGCGGGAGAGAGCGGCAGAGAGAGAGAAAGCGAATATATGTATATGTACACCCCATTACACCACATGATCATACCGCCAAATAAGTAAACAAAGACGCGTGTCGGTATGCGGCATATATAGCGCTATTATATTGTGTATGGAATGTCTCACTTTGTTGTCATTCATACAGTGACAGCGAGTAGGCAACAGCTCCATGTGTCGTTATACACGATCGCAAAAATTATTAAAATATATCTGAAACTCGATCTCTATAATAATTAATAATTAACGATTCACAAGCGATTGCTATTTGTCGAAGCAGATATTAACTTCGTGTGATTTATTGTTATATATATATCTTGTTATATACGATCACAAAAATTATTAGAAGATATTTGAAACTCGATCTCTATAACAATTAAAAATTAACGATTCATAAGCAATTGCTATTTATCAAAGCAGATATTAATTTCGTGTGATTTATTGTTATACTAATATACTAATATAAAGTAAGAATAATTACAAAAAGCAGTGAAACCCACTAAAAAAAACCTCACAAAGGTAAAAAAAATACGCCAAGTATATATCTAAAAAATAATTTATAAAATATTTTTCCTAAATAATAAGAAATAAAAACTAAGTATGAAATCAATAGTTAACTAGCCAAGTACTTAGAAGCAATTCAGTTTGTGAGAATTTGTAATTTGAAATAGTATTTGTCATAAAATCAAATTTGTATTTATAGAAATGTTATACACAAATTCTCTGCATAAAATTAAAACGCATTATATTTTTATTAAGAGAAACCTGAGTTTCAAAATAAGTTCAATAGAAATAAGAAAATATAAAAAAATTTTAATTAAAAAAACTTGGCGCTGCTAACTTTTAAAGTATATATTAAAACCAACAAACAATAAATTTAATTTAGATCTAAATTTAATTTAGAATTATATTTAATTTAGTTATATCACAATAACTGCAATGTGAATGTATTAAAGAATACACTAATTTTAGCATGTTTAGTTTAGCAGCGCCAAGTTTTTTTAATTAAAATTTTTTTATATTTTCTTATTTCTATTGAACTTATTTTGAAACTCAGGTTTCTCTTAATAAAAATATAATGCGTTTTAATTTTATGCAGAGAATTTGTGTATAACATTTCTATAAATACAAATTTGATTTTATGACAAATACTATTTCAAATTACAAATTCTCACAAACTGAATTGCTTCTAAGTACTTGGCTAGTTAACTATTGATTTCATATTTAGTTTTTATTTCTTATTATTTAGGAAAAATATTTTATAAATTATATTTTAGATATATACTTGGCGTATTTTTTTTACCTTTGTGAGGTTTTTTTTAGTGGGTATCGTAACTGTAAAATTTTTGTTTTTCGCGCTTATTGATCCGAAAATAATTACAATGAATTAATGATATTTTACCGATTAAAATGATACCAAACACGATATAAATCGGATAATTTTTAATCAATTATGTAATTAAAATTATGATTACTTATTTCGTTAAAAATAATCCGATTTATGTCATATTTAGTGTCATTTTAATCGCAAAAATGTTATTAATCCATTACAATTATTTTCAAATATATAAAATGCGAAATACAGAGATTTTATTTTCTATAATAAGATGACATATATACGTCAAAGATTACAGATAAAGGGAGCCTGGCGAGCGAGACTTCGGAACTCTTTGATGTTTGTCATCTCGCTTGCTCCTTCATTCTTTCTTGCTCTCGATTTTGTCGATTCTTCAGCATCGGGGATCTTTCCTTATGTACAAAATATAAACATTTTATAAAATAAAAACTGAAACTTACATTTTGGATTTTATTAGTATGAATATAAATATAATGGATTAATAAGATTCTTGCGATTAAAATGATATCAAACATGACATAAATTGAATTATTTGTAATCAATTATGTAATTATGATTACTTATTTCATTGAAAATTATACGATTTATGTCGTGTTTAATATCATTTTTATCGCAAGAATCTCATTAATCCATTATAATTATATTCATACTAATAACATCCAAAATGTAAGTTTCAGTTTTTATTTTATAAAATGTTTATATTTTGTACATAAGGAAAGATCCCCGATGCTGAAGAATCGACAAAATCGAGAGCAAGAAAGAATGAAGGAGCAAGCGAGATGACAAACATCAAAGAGTTCCGAAGTCTCGCTCGCCAGGCTCCCTTTATCTGTAATCTTTGACGTATACAGGGTGTCCCATAATTCGCGGATCACCCGCCATGTGCAGGTAGAGCACATGAAACCGAGAAGAAAAGTCCTTTACCATTTTGCGATTTTCGTAATAATTATTAAGAAATTAATTAAAAAAGATGGGCCAATCCATGCCTTACACAAGCGCGCGGCGAGGAGAGACTTCCTACTCAGGCGTTGCTCGGTGCGCGGCGAAGCGGTGGGAGGGGCGCTGTATATGGCTACGTACGAGCGAACGCTGAAGCCACGCATCTCGAACTATTCTCTCTCTCTCTCTCTCTCTCTCTCTCTCTCTCTCTCTCTCTCTCTCTCTCTCTCTCTCTCTCTCTCTCTCTCTCTCTCACTCTCTCTTTCTTTTTCTCGCGCGCGCGGCGTAGGAAGCAGAGTTGGGCAAAAATGTAATCTAATTAACAATCACAAATTTCAATTACAATGTAATTCTTAATGCAATTAATAATTACATTTTATAATCGTTAATTATTGCAAACAATTACATTGTTAATTATTGCAAACAATGTAATTGTTTGCAATAATTAACGATTATAAAATGTAATTTATTAATTGCATTAAGAATTACATTGTAATTGAAATTTGTGATTGTTAATTAGATTACATTTTTGCCCAACTCTGCTTCCTATGCCGCGCGCGCGAGAAAAAGAAAGAAAGAGAGAGAGAGAGAGAGAGAGAGAGAGAGAGAGAGAGAGAATAGTTCGAGATGCGTGGCTTCAGCGTTCGCTCGTACGTAGCCATATACAGCGCCCCTCCCACCGCTTCGCCGCGCACCGAGCAACGCCTGAGTAGGAAGTCTCTTCTCGCCGCGCGCTTGTGTAAGGCATGGATTGGCCCATCTTTTTTAATTAATTTCTTAATAATTATTACGAAAATCGCAAAATGGTAAAGGACTTTTCTTCTCGGTTTCATGTGCTCTACCTGCACATGGCGGGTGATCCGCGAATTATGGAACACCCTGTATATGTCATCTTATTATAGAAAATAAAATCTCTGTATTTCGCATTTTATATATTTGAAAATAATTGTAATGGATTAATAACATTTTTGCGATTAAAATGACATTAAATATGACATAAATCGGATTATTTTTAATGAAATAAGTAATCATAATTTTAATTACATAATTGATTAAAAATTATCCGATTTATATCGTGTTTGGTATCATTTTAATCGGTAAAATATCATTAATTCATTGTAATTATTTTCGGATCAATAAGCGCGAAAAACAAAAATTTTACAGTTACGATATATAACGCGAGAGATTATAGATAAAGCGAGCCTCGCAAGCGAAACTTCGGAAATCTTTCATGTTAGCTATCTCGCTTGCTCCTCATTCGCTCTCTCTCTCTCTCTTTCTGTGCTCGTTCATTATTGTATTCTTTTATTCCCATTATTATATTCTTTTATTTGCTCAACTTTTATTCTTTCTATTCTCGTCTCCCTACATGAAAATAAATAAATTTATTTATTTATTTATATTTTATGAAGCATAAATGAGATACACAACAATAAGTTATTTTCTTTTTCTATTTAACTATAATTAAATACAACACATGTACATACAAAAATACACATAATTAAATACTTTTTCTATTTATAAGATACACAATATCTCATTTATACTCTATAAAATAAAGATGAATAAATTAATGATTAAATTAATAATTATTATTATGTAGGAAGACGAGAATAAAAAGAATAAAAGTCGAATAAATAAGAGAATATAATAATGGGAAAGAAAGAATACAATAAAGAACGAACAGAGAAAGAGAAAGAGAGAGAGAGAGAGAGAGAGCAGCGTGAATGAACGTGTAAACGAATATGCGAGAAGCATGATATATATATATATATATATATATATATATATATATATACATATAATCTTTATGACAATTTATTATTATTTATAGTTATATTTAGTAATTTATAAATGAGAAAAGAAAATTTGATATATTTTATCCTCTTATGTTACCAAACATTTGCATATTTATATAAGTTTGCCTATATTTATAGAAAATAAACTTTTTCCAAAGCAAAAATTTAGAAATTTAATTTTTGTCGTAAAATATTTATAAATAATGGTTTTATGTATCGAATTAATTTTAATCAATATGAAAATAATTTTTTTATTTGGTTAGAGAATATTTGTTTATAAAGATGCGCATTTGTTTTTATTATTACGCGATATTTGTAGCATGCATGTATGTAAGTATATATGTATGTATCGGGGAATAAGTCGACTGTACCATGCACACACCCATGCAGGCAGGCATACGCGATCATATCAGTGCGCGGCAGATACTCAGTCTCAGTCGCGCGTGTTGTGTACATACGCGTAACAAGAGATTACCGCAAAAGTACGCTCAACTGTTATAACGCGTTATAACGCGTTGAATTTAAAAAACGAGTGTTGTGTTTTTGTAGTGTGGTTTTAATAGTGTGTCCACATAATGGGACAAAAATATTCGAAAATTTTCGAGAGATGCTTGCCCCTCTTTGCCCGCAGACTTTCTTTAAAAAGAATAAGGGTCAAAAGATTAGTATATTTATATACCATAATTTTAGAAGAAATTGTTTTAATGTATACTATATACTAATATGTTGCTAGATATTATTTAATTTTATTTCCGTGCAGTCTACACAAAAGTATAAATATGATAATGTAATATTATATAAAAATATAATATTCCAAATTTTTTTTTTTAATTATATCTTTAAAACAATTCCTAAATAGAAAACAACATAAAGACTTTTGTATAAAATATTATAACATAAAATTGATCTTCAAATAGAATTTAGAATGACTACTCTATACACATAAACATACACATTATATATGATGCACATAGTATTTAATATTCATATAGTATTTTTGTTATAAATAAATGGACAGATATGGGCAAAAAAGAAAGAGGAAGAGAGAGAGAGAGAGAGAGAGAGAGAGAGAGAGAGAGAGAGAGAGAGAGAGAGAGAGAGAGAGAATAGGAATGAGTAAGCGAGGGAATGGCTATAAAACGATATATCGATTGATAATTCACATCAGTCACTAAACATTAGTGGGCATAAAGTATTTCTACGGAGAAAGATATAACTATTTCCTTTTTTTTCTTACTTTTGGCACTTGTACACACTTGCTCAGTTACACTCATATCTTCTTTCTCTCTTTGCCCATTCTTCTCTGTCTATCTCTTTCTTATCCGAGCATACTATATGTGTGTTATATATTATCTGTGTGTATATGTTTGTGTATATGTCATAGTAACTTTAAATTTATTAAAATATCATTAATCTCTTGCTTATTTATATATTTTACTGAAAATTGATTATATTTATTTTGCAATAGTAGTTGTGTCACAGTAGTTAGTTAGCCAGAGGCGATCAATTCGTAAGCTGGTTGTTGAAAGAAATATTTCCCACCAAATGCGTTTTGCATGTACGCTTTGGTTGAAGAATGTATCCCAGAAGCGATCAATTCGTGAACTGGTTGTCGAAAGAAATATTTCCCACCAAATGCGTTTTGCATGTGCGCTTTGGTTGAAGAATATATCCCAAAAGCGATCAATTCGTGAACTGGTTGTCGAACGAAATATTTCCCACCAAAAACGTTTTGCATGTACGCTTTGGTTGAGGAATGTATCCCAGAAGCGATCAATTCGTGAACTGGTTGTCGAACGAAATATTTCCCACCAAAACCGTTTTGCATGTACGCTTTGGTTGAAGAATGTATCCCAAAAGCGATCAATTCGTGAACTGGTTGTCGAACGAAATATTTCCCACCAAAAACGTTTTGCATGTACGCTTTGGTTGAAGAATGTATCCCAGAAGCGATCAATTCGTTAACTGGTTGTCGAGTGAAATATTTCCCACCAAAAACGTTTTGCATGTACGCTTTGGTTGAAGAATGTATCCCAAAAGCAATTCGTGAACTGGTTGTCGAATGAAATATTTTCCACCAAAAACGTTTTGCATGTACGCTTTGGTTGAAGAATATATCCCAGAAGCGATCAATTCGTGAACTGGTTGTCGAAATAAATATTTCCTACCAAAAACGTTTTGCATGTGCGCTCTGGTTATTAAAAAAATAACATTTTATTCCAGAGGCGATTTTTAATCGTGAGCTGGTTGTTTTAAGAAATATTTCACACTAGATGCGATTTGAATGTGTGCTCTGGTTATTAAAAAAATAACATTTTGTCCCAGAGGCGATATTTATTCGTGTGCTGGTTGATTTAAAAAATATTTTATTCCAGAAGCGGTTTGCATGTGCGCTCTGGTTATTAAAAAAATATTTTATCCCAGAGGCGATTTTTATTCGTGTGCTGGTTGTTTTAAAAAATATTTTATTCCAGAAGCGGTTTGCATGTGCGCTCTGGCTATTAAAAAAATATTTTATCCCAGAGGCGATTTTTATTCGTGTGCTGGTTGTTTTAAAAAATATTTTATTCCAGAAGCGGTTTGCCTGTGCGCTCTGGTTATTAAAAAAATATTTTATCCCAGAGGCGATTTTTATTCGTGTGCTGGTTGTTTTAAAAAATATTTCATATCATATGCGGTTTGTGCATGAATATTCTGGTTATTAAAAAACAGTTATTCCAGAAGAAATTTAAAGAAACTTCCGTTTTTGAAAGACTAAGTGTGCAATATCTGGTATTCCTTCATATGATTGCAACCAATCATATATAGTAATAAAAGCTTACAATTTATTGGAAGGAATTATTATTGTGATTACTGGCGATGTATTTTTTCTTTTTTTGATGGCACCAAATTTCGCGTATTTAATAGTCTATCAGGCTGTGTATATACAAGTTGGTAGCTAAAGAGAAAAAATATGTACATCTTCGTTATTAGGAGGCAATCCTTATGAGAAAAAATATTCCAAGGATGTAAAGAGTATGAGGAAACGGTCTTGTAATATTATAGCAAGCAATAAACTGCTGCCTTTTTTAAAATGATAAGAAATTATGATTAAAAAAAATCTATCCTGATACTCGTAACAATATTGGCCAGAGAAAAGATGCCTCAATCTCGCTTGCAAATTATAATCGCAGATATGAAAATAATAAATAAAATATTTTGGTTGCGTTCTCACGAAAATGGGCGATGGAGGAGCACTTTCTATATTATAAATATCCAAAATATTGTAACAATCATAAAATTTTGTTGCAATGTTTTGCGGACATAGAATTTATGTGTTTGCATTTATAAATATTTATATTAATATTTATATAAATGTAAATTTTAATATGTGCATATTTATGTCATAAGAATATATAAACATTCACATTTATAGTGAAGAAGTTTATATATTACTCATTAGTCCTCAATCATATCGATTATACCGATATACTGTCAATGATAAAGATTTATTATCGTATTCAAAATTATATGTATAATATATTTACATCCATATATAATATATTTTAGTTCAGTTTTCTCGAACTGTACTGCATAAATTGTAACCCAGCAAACCAAGATATGATTGTTATACACATATAACATGTACATAATAAGTGCACATGTTACATCTATGTTATATAACAGATATATTCGATGTTTGCTGGGTATATGTATCATATATATATATATGCCATATAACATAGATGTAACATATATATATATATATATATATATATATATATATATATATATATATATATATGTTACATCTATGTTATATGGCATCTATGTTATATAGATGTAATATATATATATATATATATATATATATATATATATTACATCTATATGATGTATATATGTATATATCTACATTATGATAAAATCAAAAAAGATAATATGAGCAATATTATAGATTTGTAGTCAAAATATGTACGCGACACAAACAGATATCTGTGTAAAGTCGTTGCTTCTACTAGACGATAGAACAGAAATAGAGTAGGAATCCAACATATTTTCTGTCTCTACATATTTAACACAATGCGAAAAGTTTGTATTTTATTGCTCTTTCCAAAGTATGCACATATCCTTGACAATTACTCTACATAATGATATTGGTAATGTAACTATAAAGCGTTGGTAATATACCGACACTTTTAGTTACGTTTAGATGAGGGCGCTAACCCGTCGGAGTTCGCCCGTCGCTCCGGCATCCTCTTAATTATTAGATTTATTATCTGTAGATGTAACCGATTGTTCCGCGAATAAAATTTTCGAAATTTTTAAAGATATGTTAAGTAATAAAGAAATTTTAAAAAATATTGTCGGAATGGCAAGTGATAATGCATCTGTAATGATTGGATGTAATAATTCTGTTATGTCACGTTTAAAATTAAAAATACCGGGTCTTGTTACTGTTACGTCCAGACTCGGGGAAGGATGAGTCGACGGAAGGGCGCAACAACTATCTTTTATTATCCCGAAGTTAAACGTCTCGTGGCGTTTGGAATCGGGTTGAACGAACTGACAGGTCTGAAAAGCAGGTAAATGACTGAGTCGTTATTACGCTGGTTATTCAGACATTCGTTCGGTGGTCCCTTTTCGGTAAGAGAATTTAATCTCTTTTACGCGTGATGGGACCAAGTGCGATCTTTCGACTAGGAATGAGTGGGGGTTTAATAATGTGCAAGATAGAAGTGGACGTGGGCGAGCGAAGCCCTGCGAGATTTTGAATACCGCAAGCGACGGTGTAAACGGCGCGATTCCGCGAGCGACGGAATAAACGGCGCGTTTTGACTGCGAGAGATTAATCGCGAGCGACGAGAATCTCTTTTATTACTATCGAAAACTTCGCGTTTCGTATGCGAAAGTACGAACTGGAAAAGCGAGCGACTTTTCTATCACGAGAGTTTAGACGATATAATAACACTGTCACGGATGTAGTTCACGATCGAGTGCGCCCGGCGGTTCCCCGAGAGAGCTTTTATACAATCGTTCTTTTGGTGATTCTAGAATGTTCGACGTGTTTTCGCGAAAGATCGAGCTTGGTGTTGTTTGCGATGATAAGGAACATTAGAACGTTGTTATTCGCATTTGTTTGCAATTCTAGCTCTCTCGGGTGACCGCTGCGTGGCCCGCTTCGAACGGCACGAGCGATGCCGCGAGCCTGGCGTGATTCGTGTAGCGCCGCTGTTTGCGCGTGATTTGATTTGCGGCGAGCCGTGCGCCGCGCGAATGGCCGCTAACGCGCCAATTTTCGAGTGCTCCCTTTGGAGGCGCTCAATCTCAAACAAATAACGAGTAATTCTTTTATTTAAATTAACAAAGTATGAATTTATTCATATTTTAAAATAAATGATAGATGTACATGATTATATAAAAATAAAAATAAAATATTGTTGATTATAATTTCTCGGTGAGTGCACGTATGTATGTGTGTGTTTTAGTTCGCGGGTATTATATTAATACGGAGGACATCAGTCAGAACGCAGGGGAAAGATTCTATCGTTAACGTTTCTGACTGGTTAATACAATATAAAAATATATTTGATTAAAGGATAAAAAAAAATAAAATCAAAATCAATATGTATAAGTAAATAAGTGTATATGTTAATGACTATCAGAAGTATAAAATTGGTCGCTCGCATATGTGTTGGATTAAGATCAGGATTTAAAATTTTCTAAGATTTATTACCGGAACGGGTTGATGATTTAAAAGAATGAAACATTCTTCGGAAAGTTTTGATTCAAATAAGAAACAAGACAAAAAGGAGGAAAAGAAAAATTATTCAATTAAACTTACTTTTTTAAATAGTAATTCAGAGGTGGAGGGATAGCGAATTTGTATTCGCTTTGCGTCTCATGTCGGCAGCCCGATGTTCGATGCGTGGTTGCTCTGGAGATGATGCCAAGTGAGGACACTGATGGCACAAGTGCCTAACTCGCGAATTACGGTGCAAAAGCACAGAGTAAGACTGCGTGAAGCTGAAGACCGGAGAATAAGAGCGTGATGTATTTGCGAGTTCTCTTTTTATAATCTTCTTTTTGGGGCGTATTCTAATTCTAAGAGTGGGAATCTTCCAAAACTTCGACGAATTGAATTTGCACAGAAGTGGGGATTTTTCAATCTTAGCAAATTAAAAATGTGTCTTCGTTAGGCGGTGTATTTCTCCTACTTTTCACGTTTTACCCGTGGTGATCGTCCATTGGTGAGTTCGATATTCGTTCGAAGATTCCTTGCACGTGTTCAGATTAGAAAAAGGTCCTATTTTCCTATGATAATTTTTATTGCTATTGGTGCAGCTGTGTTTATTGAATATTTGTTGGAAAATTTTTATTATTATAGATGCAGCTGTGTTTGTTGGGTATTTCGTTAGAAAATTTTATATTGTTATTGATGCAGCTGTGTTTGTTAGGTATTTCGTTAGAAAATTTTATATTATCTTGAGGAAACCGGCATGGTTCACCGATCTTTTACGTTGGTCTGTTTACTGAGCGATTCGTTTGTCTCACCAATCGACGATCATTGCCGACACTTCGCGGAAGGAAGGAATCGTGGGATCGCCAGGACGTAACATTACACTAAATTGTATTTGCCATTCATCCGCGCTTGTAGCAAGTGGAGCTTGTGAAAAACTTTCAGAGTCGTGCGAAAATTTAATTCGAGGAGTTGCAACTTATATCTCTGATAGTGCAAAGAGATGTGCAATTTTAGGTGAATTTCAGGATTTTTTCAATGTGGAGAAAAACAAAATTTAAAAAATAATCGAGTACTCGATGGTTAGTATTACATAAATGCGTTGTTAGATTATTAGATAATTGGCAAGTTTTAAAAAATTATTTTCCTTTGGCTGTAGTAGAAGATAAATTAAAATCCGCGGAGATTATTTTTAATCAATTAAATGATAATTTATTAAAAGCATATTTATTATTTTTTAAATATTCATTAAATTTTTTTAATCGTTTTAATGCCCTTTTTCAATCTCGTAAAGTTTTAATTCATACATTATATGAAAATAGCTAACGATTAATTCGCGAAATAGCTCAAAATTTTGTAATTCCTAAAGCTTTAAAGTGTATTATAGATTTAAATATAGAAGACGAAACAAATTATCAAGACGTGAATAATATATATGTTGGAGACGGTGTACGACGAAATGAGAGCGGTATCGTCAATTTGGATGACGTCGATGGTTCCGGTACTCATTGGGTTGCGTATGCAAAGAGGGGAGATCGTGTAGTATATTTCGATAGTTTTGGAAATTTTCGACCGCCCAAGGAATTAGTGCGATATTTTGGACAGAATGTTGCAAATATAGAATACAATCACACGTCCTATCAAAATTATAATCAAAGTATTTGTGGACAATTGTGTCTTCGATTTCTTCAAACGGTCGATGATCGATATGAATTTAAAGCCTGACAATTCACCGTCGCGACTCAGTATTCGTTCGACAGTTTTCCAGCATATCACTCACACTTATGTTGGCTGGCAAGAGTAGCATTCTTGCTGTAAGCTACTTTCCAGCTATAGATTTGCGATGACGATTACGAGCTTGGTTTAACGGACTTTGAAACTTATAATACGATATCAAACGTGAATTCTTGGAATAATAAATTTTACTTTGATAACGACGACAAGGAAATTACGATTCCTGAGGGATCGTACGAATTACACGCTATAAACAAATATTTCCGACGTGCAATTTTACGACATCGACGCGTAGTTGATTCCAACGATATTGTTGATGACAAAGATAATATCGAAGAACACGATGAATATCCAATAATGCTTCGCGCTAATAATAATACGCCAAAAAGTGAAATCAAATGTGTCTATAGAATAAATTTTTGTAAACCAGACAACGTTGGATCGTTGTTGGGATTCTCATTGAATCGTATATTACAGCATCGAAATGGCACGAATCGGATGTACCGATAAATATTATTAGCGTAAATATTATTCGTATAGAATGCAGCGTAATCTCTGTCGCGTACAACAATAACAAGTGCGTACACACGATACATGAATTTTCACCGAGCGTGCCGCCAGGATATAAGATATCGGAAACGCCAGCACAGATCATTTATCTACCGATCGTCGCACGGAGCATTACTGATTTAACGATACGCATTGTTGATCAAGAAGGACATTTGCTCGATTTTCGAGGAGAGGAAATTACCGTAAGATTGCATATACGGCGGCGGCAAAAATAAAACGTTTGACAAATGAAATGCTTGTGTTGAACGGAAGCACGGAGCACGCGAGAGACAATATCTTTACGAGGAACAATATTTTTGCGAGGAACAATATTTTTGCGAGAAGGCGAGTGACTGCGGTATCGGGTGACAATAATCAGATATCTGGTTACGCTAAAAAGAAGCTCAGCGCGTTGAATCGCGATTTTTTAAAATCATTAAGATTCGTCGTACAAAATACTTGAACAATATGATTGACATCTTGAATATCGGAGGCGAGCCGATCGTATCGTCAAGATTGAGACTCATACGTACAATCCATACGCCAACACAACGCTTGGATATAGCGACGAGATACGAATACCCAGACAACATCAAGATTTGTACACGTTATCATGTGAAAGTTTTCTATACGTCGAGGGAAAGTTGATGGTGCGTAAAGTAGATGAAGGGGGAAGAGTGGTATTGGGAAACAATTGTGTCGCGTTTATGTTTGATGAACTTCGATATGAACTCGATGGTGTGGAGATTGACCGCAACGGAAACGTTGGAATAACTTCCACGATTAAAAACTATGTCTCTCTAATAGCCGAGAAAGGTAAAATCTTGGAGAATGCTGCGTGGAATATGTCGCATAATGCTGTTGAAGCTTACTTCAATTTTTGCGTGCCGCTAAACATGCTAATGGGTTTTTGCGAAAATTATAAGCGAGTTGTAATTAACGCTCGTCACAAATTAATTCTGATACGTTCGCGCAACGACAACAATTGTATATTTGGACATGCTTCGGCTGAAGCTGATATCGAATTATTCAAGATACAATGGCGTATGCCTCATGTAATATTGAGCAAGGTCAATAAATTATCCTTGCTACGTTGGAAAGCGGGCGATACTTGAATACGAGTTTTCGCTCTTGGGATCTATACGAATTTCCTCTATTGCATAATACAACCAAGCATTCGTGGACCGTGAAAGCCGCCTCTCAGTTGGAAAAGCCGCGATACGTGATCTTTGCGCTGCAGACTGGCAGAAAAAATACTGTGTCAAAAGATATTACTACATTCAACGACTGTAAATTGACCAACGTTAAACTCTATCTAAACTCGGAATTTTATCCCTACGATGATTTGAATTTAGATTTCGATAAAAATAGATTCGCCCTCTTGTTCGATATGTACTTTCATTTTCGCAAATCTTATTACGGATGTGATAATGATGATGTGCTATTAAACATTTCAAAATTTCTACATTGCGGTCCTCTCGTGGTTATTGATTGCTCGCGACAAAACGACTCTATCAACAATTCCACCGTGGACGTGAGATTAGAGTTTGAGTGCAAGGAGGATATACCGGCAAATACTACCGCCTATTGTCTCATCTTGCACGATCGCGTTGTTGAATAGTGCCCATTGACCAACGTAGTTCGTAAAATTACTTAGATCAGCAAATATCCCCTCCAATGTCAAAAATATATAAAGATTGAGATTTTGACGATCGACAGCAGTCGTACATCATTCTTGCAATCGTACAGTAATATTATCAGCATGATTGCGCCAACATTTGTGGATCTGCAAGGATTCATTATCGGGCGAAACTTTATCGTGAAGGAAGTAGCGATATTGAGAAATGGATTTGTTCTCTCTCATTACTTTTTTGCAAGTCCCGTACCATGGCGTGCGCTTACAAAATCTGAGAGATGCCAAGCTTCATGGCTAATCGGACATCACCATGGGCTTCAATGGGAGGATGGAAACGTTCCATACAGCTTCGCCAGGCGTTTGATTACGAGAGCTGTGATGGGTGCGGCGGAAGAGGAAGATGGAGCATCTCCTATCGTGTACGTTAAAGGACACGAAAAACGAGAATGGCTGGCCGATATACTTGACGATGATGCAAGAAACGACGTTATTATTGAGACCTTGGATGCGGACTATGAAGATATCACTTCGTTAAATAAGCTAGATGTTACTAATACTATGCGCTGTGAAAAACATTTAAAAAATTGCGCTTTACAAAATGTATTTGAAATATTCAATTGGTGGACGAATCATCATAAAGATTCACCCAAACATTATTTAGAATAAACTATTGTTAAAATATATTTTTATTCTCTTTTATTCTTCCCTTTTCCTCTTTCTTATCCCAGTATGCGAGTATTAAATTTCAGTACGTGACGTTAGATAGCGGCGTCAGCCATTTAATTAAAATATAGATGTTACATGTCTATAGACATAAAATTTTTAAAATAATTAATTTGTCGTTTGTTAATGGTTCAAAGCTGTTCGATAGCCGTTTGATAGCTGTTCAAAGCTATTCAATTGCCGTTCGATAGCTGTTCAAAGCTGTTCGATAGCCGTTCGATAGCTGTTCAAAGCTGTTCGATAGCCGTTCGATAGCTGTTCAAAGCTGTTCAATAGTGGTTTACATATTATAATAATATATTATTCATAGTTAAAAGACTATAGATAGTTGCTCGTGGAAACATGCTAACTTTTGTCTTCTTATAATGTGCAGACGGTAAGCGTTCTTTGTAAAGTGATACATCTCCTACTCTAAAATTATTGAGACAATGTCTATCTCATTATGTCCGTCAGAAAGTATCTGACAGTCTAACAGTCTGGTGTCGTTATAGTAAAAGCAAAAGTGTTAAAAATGCCATCATTAATTGAATTGGTTTTATGCCGAGGACGTTGGAAGGCGTCATGGTGGGCGCAGGATTTGGCGATGGGGCTGTTAAGAGCCCTGTTAAATCTGGTAGTTTTCCAAAAGGTAAGTAATATTTGTGTATATTTTATATTAATTATTTATAATATATTAATTATTTATAATATATTATAATATATATTATAATTCGATTTATAGTACGATTTCACGAGCGACATCCAGATCCCTAGATTTTTAAATTTTGGGCACCGGCAATTTGTGCGAATGGTGCGGCGGCACGAGCGCGAGATCCGCGAAGACGTGTGGGAGGACAACCCGGACGTCCTCCATTTAGATTTAAGACGCCTCTTCGACCTCGACCCCTACGAGGAGGACGTCGAGGAATTTTGGGATGAACCTCCCAGCAAAAGATCGAAAGCTTGATTGTGAGTATCTTTTTTTAAGATTCGTAATATATTAAATATTAAAAATTAGATTTATATTAATAAAATGATTTTCTGTTTCAGATGGAGCGAATTTATTAAATTATCATCATTATTATTATTTCTGTTATACTTATTTTATATTTTACACACACACACACACACACACACATACACACACACGCACACGCACGCGCACGCGCACGCGCACGCGCACGCGCACGCGCACGCGCACGCACACGCACACGCACACGCACACACACACACACACACACACACACACACACACACACACACACACACACACACACACACACACACACACACACACATACATTTATATTAAATAAAGATTATTATTATTATATATATAAAAAATGTTGATTATTTCTGCGACTCCTTGTTTCCTTTTTCTACTCATGCATGCCTCGTGCTATCTCTCTCTCTCTCTCCCCCTCTCTCTCTCCCTCCCCCCCCCCCCCCCAAGTGCATGCGAGCGTCATCCTTTTCCCACGTCAATGAGGACGCTATCCTTTTCCTACTCGTGCGCTATCCTTCTCCCAAGTGCATGCGAACGCTATCCCTCTCCCACGTGCATGCGATTACCTCGTGCTATCCTTCTCGCACCGTCTTGCGAACACACACTCTCTCCCCCCCCCCCCAAGTGCATGCCTCGCGCTATCCCTCTCTCACACATTGCGGACGCCTCGCGCTATCTCTCTCACACCTACTCGCGGACGCGTGCGTTCCCTCTTCCCCGCGGACCCCTCGCCTACCGGTTTCGCTACGGTCCCCCTCCCCCTTCTCCGCGGACCCCTCGCCTATCCGCTGCGCGCGGTCCCCCTCCCCCCTCCGCGGACCCCTCGCCTGCCGGTTTCGCCGCGGTTCCCCGCGATGGTTTCCCCTCGCCCCTCACCCCCCCTCTGAGATCTTGCGTTAGAACTCTCATAGCTATACTACTCACGTAGTCAAAATATCAATGTAATTTGATTGTAATAAAACATATGCGCACAGATTACCGCGCTGGCTCTTGATTGCCTTTTATTTCCTTCGTATGATATATTCATAAGAGCCTTTATTAGTTAATTTAAAATTATTTGAGATATCAATAAATGTTTTATACAAAAGTTTTATCGTAAAAACATCTGTATTTAATCACCTCAATAAAATTTAAAAAAAATATTTTTTTTCATAAATTTTTCATAAAAATTTTTGGATATTTCAAATAATTTTCGATATATTGAGAATAGCAAGAAAACGCTGTATATATGAGGGGTGATTTCACCCCTTAGAATCATTTTTAGGCCGCAATTGAAAATTTCTAAATTTATTTATTTACCCCCCTACATGTGTGTAAAGTTTCACCAATGTGGAGGTTGCTTGGATGTGTTCGAAGATAGGATGTCGATTGAAAGGTAGAATGCACGTTCTATGTACCGACAATAAATATATTCTCCGGGTTATATGTACAAGTGTTAAAATTTTTGTGTGGCCCTGAAAAGGGCCGATTGCGTCGCGTTAGCGACCCCTACGCGTGGCGAGGTTTTCTCGCCACGAGATTTGTGGTGTGGTCTTGGTCCACTTCAAGGATCTGTGTTCGGACGAGACCCTGGGCTTCGCTGGCGTTGAAGCAGCTCGTCGGAGGCGCGTGGAGGCTCTGTGATGAATCGCCTCTGTTTGCGTGGCCGTCGTTTTGGTCGTGGCCTCCCAGTCTGAGTCGGAGGACTGCGTGGCTCGCTCCCGTGTCTGCGGCTGATGCTGTTGTGTGCCGCGATGCACTAGGCTGCGACGGTCCGTCTGAGTGGCTCGTTCCTGTCTGCCGCCTCTCTTAGCGCCGCTCCTGAGCGGTGTTAGCGCTGGTGGTGTTAGAAGCGCTGGCACCGTTCCTGGATAGGAGGGTGACGTGTACCTCCTTAGCCGTATGTCCCAGGTAGCGAGCAGGCACCTTGGAGGTCGTGTGAAGGTGGCGGCCGGTATCTCCAGCGGCTCCAGCTTCCAGGGCAGTAGTGACCACTGCACTCGTCTATTTGCTCGTTCGCTCGTTTGCTGTGTGCTCTCCTGGTCCGCTCTCTGCCGTAGGTCGGCCCCTGGTGATCGGGGCGGCAGCGGTCGTGAAGGCGAACCTGTAGGGGCGCTGTTCAACAGCTTTTAGCCGCTCTAGGCGGATATCAAAAGAGTCGTGCTCACGTATCTGTTGCTTGCGCTCTCGAAAGCGTGAGCAGACTGATCTGCCTTGTCGCATCGCTACCTTATATACTGTTGTTGATGGTATTCTGATAGCGAGATTTCGGTTTGCCCAATTCGCCGTCTCGCGGTTAGGTATTTGACTACCTGAGCTGTTGTGCACGTGCTTATCGCGTGTTCTTCGTCCTGCGCGCGGCACGTGCTTAGCGCGTGGTCCTTGTTGTGCGCGCGGCACGTGATTAGCGCGTGGACCTTTATTTCCCGCGAGTATTTCGCGCGCCTTATATGGCATGCGCTTATACTTGGTGGTGGATTATCCGCCACAACCAAAATCAAAATTTTCGGGTTCGCATGGTTCCCTTGAGTTGAATAGATGTACGCCGAAATATGAAGTGGTGAAATGTGATGACATTATGTTTAGTCTGTCCCCTATATACTCCACAATTTTTTTTTAAACAATTATTTCCTAATACTTATCTATTTCCTAATACTTATCTTATTTCCTAACATTTCCTAACAATTATTTCCTAATACTTATCTTATTTCCTAATACTTACTCTTTACAAGTTATGAAATGTATTAATGTATTTCAGATATCTTGTATATCGCTGTTGTTCGGGAGTCGACCTCGACGAGATCGCCCGAATCTTATGAAACGCTCAGAGTTGAGCGAGAAGCGGTGTGTAACGCGAATCCGTAGATCCGCTGGAGTATAAGGAGATGTTCAGAAAATACTCGATTGCAGATTGTTTCAAGATTCGTTTAATTTTGAATAATAGGAGTGAGCGACGGCACGTACTACGCGACTCCGACGGAAATCTTCGAAATGTCCTGTTAATGACTGCCTTTGGCGCGTATAGGAAATCTTGTAGAGCTTGTTGCTAGAGGCTCTCGCGAGAACGGATATCTTGCACGCGGACGCCGGATGCTGCTTGGCGCGAGGCAGAGGACATTCGCGGAACGGTGAACGCGCGTCGACTCTCGGACTCCGAACGATTGACAATCACAAACTCAATAAGTATAGCGCGTGTAATAATACAGACAGTGAGGCGTCTTTCGCACTGAGTTCGATGCTCGATCGTATGCTAGAATGTCGGTTGAGAATTTACAACGAGAATGACGAAAGCGCATACGACACGAGCGAATTAACAACAGCAGCGCGAATGGTCTATGAGTACCGCGACACGACACGAGCGAGAATACGACACGAGATAATATCATACGAGAAATTATGATACGAGAAATTATGATCGATTGCTATCGACCAGCTCGAATCGTCGTCAGCGGCAGACTGAATAACGACGGAAAAGAGTCGCGGTCGACCGATTTCCATAATAGGATATTTTCGGCGCCGAATGTTCGAGAATATAGGTGTTTGTCACACTTTTTCTTTCTAAGAAGAATGCGATCACGCACCGATCGGCTGATCGCGAAGATGTTTATTCTCGCTCGTGTTTTGATTGCGGCTCTTACCGTTCAGATTTGTCGATTGAATTTACAGTTTAAATTTATCGATTAAATTCAACGTTTCAATCTTGAACAGCTGTTGTGTGTTAATTTAATTCTATATTACATTATTTAGTATAATATTACATTATAATCTACAAATAATTATATTTATTATTGATTGAAATAGATTTAAGTCATATTTTTAGGTCATAATGTGTCTGACGTTTTTTCCGTTAACCAGAATGCATCACGTGGAAACGAAGTCTGACGAACATCCCGTATGTGTTTGTTTGTGTATGTGTATATGTAGGCACGCGCGGGCGCGAAAGAACTTCTAGGGGAATTGTTTTGATTGCATTTACAATGCGCATTCGCATATTTTGTGCTGTTCTTGGCCCTATAAACCAGAGATAGGAATTAGTTGCAACTTTCGACCCGATTTTTATGATTAACATCTATTGCCCTTTGCCGCTCGCGTGTAGCAACGAGTTGCTACATGCGCATAACTAACAAGGAACATTCGGCAACGCGAAAATTCAAAAAAATCTGAAACTTTGCATAATTATAGAGTAGTAGTCCCTAATAACGAAACGATTTTTTGTTGGTGCTAAAAATCGGTTTCAGGGGTAAAAACAACCCTTTAGAAAAAATCGGTTTTTACATTCCGAAGCGAATATTATTGAAACAAAAAAAAAATATGAAAAAATTGTTTAAACAAAAGTTTTATGGTTTCAAATGTACTTTACAATGACGTATCTGGATTTTTAAAAAATGGTAAATTTTTCGAAATATCCCCACCACTTAATATTTCTTTTTGATATTTTGAAAAAAAATTTTTCAAATTATATTAAATCTTATGTTACGCCAAATTCAACCATGTATGATAAAGTTATGTTGCGGAAATTAATTCTCGAGAAATAAAATAAAGACGCACGCTACCTATACTAATCTTATTCGCTTGATGTTTCATGACGTCTTATCTCTTTTCTCTTTTCTTCGTAAGGTCTCGCAATACATGATAACGATGCTGAATATTAATAATAATATTTGTAGCAGACCCTGTTATATAAATCATATTTATATATGTAAATATTGTTACGTCCAGACTCGTGGAGAATTGAGTCGGGTTGGAACGCAACTTATACTTACCTCGAAACACTCTCTCTTTTTCTTTTGCGAGACAAATGTTTCCGAGTCGAACGAACAATACAGGGCCTTAGACAGGTCAACGACCGGAAGGATCGCTCTTACTCTGTCGGAAGGCCGTTCGGCGGTCCCTTTTTGGTAAAGGAACTGAATCCTTATTACCCGAGACGGGACCCTGCGCGATTTCAGGTAACAGGAAGGAAGTCGGGTTAATGAATTACTCGAATTTAAAATTTAACATTACATTTATTCAAGAAAATAAAAATAAATGATTTTTAAAAAAAGATAAAAATTTAATAAAGGAACATTTAATTCGATTTACGAAATCTTAGTTATAAAATACATTTTCTTAAATTCTATTGTGTAATTGTGTTCGTGTGCGTGAGTTTAGGTAAAGGAAAATTATGTTCTCGCGGGTGTTACAATAAATACGGAGGACATCAACCGGAATTAAACGGGGAAACTTAAATTTAAATTCCGGTTGGAAATTTACAATAAATAGTTCTAGAAAAATTATTTGAAATAAATTATTAGAGAAATGAAAGTTGGACGGTAGGGATAAAAGGGGAGGAGGACTATTAAAGGTCTTGGAGTTGCACCGTGGAGGGAGAAGGGAACTTCATCCAAAAGACCTCGATAGGGACGGCTAAAGGAAAGGGGCAACTTCGAACAAAAAATGGAATAATTGAACCGGGTGGACTGGTACGAAGGATATAATGGAATTGATCGAGGTCCACTATATCTGGACCGACGCGATAATCCTCGTCCGTAAGATGGACAGGATAAGAAGGAAATTGATTTAGGAGGTACCTGTACCAGCCTTCCCTGTCCTGGTCTTCGAAAAAAGACTCCGACTCTCCTTCGGGATCGAAAAATTCCGGTTCAAAATCTTCCGGTTCCTCTTTGAGATCGGGACACTCTTCTACGAAGTCCTGGAGGACTTCTTCGAAATCGTGCGACGCTCCTGGGAAATCGGACGATTCAAGGCGTGAGGAGGAGGAGGAGCGGGAATTCGCGAGGGTTGAGGTTGTTCGGAAAGGATAGGTGGACAGTCAGAAGGGGGAGGGGGAGTAGGATTTCTCGGCGGTTGCTGGAAATCAGTGAAAGCAGGCGAATATCCGGAGGGAGAGGGGGACTAGGATATTCCAGATGTTGAGGAGATTCAGGGAAGGTAGGTGGATGTTCAGGAGAAGAGACGGGTGAATAAGAGGGGAGAGAATAATGAGGAGAGGAAGTTGGAGGACAATGTGGTAGGTTGTGTATTTTGTGTGTTCGTTTTTGCTTATTATATTTTAATTAAACGATGAGTTCTTAGATCGAAGGAATGCTTATCTAGGTTAAATTTCTTATAATCTATAGTGTAATTAGAGTCCGCGGCTGCCCGAGCCAATTCTTTTCTCAGTTGTCTATTCCGACGGTTTCGCGACCCTTTGATGTTCGCGCGCGTAGGTTGATTTAATCTTTCCACCAAAGAAAGGGGGCCGTGATGAGTAATGATAATAATGAAATCGATAATGAATAGATTCTTAATTCACTTCTTGGAAAAAAACAATTCTTGGAAGTTTTTCTTTAATTAATTGAATAACTCTAGATTTCAGGTCCGGATAATAAAGAAAGTGTATATTTTATATTTCTATATGAAAATTTGGACGACCTGGGAGTAGAAAGGGTGACGAATGTAATCGGGAGTCACTCTGTGAAATACAGGTAACTCTCGATGACAGGCAAGAAGTCGGGAGACGCTTTGTAAAATACAGATAACTCTTGACGACTGGTAGCAAGTCGGGAGTCACGCTGTAAAATACAGGTAACTTTTGGTGACTGGTAGCAAGTCGAGAGTCACACTGTAAAATTCAGTTAACTCGTGACGACTGTTAGCAAGTCGGGAGTCATACTGTAAAATTCAGGTAACTCGTGTCGACTGTTAGCAAGTCGGGAGTCACACTGTAAAATACAGATAACTCGTGGTGACTAATGTGAAGTAGAAAAAGGAGATTCGAGGTAATATTTCAAGGGAGGAAGAATGAGGATTAAGGAAGGGAAAGTTACACAAAGAAACAATCAAAATCTAAGTACGAAGTATCGAAATGAGATACTGATTGATCCAAGAATTATTTCAGAATACAAGACGTAAAATAATAATAATAATAATAATAAAAGGAAGGATAAGAATTAAAATTGTTCAACCCACTTACTACTTGAGAATGCGTTGAAACTTGTAGTGGCTAAGTGTGATTCAGCTCCAGCTGTCGTGGCTGATCGGAATGGGCTCGGCAGTGATGGCTCGGGAACCCGGCTTATTGTGTTGCTGGTTTAAACACGGCTTGTTGGCACTTAACACTTACGTATCACTAAGTTTTTCACTTTTATTTAAGCTCGCTCTCTACACAATTTAGAGTCCCGAGAAAACGAATACTTGATCTCAGAGCTGACTACTAGCTAAGTAGTGAGTCGGTTGAAGAACGAAAACGGAATGAATTTTCGAGCGAAGGTTTCGCGTATCCTCGAATCTTAGCGTCTCCCCACGTACCCTCTCCATTAGGCAATCAGAATTCTTTTTTAACAAATCAAATCTTTACTATTTACCCCTCTCATGAGTAGGAGATGCTACCCTTCCAGAAGAAGATCCAGAAATTGCGCCTATTGATCTAGGCTTTTGTTTTTAGAAGTTAAGTCCAGCCTATTGGAGAGTCCATTATGATCCTCTAAGTTGACATTTTTATTATTCCCGTTGAAATTTATCTCAAACAGATAACACAAGAGGGTGGTCTGGCAGGCGAGCACGCGGTGTCAAGTATCGCGAGTTCTGGTTACGGATCTTGGTTTCATCTGTAAACCATCGTCCGTGTCCCTCTCCTTATTCTTTGTTTTAAACCCTTAAGTCCGTTGCGCGGACCTTAGAGTTGAATATTTCATCCATCTGTTTGTTTTCCGTACGCACATAGTCTAGATTTCTAGCGTTCGAGAGTCTCTTATCTTTGTTTAAAATTTTCAAATCTTTGACGTGGGTCTTAGTCCCGGAATATTTATTTATCCGTCTCAAATTTTCAAATCTTTGACGTGGGTCTTAGTCCCGGAATATTTATTTATCCGTCTCAAATTTTCAAATCTTTGACGTGGGTCTTAGTCCCGGAATATTTATTGATCCGTCTCATGGTTAAAAATTTTATCGTTCTGAAGGATTAGTCTCGCCTGCTAGATATTTCTTGGTTTATTGTTTACGTCGTGTGAAGGAAAGTTCCAGAGCGCAATTTTTTATATCAGTGAAAGAGTTTTTATGAAAGAAAAGGATCGTGGAGTCCACCGGACGTAACAATATGTTATAACAAAATAATAGAAAAAATCACATAAGAATTTTTTACAATTTTCTTTCGACCGAAGGTAAATGTTTTGTTTTTTATTAATAAATTGTATCGTATATTATATTATTCTTATGTTATCTCATATATATATATATATATATATATATATATATATATATATCGTATCATATTATATTTACATTGTGTAAATTATTTGCGTAAACTATTTTTCACTTTAATATCAGTCTATCTACCAATGAAATTTGATCTTAAACATCACGCCATAATATTTATTGAAATGTTATCTTCATTTCGATATAAAAGCCGTACGTTTCCGCATTTCACTCATAGTATGACGTTATTTGAACAATTATTATACGATTCAAGTTAACTGAAATTTTTTCTGATTGTGAGTTCCGAATTAAAGTTTTATAGATAAATATAACGAAAAGGGGACCCAGCCCCAATGACCTTGACCTTGATATATGTTGTCAAGGACATAATTCTGAGTAACTTTTTCTTCTAATTTAATCGTTGCTCGTTGCTTATTAAAAAGTTATTAACAAAAAAAGTTTGAAATATACCAAAGTACATGCATAGACAGGAAGCACGCGCGCGCACTGATACACACACACACGGGGGAGTGCAAGGGGGGCCTTCGGCCCCCTCCCGCACCCACCCCGCCGGTAGGCAGGGTGGATCTCGCTTTACAATGTAGCATGTACTTTGTAAGTTGTAAAGCGAGATCCACCCTGCCTACCGGCGGGGTGGGTGCGGGAGGGGAGCCCCCTTCCACCCCGTGTGTGTGTGTGTATGTGTGTGTGTGTGTGTGTGTGCGCGCGCACGCGCGCGCGCGTGCTTCCTATCCGTGCATGTACTTTGGTATATTTCAAACTTTTTTTGTTAATAACTTTTTAATAAGCAACGAGCGACGATTAAATCAGAAGAAAAAGTTACTCAGAATTATGTCCTTGACAACATATATCAAGGTCAAGGTCATTGGGGCTGAGTCCCCTTTTCGCTATATTTACCTATAAAACTTTAATTCGGAAATCAAGAATCCGAGTAAAATGGCAAAAGAGCCACGCGCAGGTTTTAGGGCGCAAAGATATATAATTTAAACCAAAAAAATAAATTAAAAAATTAGAGAATTTCTTTAATTACATGATTCGCGAAAGGCGGACGTTTCGGCCCTTTTTTTGGCCATCATCAGCGCAAATAATACTAAAATCAACAATATAAACGGTATACAAAAAAAAGTCTTAAACAATTAAAGCGCAAAGTTACATGATAACTATTGAATTTATCAAAAATATTGAAAGCAATCTTGTGAAACTTCCTTCAGCCACTCAAGTGGCTATCAGAAACCGTTCGGTAAACATTATTAATAATCTCCCGAATTACTCCACCCCGAAAAATGATTTTGACACACGCATTAAACAATTAATTGTTACTACCAAAAAATTTTTTAAACGCAATGACAATGTGATTGTCACTCGCGCCGACAAAGGGAACATCACAGTTGCCCTTGATAAAGATGTATACTTCAATAAGGTCGAAGAATTACTAAAAGACAATAATACGTATAATATTGTTAAAAAAGATCCTACTAATAGGCTTTCTTCACATCTACGGGATTTGCTCAAGAGATGGAAAGATGCAGATTTCATATCGCCCTCAACTTATAGATTTCTCAATTTTAGTGACGGGATCTTACCGAGAGCATACGGACTCCCTAAGATTCACAAACCTAACTGTCCTTTCCGCTTAATTGTCTCCCCACTTAATAGTCCCTTATACAATTTGGCCTCCTTCATTCATCGCATATTACTTAAAAGCTTTCCCACTGCACATAGTCACATCAACAACAGTTTTGAACTCGTGAAGAAACTTTCTGACATAAGTATCAACAATGATTTTCTTCTCATTTCTTTAGACGCCGTTTCCTTATTCACAAACATTCCTACTGATATAGCGATTGATAGCATCTCTTCTCGATGGAATTACATCTCTAATAATTGCAACATATCACATTATGAATTCATTACTGCGGTTAGACTGATATTAGATTCTACTTTTTTTACTTTCAATGGAGTAATTTACAAACAAACTTTCGGTACTCCTATGGGTTCCCCATTGTCCCCCATTATCGCGGACATAGTCCTTCAGGATCTGGAATCTAAAGCTCTTGGTTCTCTGAATTATACCCCCCCATTTTTTGTCAGATATGTTGATGACATTGCAATGGCGGCTCCCTCTTCCCTCCTCAACCACACTCTAGACACTTTCAATACATTCCACCCACGTCTACAATTCACAATTGAGATTGGAGAGGAAAATCGACTAAATTTCTTGGATATTACCATGATCTTGAATGATAACCACCTGACCTTTGACTGGTACCACAAGCCTACCTTTTCAGGGAGATATTTACATTTCTTGTCGAATCACCCTCTTTGTCAGAAGAGGGGTACTGTGATCGGTTTAACCGACAGAGTGTTTCGGTTGTCTCACCCGTTGTTTCATCGGAAAAATTTTGGATTAGTCATTAGGATTTTGATGGAGAATGGTTATCCTCTCAGGTTCATTTTCGATGTCGTTCGTGAACGCCTGAAAACTCTTGTTCATAACAATTCTAATTTTGACAGCAATAAACATACAGAAGATTCCGAGAGAGTTTCTTACTTTACTATACCTTACGTTCCTTCAATATCCGAACAATTTAAAAACATAACTAAAGACCTAAATGTGAAACTCTCATATCGTAGTCTTAACAAAATGAACAAGTTTATTAAGGTGCACAAAGACTCCTGCCCACAATCGGCCCGCAGCAATGTTGTTTACAAAATTAATTGTGATAACTGCGATGCGTCATATGTGGGACAGACTAAGAGACAATTACACACGAGGATAGCGGAACACAAAAATCATATTCGTAGAAATACAAATCACTCTGTTATAACCGATCACAGAATTACTCTTAATCATGACTTTAAGTGGGATAAAATAGAAATACTTGATAATGAACCACATTTACATAAGCGATTGATTTCCGAAGTATTACACATTAAGCGACAAAAAGATAGTTTAAATCTACAAACAGACACCGAATGTCTCCCAGAGGCATATTTAACAGTTTTAGACAAACTCTCAAAAATTTAATTTTCTGTCGTTCTCCTTTTCACACTCTACAATTTATTTGCATTTATCGTGTTTTACCATACTTGACAGCGGTTATAGTCATTGTTTTTAATTATCTTATATTTCATTGTAATTTTTATGTTTAATTTATAATTATTTTACTGTACTTGACAACCTTTTAAATGTTATTTATTTATTTTTCTATTTAATATAATTCATTTGACAAACATCTTTTTTACAACGACAAAAATTTGTTTTTATTTTATTTTTTGGATAATTTGTCTGGACTGTTTCATATATATTTATTTATTTATTACTTTGATTTTATACTACAGACAATGCTGATATTGTTTTTCATTTCACTGTTTTGACAATCTTTAATTTTTTTGTATCGTTGTTTACCGCTACTGGTAACATTTGTTTTTATCATCTCACCTTTTTCGCCGAACAATACTTCTCATTACTCTGTGGATAGTTAGTGAATTTGGTTAAGATTTTGCGTCGCTGAAAGATTTGTACTGTCGACTTGTGCGTCTCTTTTATGTAAGTCTTACTATAATTTCCGACACGGACCCTCTCTCTCTTTTCGTTTTTTGACACAAACCATTCCGCTCATATTACAGACACAATTATTAACGTATCACCATGTTCGTGGATTCATGCTTAAAGAATCGAGGTTTCTGCCCCGAAATAACATGGACTACATGGAGAATGGTTTTTGTCTTTTGGAGCGACATGAGGGATTACGCCTTCTACCGTTGGTTATCATGTAACTTTGCGCTTTAATTGTTTAAGACTTTTTTTGTATACCGTTTATATTGTTGATTTTAGTATTATTTGCGCTGATGATGGCCAAAAAAAGGGCCGAAACGTCCGCCTTTCGCGAATCATGTAATTAAAGAAATTCTCTAATTTTTTAATTTATTTTTTTGGTTTAAATTATATATCTTTGCGCCCTAAAAACTGCGCGTGGCTCTTTTGCCATTTTACTCGGATTCTTGATTTTAATCGTTTAAGAGCCTTACTTTTATATCTTTTTAATTCGGAACTCACAATCAGAATAAATTTCAGTTAACTTGAATCGTATAATAATTGTTCAAATAACGTCATACTATGAGTGAAATGCGGAAACGTACGGCTTTTATATCGAAATGAAGATAACATTTCAATAAATATTATGGCGTGATGTTTAAGATCAAATTTCATTGGTAGATAGACTGATATTAGAGTGAAAAACAGTTTACGCAAATAATTTACGCAATGTAAATATAATATGATACGACATGTATATATGAGATAACATGAGAATAATATAATATACGATACAATTTATTAATAAAAAACAAAACATTTACCTTCGGTCGAAAGAAAATTGTAAAAAATTCTTATGTGATTTTTTCTCTTATTTTGTTATAACATATTTACATGTATAAATATGATTTATATAACAGGGTCTGCTACAAATATTATTATTAATATTCAGCATCGTTATCATGTATTGCGAGACCTTACGAAGAAAAGAAAAAAGAGATAAGACGTCATGAAACAGCGAGCGAATAAGATTAGTATAGGTAGCGTGCGTCTTTATTTTATTTCTCAAGAATTAATTTCCGCAACATAACTTTACCATACATGGTTGAATTTGGCGTAATATAAGCTTTAATATAATTTGAAAATTTTTTAAAAATATCAAAGAAAAATATTGAGTGATGGGGGTATTTCGAAAAATTTACCATGTTTTAGAAACCCAGATACGCCATTGTAAAGTACATTTGAAACCATAAAACTTTTGTTTAAACAATTTTTTCATATTTCTTTTTGTTTCAATAATATTCGCTTTGGAATGTAAAAACCGATTTCTTCTAAGGGGTTGTTTTCACCCCTGAAACCGATTTTTAGCATAACAAAAAATCGTTTCGTTATTAGGAACTACTACTTTATAATTATGCAAAGTTTCAGATTTTTTTTGAATTTTCGCGTTGCCGGATGTTCCTTGTAAGACGCGCGATACTCACAAACAGCTTCAGGAACATATCACAAATGCAATGAGATTATACTACCCTATGTATTCTGCATTTCTTCCTCTTTCATTAAAATTTAAAAGGAAATATTTTACACATTTCATTAATAATTAAAATCATATTCTCTTATTAATTAATTATTGTATTATTAATTAATAATTGTATTATTAATTCATTAACATATATATTCTGTAACTATTAAAAGTTTTTGTAATATTTTGTCAGATAAAATGTTATCAAAACTTTTAATCGTTACAGAATATATACGTTAATTAATTAAAAATAAGGACAACATAATTTTAATTATTAATAAAACATATGAAATATTTCTTTTTAAATTTTAATAAGAGAGGAAGAAATGCAGAATACCTAGGGGAGTATAATCTCATTAAATTTGTGATACGTTCCTGAGGCTGAGAATCGCGCGCCTTTGATACGCTCGTCCAACAACTCGTTGTTACATGCGAGCTACAAGGAAGGGGCAGTGGACCGTTAGTCACGAAAATTGGGTCGAAAGTTGCAATTAATTCCCATCTCTGACTATAAACAATGTCTTTTACATAGCCCCATAAGTAAAAATATTGGTCGTAAAATTGGGCGATTTGGCTGGCTATTCTACAAATCTACCTCGACCCCGATCCATCGATTTTAAAATATAACATTAAGATAATTCTGTACTATTTGTACGTAATGTGGAGGTGCACTATCTTGTTGAAACTACATTATGCCTTTTACTAGCAAAAATAAATTTTCTAGGAAAAGTAACGTCATTCTGAAAAATATTTAAATATCTAACATCATTGAGCGTTTGATTAAAAAAATGGTGACCAATAACTTTGCCATCTCTCAACAATTCTGCACCAAACATTAAGACTCCACTAATGCTGCTCCTCAATCTATCGTATCCAATGAGGATTTATAACTGAACAATAATGACAATTGTGACGGTTTAATATTCCAATGCTGTTGTTACATCCTGCAGATTCCACGATTTCTTCCTTCCGCGAGGTTGCGGCAATGATCGTTGATTGGTGATAAAAATGAATCGTTCAGTAAACAGAACATCTTGCGCCATACATTTCCTTAAACACTTGGTCACTTGTTAATAATTATATCTACAGGTAATCGTGAGAACATAAAAAGATCAGTGACGAAATCACGCCGATCCTCTCGAAATAAATAAAAATTAGTAGATATCACCTGCAGTGGAATTTTCCGGCGGAAGAATAAAGTGATGACAAAAAGATAATAAAATTCCTTCTAACGAAATATCTAGTACAATAGTGGATCAATAATGATAAAATTTCCTTAACAAAATATTCAATAAATACAGCTGCATCAATATCGATAAAAATAATCATAAGGAAGTAAGACCTTTTCTAATCAGATCACGTGCGCGAGGGTCCGCCGGGAAAGTTAATGTTCAAGGGATCTTTGAACCGATATCGAGATCACCAATCGACGACCACCACGGGTAAAAACTCGAAAAGTAGGAGAAATACCCCGCCTAATGAGGACATTAGCACAATTTTTAATTCGTTAAATTGGAGGATCCCCATTTCTGCGCGATTTCAATTCGTTGAAGTTTTTGAAAATTCCCACTCCTAGAATTAGAATACACCCCCGAAAAGAGAATTATAAAAAGAGAAATCGTGAAACACGAACACACTTATTCAGTAGTATTCAATCTGATATCACGCAATTTTGCTCTGTGTTGTGACTCGCGAATTAATTGTGCAAATCAGTTGTGTCCTCAATCGACATCGTCTCTCGACCAACGCATCAACAACTACAAATAGAGCGACTACGAAACAACCCACAAATTCACCACCTCGTCTTAGAAAACATTGATTAAAAGTAAATCATTACTAATTTTTAATATACGCGTTTAAGGGGATCCAAAGCTCGTCTGATTTACCGACCAAAGCGATTATTATTTTGCACACCGAAATCTCTTTTTTAGTTGAATAGAATAATAAATCCTTTTCCACGATTTAAGTACACATCGAAACAAAGATGAGACTTCACGAGTTTATGTTAAAAACGGAAAGAAACTAAAAAATTACAGTTTTTTTATCGGCTTCTGACGTCAGGTCGAAACAATACTTATGTAATATATAAGTTTCGTAATGTGTACGTGCAAAATAAGATACCTCTCCGCTCGGAAATGCCTGAAGGAATATAGGTGAACGTTTAGAAATGTGTTTAGAAGCCTAGTAAAAAAGATTACTGTCTGCAAAAATTTCATGCATATGTGTGTGTGCGAAATCGAGGCTCAAGAGTAAAACAGAGCAGTAGATTAGTTGCGTGATGTCGCGATAGACAGAGCTGCAATCGTACATGACAAAGACAGACATAATCGTACTATCTTCGTCTCTTTCATGTGTGTGAGAGTAATATACATGTACGCACTAACGTTATTGCAGTATCCTTTTTCTCTCGATCATACGCTCTGTCTCTTTCTAATCGCTCGCTCGCTATGTACTACGTATCGCTTAGCTTCATGCTCCTCGCATATTCACTTACGCGTTCACTCGCGCTTCTCTCTCTCTCTCTCTCTTTGCTCGTTCATTATTGTATTCTTTTATTCCCATTATTATATTCTTTTATTTGCTCAACTTTTATTCTTCCTATTCTCGTCTCCCTACATAAAAATAAATAAATTTATTTATTTATTTTTATTTTATACAGCATAAATGAGATATACAATACAAGTTATTTTCTTTTTTTATTTCACTATAGTTAATACAATACATAATTACGTTTCACTATAGTTAAATACAACACATGCACATACAAAAATACACACGCACACGCACACGTACATAATACTTCTTTTATTTATAAAATATACAATATCTTATTTATGCTTTATAAAATAAAGATGAATAAATTAATTTATTATCATGTAGGAAAACAAGAATAGAAAGAATAAAAGTCGAACAAATAAAAGATTATAATAATGGGAATAAAAGAATACAATAAAGAACAAGCAGAGAAAGAGAGAGAGAGAGAGAGAGAGAGAGAACGAATGAGGAGCAAGCGAGATAGCTAACATGAAAAACTTCCGAAGTCTCGCTCGCCAGGCTTGCTTTATCTATAATCTCTCGCGTTATATATTGTTACAGTAAAATTTTTGTTTTTCGCGCTTATTGATCCGAAAATAATTACAATGAATTAATGATATTTTACCAATTAAAATGATACCAAACACGATATAAATCGGATAATTTTCAATCAATTATGTAATTAAAATTATGATTACTTATTTCATTAAAAATAATCCGATTTATGTCATGTTTAGTGTCATTTTAATCGTAAAAATGTAATTAATCCATTACAATTATTTTCAGGTATATAAAATGCGAAATATATAACTTTTATTTTCTATAGTAAGGTGACATATACATATCAAAGATTACAGATAAAGGGAGCCTGGCGAGCGAGACTTCGGAACTCTTTGATGTTTGTCATCTCGCTTGCTCCTTCATTCTTTCTTGCTCTCGCTTTTGTCGATTCTTCAGCATCGGGGATCTTTCCTTATCTACAAAATATAAACATCTTCTAAATAAAAAGTGAAACTTGTATTTTCCATTTCATCTGTATAAAAATAATTATAATGGATTAATGAGATTCTTGCGATTAAAATGACACGAAACACGACATAAATCGGATTATTTTTAATCAATTATATAATTACAATTATGATTACTTATTTCATTAAAAATAATCCGATTTATGTCGTGTTTCATGTCATTTTAATCGCAAGGATCTCATTAATCCATTACAATTATTTTTATATAGATGAAATGGAAAATACAAGTTTCACTTTTTATTTAGAAGATGTTTATATTTTGTAGATAAGGAAAGATCCCCGATGCTGGAGAGTCGACAAAAGCGAGAGCGAGAAAGAATGAAGGAGTAAGTGAGATGACAAACATGAAAGAGTTCCGAAGCCTCGCTCGCGTGACTCCTTTTATCTGTAATCTTTCACGTATATATGTCATCTTACTATAAAAAATAAAATTTTTGTATTTCGCATTTTATATATCTGAAAATAATTGTAATGGATTAATTACATTTTTGCGATTAAAATGACGTGAAATACGATATAAATCGGATTATTTTTAATGAAATCAGTAATCATAATTTTAATTACATAATTGACTAAAAATTATCCCATTTATGTCGTGTTTCGTGTCATTTTAATCGCCAAAATTTCATTAATGTATCATAATTATTTTTGGATATATAAAATAAGGAAATAATAATTTTAAAATATTTATTTGGACAAGTCACAGCTATCGGATGAGGTTTTCAAATTTTCACTGCAGAGACAGCAAATCTTTTATACAAACCATAAAGTTTGTGTGATATGATTTATATACATATTTGATGCATATTTATGTACATATGTAAGTGTAACATAAATGACAGTATTGATACAATAAATATCGGTACGATCAGTAACCGCACGTGCTGAGTGCACGCTTTTTACCGCATAGACTCGGGTTCAAACTCGAGTAAGAAACGGCGTTTTTAAAATAGGCATTCCCCCCCCCTCCCCATGTTCAGTCTCGATATGTGCCTGTGTCGCCTGCACCATCTGGATACGTGCCTGCGCTGTATGCGCAGGCATACTTTCGCAATTTTTTTTTTAATTTTAAGAAGGAAATGTAAGAAAGTTAATTATCAAATTAAATACCGAACTAGTTTTGTTAGTAATAATATGCTAACAAAATGTATATATGTATATATATATATATATATATATATATATATATATATATATATATATATGAGAGATTCCACCAAATCGAGTACCACTTTTGGGCCTGCATGTCTGCGATCACGTTCAAATTTTTTTGACTTATAGTCCTAGTAGTAAAAAAAAGCACTAGTAGTAAAAAAAAAAATCGAAAAAAATTTGGAAAATTTAATTTTTTAATTTTTTGATTTTAAACATTTAGTGACCCAATAAATTCTTACAGAGATCCCAACTTGATTTTTACGTATTCTATGCGAAATTTTCTCAGCTTTTCAATGGAAATAGTTTCAAAATTTTAAAAAATGGCGCACTTGCCAAAAACTGTGATTTTATGATTAAAATCGAATTTTCAGCAGTTTATATGGGTCCGTTTATTTTAAAATATTTTTTTTTGAAAAGCTGAGGTTTTTTTACATAAAAAACATAGATAACAAAAATTTGTTTAGAGCACGCGTAATGCCGCAATTAATTTATGAAAAAAAACAAAAACAAAAAAAACGTAAAATGTTCCCTAATATGGCGGCTAAAATAATGGAGGAAAAAATCTTAAAAAACTTGTAAGTATGTTTCTCAATGTGGACTATAAGCCAAAAAAATTTGAACGTGATCGCAGACATGCAGGCCCAAAAGTGGTACTCGATTTGGTGGAATCTCTCATATATATATATATATATATATACATCTTCATCTTCATATAAAGTTTAACATTTCTTATTGATATCGATATGTGTTAAAGGAAAATGCAATAATTAATTGATCACTTGAATACCGAATTGATCTTGTTAGTTATTATATGCCAATAATGTATGTATATACATATATCTCCATCTTCATTAATAACTTCACAACTATATATATATATATATATATATATATATATATATATATATATGTGCATATATATAAAGTTGCTAACTTTAGATGAAAATATATGCATACACACACGTTATCAGCATATTAGAGGTAACAAGATAAATTCGACATTCAATTGGTCAATTGCATTTTCCTTTTACACATATCGATATAAATAAGAAATGTTAAACTTTACATGAAGGTGAAGATGTGTATATATATATATATATTTATAAATATATATATATATATATATATATATATATATATATATATATATTTATATATATATATATATATATATATATATATATATAAATATATATATATACATTTTGTTAGCATATTATTACTAACAAAACTAGTTCGATATTTGATAATTAACTTTTTTACATCTTCTTTTTAAAATAAAAAAAAAATTATATTTTTAATATATTATAATAAATATAGTATAAATCATGGGACGAAAATACAACAATATACATTTGCCTCTGAATAGGCGCAGAGTTTCCTTGAAGAAAGGCTGCATGAAAAGGTTAGTATATTTACATTTATAATGTTTCTGAATTTTAATTCTCTCTCTCTCTGTCTCTCTCTCTCTCCTTCATTCTATCTGCTCGTGTATCTGTCTCTCTGTACATTCATGTGCTTTTTCTCTGTCTGTCTGTCTGTCTGTCTGTCTGTCTGTCTGTCTGTCTGTCTGTCTGTCTCTGTCTGTCTGTCTGTCTCTCTGTCTCTCTCTCTCTCTCTCTCTCTCTCTCTCTCTCTCTCTCTCTCTCTCTCTCTCTCTCTCTCTCTCTCTCTCTCCCCTCCCCCCCCCTCTCTCCCTCTCCCTCCCTTTCTCTCTCTCTCTCTCTCTCTCTCTCTCTCTCTCTCTCTCTCTCTCTCTCTCTCTCTCTCTCCCTCTCCCTCTCCCTCTCCCTCTCCCTCTCCCTCTCCTCTGCCTCCCCTCTCCCTCCCCTCTCCCTCTCCTCTCCCTCTCCCTCTCCCTCTCTCCCTCTCCCCTCTCCCTCTCCCTCTCCCTCTCCCTCTCCCTCTCCCTCTCCCTCTCCCTCTCCCTCTCCCTCTCCCTCTCCCTCTCCCTCTCCCTCTCCCTCTCCCTCTCCCTCTCCCTCTCCCTCTCCCTCTCCCTCTCCCTCTCCCTCTCCCTCTCCCTCTCCTCTGCCTCCCCTCTCCCTCCCCTCTCCCTCTCCTCTCCCTCTCCCTCTCCCTCTCCCTCTTCCTCTCCCTCTTCCTCTCCCTCTTCCTCTCCCTCTCCCTCTCCCTCTCCCTCTCCCTCTCCCTCTCCCTCTCCCTCTCCCTCTCCCTCTCCCTCTCCCTCTCCCTCTCCCTCTCCCTCTCCCTCTCCCTCTCCCTCTCCCTCTCCCTCTCCCTCTCCCTCTCCCTCTCCCTCTCCCTCTCCCTCTCCCTCTCCCTCTCCCTCTCCCTCTCCCTCTCCCTCTCCCTCTCCCTCTCCCTCTCCCTCTCCCTCTCCCTCTCCCTCTCCCTCTCCCTCTCCCTCTCCCTCTCCCTCTCCCTCTCCCTCTCCCTCTCCCTCTCCTCTCCTCTCCTCTCTCTCTCTCTCTCTCTCTCTCTCTCTCTCTCTCTCTCTCTCTCTCTCTCTCTGTCTGCCCGTATGTTTGTCTCTCTGTACATTCATGTGCTTCTTCTCTGTCTGTCTGTTTCTCTCTCTCTCTCTCTCTCTCTCTCTCTCCCCTACATCAATGCATCCTTTTTTCATTATACATGATAACAATATTGTTATCATAATTTTATTTGTCTTTGTCATATATATCTATATATTTATCTAATATATCTATCTAATGTAAAATGAAATCTATTCCTTTTATAACACAGGTCGACAAGAAAAGTGTTTGTCAAGTAACTGTAATCAGAATTGGTGTTTCTTATATATTTCAGGCCATAAAAAACAATGCCATTGTCCTAATTGCTCCATTACGTCAGATTTTAAAGTTATTTTGAATTTTAAAATAAGAAATCGCTGATTTCTCCTCTTAAAACTCAAAATAGCTTTAAAATCTGACGTAATGGAGCAATTAGGACAATGGCATTGTTTTTTATGACCTAAAATATATAAGAAACACCAACTCTGATTACAGTTACCTGATAAAAATTTTTTTGTTCGCCTGTGTAATCTTATCTGACTCATCTCCATCAAAATAATAATTTTAAACTATACTTTTTTAAAATCTGAAAGTAATATTTTTAAAAACTATTTTTTGCATTGTAATAATTTATATCAACAAAGAATTATCTACTTGAAAGTTTGCAATCAATTATAATCATAAAAAGGATTTATCTATTTTTAAATAATCAATTATATTTGTTTTTATTTATTAATTCTAAAATATAATTCTAATGAAATTAATTTTACTTTAAAATCCGGAAATAAATTTCAAAAATATTATTAATTGAGTATTTTTTTAAAAATGTAACAATTATGCTAATATTTAATTTATTAATTTCTTTATTATTATTAAAATTTTTCAATAAAACTTTTTTTTGCGAAAAATCAATTTAAAATATTTTTATTTAAAATATAAATCATATATATATATATATATATAAGTAACATTGAAAAAATATATATTTCTGAAAGATAATTCGCAGTCTTTAGTTTATTTTTATATATGTAACTAAAAAATAATATGTACTTTTTGATAGTAGTTAGTGCTAGCGCGATCTATTCGTGAACTGGTTGTAAATATTTCATACCAGATGCGGTTTGCATGTACGCTCTAGATATTGCCGAAATATTTGATCCCAGAAGCGATCTATTCGTGAATTGGTTGTAAATATTTCATACCAGATGCGATTTGCATGTGCGCTCTAGATATTGCCGAAATATTTGATTCCAGAAGCGATCTATTCGTGAGCTGGTTGTAAATATTTCATACCAGATGCGGTTTGCATGTACGCTCTAGATATTGCCGAAATATTTGATCCCAGAAGCGATCTATTCGTGAATTGGTCGTAAATATTTCATACCAGATGCGATTTGCATGTGCGCTCTAGATATTGCCGAAATATTTGATCCCAGAAGCGATCTATTCGTGAGCTGGTTGTAAATATTTCATACCAGATGCGGTTTGTGAACAGAAATATTCCAAGGATGTAAAATGCATGAGAGAACACTTTTTTAAAATTATAGAAGGCAATAAACTGCTGCATTTTCCACAATGATCAAGCGACGCGGTAGCGTCGCGACGCCAAGTATATTTTTTTACCTTTATGAGGTTTTTTTTAGTGGGATAACATTATCCAAAAAGTGTATCGTAATATTTGTACGAATATTGAAAAAAAAGATGCCTCAATCTCGATTGCAAATTATAATCGGAGAGACGAAAAACATATTGGTTGCGTTCTCACGAAAATGGGCGATGGAGGGGCCCATTTTATATTTTCAATATTCAGAATATTGTAAAAATATATTATACTGTTGCGATCGAGACAAACAATGTATTATAAATCTTTATTACAAATATATAAACATTTATGTATACGAACAAAAAAAAGACAATATAATATATATTTGTATAAATAATACATTGTTGTTATTTATCCATTGATTATATCGATTGAAAAAAATTAGCTGCATTGCATAGATCGCAACTTATAGAAAGTTACATGATAATATTCAGAATATATGTATATATATTATACACATACATCTGTATACGTCTATGTACATATTATACATATACATATATATATACACAATTATATATATAACACCTAACCAAATGTTATTCCTCTTGGAAGATATATGGGAAGACACATAGCCCGTATGAACAATGTGAAATTATGTTCAAATATGTGATAAAGGCAGACACGTCTATATTATACTGTTATCTATACGCATAGATATGCGTGCGAGGCAATAGAGCAGTAGAAATAGACGATGTTGTCCGATTTCAACATATTGAACACAATTCTCTTTCAAATATGCATAAAACATGCAGAAATATTAATATCGGTAACAGCGGAACTAAAATTATTGATATTATTGATAATTTCGGTCGGTATTATCGATAATTTTGGTTACGCTTAGATGAGGGCGCTAACCCGTCGGAGTTCGGCCGTCACTTTTGGATCCCCTTAAGATAGAAATTTTATCATATTACTATATTTGCACTGGTTCCAAACTTATATTTCGCGACCCAGCGCCTTAAACTAAGTCCATCGCAGGAGTTGGAAGATTCGAGTTCCCGCGCACTTAAATTTTTACACTAATTAGATCATCACTAGCAATAATTATAATTCATTACAATCAACAGTACAATCTACACAAACCACTAAACCTACCCTTTCTCTCTTCTCTTATCACTTCTCCCCCAGTTACTTCTCTGAACATCTTTCTCCTTCTCCCGAACCACTGTGTTCCCCACAATTATTCTTCTCTCTATCGACAATCATCCTCGCCAATTCACCCCCCTCCCCCCTTCTCCTCATCCTTCGGAGTTAGATAACTTCGAGAAAGCGATCCAGGAGTTCTGTAACGAACTTCCAGGACTAGAAGCCGATTCTTCCTACTAAAATTAAAATAAACCATGACCTGGAAAACCTTCCACTATTCCCTCACTCTATAATCCTTTAATTCCCTTCTCACTCCTACACACATGTCTTGTTTTTTTATTATTAATTAATTAAACATATCTTTATTATAATAACCAGTCAGAGCCTTAATGTTAACGATAGAATCCTGAATCCTTTCCTTATACTCTGATTGATGCCCTCCACACTAATGTATTACTCGCGAATTAATAAATGCACGCACGCACGCACGCATTCACTCCCTCCCTTCCTCTCTCCCTCAGAGTTATACGTTTTTGATCCAGCAAAATTAATAGAATTGTCGCAAAGCGCTTTTGATTCTTACAAATTAGATATTATATTGTTGCGTGCACCCTTTATGTTTCGTCCCTGCGTGTCATCTGTGGCGGTTATTCTTGAATTTGCTGTACCCGTCTCTAGGAGATCATCCCCTAACATATTGCTAAGGAGGTTGTTAAAAAACAATGGCCGACAACTTTTTTAGAGGATCGCCATTTTAGAGTCTCGCGACGGATGTCTTTCCGTGTGGACATATTTGTCATTACGATTACCGATATTCTCTATTCTGTGTTCTATGTATAGTTGAGTTCTTATTCATTTATCATCACACATCATCATATATTATTATTAAAGTCCCTTTTATTCCTTTTAAAGTTTCTTTTGTTTCATTATTATGTCGTGGTACGCAAATCCGGGTTGTGTCGCGCGCGTTCGAGAAATATCGATATCGATCCGCGGATGCGGATATTTTGAGGGGTTGCCCGGGATTGAACTGGACAACGCAACTCTGTCGAGATCGACGGAGATGACGCAATGAGATATGGTCACGAGGTCATTTACGCGGAAGAAAATTCCATGGTTCCGCTTCGTACAATTGCAGACAAAGGAACAGCCGGGACGATGTTACTTCAAGCTCCGCGAGATTCAGAAGCCACGCGAAGAGCATTTACAGCTAAGTCCTTTCAATAATAGAGAATCGAAATGCATCCGAAGGCCAATCAAATATTATTTGTTACTCGTTTAAATTTTTATTTCCTTAAGGAGTTTAATGAAGAAGACGCTGTGAAATATTCGTTATCTGGAGTTCAGTTGAAACACGAAATCACTATTAAAGACTGCCTCACCCGTGGCTTTTGAGCCGTGGTTTTCCCGTCGGGTCGTAGGGCAAATGCCGAGGCAGGAGCTTGAGGAGTTTTCTTTTGAGGACGACGAGTCCACGGTAGATACCCCCCTCTTGTCCAAAGATCCCCCCCCCCTTATTTTGAGATGCAGCATTGGATATTTCCGGAAGTCAGACGAAGAACAGGGAAACTAATGCAGGACAACTAATGCAGTTTCGAGTTTTATAGGAGTCGATTGGGACTTGATTAATGACGGAGCTCGGTAACCTGCAGCAACAGCTCAGGGTAGAGCAGGAAACCGTTTTAATCCTGGAGTCGACATTGGATGATATTCTCGTTAAGCTGATAATGAAGCGGATTTGATGGGAGTATCCTGTTTATTCCTAGAAGATGTGTGATTAGGTCGACAAATAATAGCGCTCGGTAACCTGCAGCAACAGCTCAGAGTAGAGCAAGCTGTTAAGGCACTCTGGAGTCAACGCCTTGGATGAAAAGGACTACGGTCAACCCATTCGAAATGAAACCTTTCAGCGTTGTCGGGACGACAATCTTGAAAAAGGGAGGCAGTGTTGCATGCATCCTTTATGTTTCGTACCTGCGTATCATCTGTAGCGGTTATTCTTGAATTTGCTGTACTTGTCTCTAGGAGATCATCCCCTAACACGTTGCTAAGGGGTTTGTTGAAAAACAACAGTCGATATCTTTTTTAGAGAGCCGCCATCTTAGAGCGGCGGATGTCTTTCCGTGCGGACATATTTGTCATTACGATTACCGATATTCTCTGTTCTGTGTATAGTTACGTTCTGTCATTATTAAAGTTTCTTTTAAAAGAATGTTTATTATTACATGGTGGTACTCGAGTGCCGGTTGTGTCGCGCGCGTTCGAGAAATATCAATATCGATCCGCGGACGCAATAATATAACCACATAAACGATATAACGAATTCAATTTCAGATTGTCTAACTTTATTACTTTGGTTTCAGGTTGTACAGCAAGTATTTCTTCAGATTGTTTATTCATATTTTCTTACAGGACATTTTATAAAATCAGTCAATAACTTATGCAAGCATGTGCACGCGTTAGGCCAGGTCTATAGTACGTCTAGTACAGGTGTAGTAATAGGTATATATATATACAGTACGCCATTTTGTATCAAACTAGAACATATGCCTAGACTTTTACTTTTAAGAACTCTAGGACCGGGCAATGGAAACGCCGCTTTTACAGCAATGTAGTGCATAGCATCATGCTACGGTGCGCCAGTTTGAGGAGAGGCTGTAAAGATAGGAGCAAACTTATGACAGTTTAACGCATATGTGCTTTGCGGGTCATCTGCGGGTATCGCATGATGTCTACGTGGGCAGCGTTGGTTCTGACAGGTATATCTCCCGTGGGCCTTCTGATCAAGAAGTGCAACAACATACGTTTGACACATTAGGATTCTTATCTTAAGAACGCACTTGGGTATTATGAGTACCACGCCAATTGCAGCGATAGGAGTTCTACTCGACATCGAGCGACTCTATCAGACAATCATAGCCGCGGCTGTGTCAACAGCATACCAGCTGGACTATGAGGGGTAATGGAGGGTCGGTACCAGACACATCAAACTCCCTGAAAGAAAGATGGAGTTTTTTTCTCATCCAATTTTTCAGGCGAGACAGGACAAAACACAATCATACGCGCCCTAACGGTGCTATTCAAAATATGCTTTCCAGAGCGGGAAGAGTGGCTTAGATAGGCCGCAGGGTCCGGTGCTGAATAGTGGAGCTTTCTTACGGATGGCTCCAAGACTGGGTCGGGTTATGAAGCGGTTGTATACTATCGAGGGAAAGGGATTAGTGAATTGATCCTATTCGAAAAGTTCGCCCTCTAAGCGAAAGTAGTGGCAATTATATGCTGCGCACAGAACCTTTTCGTCATTAGGGAGAGGAAGGAGTGCATCAAGAGCTGTTCGGATAATCAGGTGGCTCTTAAAGCTCTTGGCGCTCCGATTCCAGGCTGGTCCGGGGCTGCGCTCTGAAAGAGCTAGCGAGAAGGAATAAAGTTGCTCTGGTGTGGGTGTCCGAGCACTCCAGCATCTGGGACAACGAAACAGCCGATCAGCTTGCTAAAATAGAATCAGAAACTGAACTAGTGGGGCCGGAGCCGACGGTTGATATGCTGTTTGGACAGGAAAATGATCGATCGTTAGTTGCGAGACCAGCATTTTGCTTCGTAGAGAAGCACAGGATCTAAGCAGTCGAAGGCGCTTCTCGGAAACTCGCCGAACGAGGGTTCTGCTGCCTGCATCAAACGTTTAAGTAGACGAGAGACTGGGCTAATGACACGGATACGCACGGTACTCTCAATTATCATTTGCATAAGTTGGGCCGTAGTAATAGACCCAACTGCAGGAAATGCGTGGCACTGAAGAAGATAAGCCTCCATGCTGTGCGACTGCCCGACATATGCTAGGGCGAGATTTGTACAGTTGTTTTCAGCCTTTTAGGCCCGATATATACTATCGATCCGCTTACAGTCCGCTTACGGTCCGATCAAATATTCTTTCTTTGTTTGTAATATACGTATCCACATTATGGATAAGACTCAAGTTTCGGTCCGATCTCGCTCCAGCAACGATTGATTCGAGAGAATATTTTACCAGAGCGTGATCGAACTTGTTCGGACCTGCACCGATAGTGTGAACAGTCGATCCTCAATACACAGTCAGTTCTCTGTCTGTCAATGTCGAGTAGTGACATACAACATCAAACAAATATTTAATAAATTTATCCTCATCGTCTACTAAATGGGGATATAATGTAAAATATTCTTCTTCAGTTTTTTTATTTATCAAACTGGAATGAACCCATATTGATCTTTTCCTCATCCTTCTTTCTGTTTTATTCTCTTCACTTTCTCTATCTTCATCGTCCAATGCCACAGCAATTATGACTAATTCTTCATCAGAAAATAGTGACATTTTTCGGGACAAGTTATAACGAACTTGATAACAGGGAAGATAAAACAATACTGATCGTCTGATATCGGATCGAGAGCGGATCGCCTCACCGAACAGTGATTCGATAGTGAGAATACTCTAGGATTATGATTGGATTGTGAGCGGAGTGTCAGCAGATCGATAGTGTATATCGAGCCTTAAAGCCTCCAACAGGTATGCGGTCTTTCGGTAAGGGACCTCTTCCTCTTTTGGAAAAGAATTGACCTGAACTAAGAGACTATTTATCGAGGAGGCACTTCGTCGAAGACGAAGAATGGACTTCGTCTGCGTGCCGCAGACGGAGCTTCGTCTTCTGAGGATTTTCTCCCGTTTTTCTATTATTATTATTATTATAACAAACAAAACTAGAACAACAGAACATACGTAACTAGAACAATGGAACAAGTGGAACTAAAACAAGGGAACGAACGGAATATTTCATTAATTTAAAACTGACTAAAATAAATTATTTGAAAATCATGTTTTCTAAATACTATTACGCAATGAATTTTGGGAAAATATACAGAAGGTGTCCCACCAAAAGTGGGATCCTCACTCTGGAAGTTCCACCCCCTTTTACCTTTTAAATTAAAAGAGATAAATCGTAACAAATATACAGAGTGTCTCACAACCTCCGTACAATACTTAAATAGTATATTCTAGAGATAAAATAGAATCAAAAATTCTAATACAAAAATTTTGAAGCTGCAATAGTTTTTGAGTTATAAGCGATCGAAGTTTGCCAATGATATCGCGTAGAGCTCGCGCGCTCAGATCCGTAATTATACATACACGTGTATCGATCTGTCATCTGTTATTGATTTTACAAATCAGGTAATATTGATTTTTACTGCACAGCTGATTTCATTGCTTCTTATGTGTATGAATACTATGTACGGCGATCAGCTGATATTAACGAATTATATCGTACGTAAAAAAATTAATTTATTCTTAAATAACAATTTAAATGATTGATTAATTATTATATTTAAATAGAAATATAAACTTAATATTTTCACACATTTAAGAAATGAAGTTTATTTTTGTTTAGGTCGCGCGGAGAAGTTTTGTAGAAATCAATTTATTTATTTTATCTATCAGCAATAACAGATGACAGGTCAATACGTGTGTAAATGTAGTTACAAGCCTGAGAACGCAAATTCTACACAATATTATTGGTAAACTTTGATCACTTATAACTCAAAAACTATTGTAGCCTCGATATTTTTGTATTAAGATTTTTTATTCCATTTTGCCTCTAGAATACGCTATTAAAATATTACGGAGATATGGAGGTTGTGAGACACCCTATATATCAAATTAAATGGTTCAAATTGAACTCTATTGTGAGCATAGTGATTGCTTCCAAAAGCTGCTTGTATTAACAAACGGAGAGGTATGCATATTTTTTTTATAATAATGTGGATATTTCGATGTGATAAAAGTTATAGTGCTGTTTGAGACAAATACAACAATGTATTATTATTATGTCCAGAGTCATGGAATGATGGGTCAGCGGGAGAGCGTAACCTACTTACGTCTAGACAAACGCTAGACGATGCGTGCCTTAGAGTCGAACGAACAGACCAGGGCCCAAGACAGATCAACGACCGAAAGGATCGCTTTTACACTATCAATAGGCCGTTCGCTCGGCGGTCACTTTTTGGTAAAGGAACTGAATCCCTATTACCCGGGACGAGACCTTGTGCGATTTCAAATAACAGAAAGGAGGTTGGGTTAATAAATTACTCGGATTTAAAAATTAATGTTATATTTATTCAATGAATAGAAAGATTTTAAAATGATGAGTAGGTGAGATAGGCCGCCGCTAACCCACTTTACCCATGAGAGCGAGAGAGATGGATAGAGAGATAGAAAAGGATGGAGATATGGATTAGAACAGTTTGTAGACGACCGAGGGGGGAAGTGCGGACAGGGGGAGAGGAGGGGGGTACGTATGGCGAGACGGGAAGCGGGGCGAGGGGGGTCGGGGGAGCGCGTGACGTCACGGGAGGGAGCGGGTATGAATCGCTAAGATTGCCCGTGAGATGGCGCTCGGCTCGATCGGAGATCGCGCTTACCGACTCACCCTACGTACCCCCCTCCTCTCCCCCCCTGTCCGCGCTTCCCGCTCGGTCGTCTACAAACTGTTCTAATCCATATCTCCATCCTTTTCTATCTCTCTATCCATCTCTCTCGCTCTCATGAAAGTGGGTTAGCGCCGGCCTATCTAGACGCCCAACAAAATCAACGAGATCGCCCGGGAGATAACGCTCGACTCGATTGAGGTCGCGGTTTCTCCCGGCGCGATTTGACCTTGGCGCGACTCGACCTTGACGCGACTCGTTCCTTAAGGAGGCAACGGCGATCTCTCGCGCCGTTTCTAGCGCGCGATCCGCTATCATGATTCTTAAGGGACGCGCGTCGCTTCCAGCGCGCGATCCGCGAGCGGACGCTGATATATGGCGTCGAGGGAGACAGATAGAGGAACGGTTAGCGGTGATACGAGCGCGTTTATCGCTCGAGCGAGATAGCGAATCGTTGAAAGGTTGTGGAATAAAGAGAGATTGTTTTTTCACGCGAGAGGAGGAGCGTTTTTATTGTTTCCTTTTACAATATTTTTAATATATTAATAATGTGATAATACGAGTATGCGAATAAGCGTATCACGATTCTCCGAAGAGCAGAGCCTGCAGCTCGCAATCGACGATATCATTGCGGTCGAAGTTCTCGTTATCGCGTATCATCGTGGGAATAAGCGTCGAATTGTGAGCGCCTGCCGCGATATCGACAAAACGAGTCAGCTTGTTATCCACATGCGCGGTTAAACCGCTTAAAGATGTAACGATGCGGTTAACGCAAAGTTCTAGATTTAATATAGTTAGAACGGTGCTCTTCGATACGGCCAGACGAACTTTGGGTGTTTCGAGACGGAGTATTCGGAGATTGTTGAGTTTACCGAATCGCAGCGTTAACTATTCGATATATATCGGCGCTGGAGGACGCGCCTCATCGCGCTCGTCGGAGCAAAAATATGATAGAAGTGTAGATCGTAGATCGAGCAGTTCCTTCCACATATCCGGCGTTAGCGAGATCTCCTTGCCGTGGCAATCTCCAAGGACGATTTCCACAAAAGAGGGTCGACTAACATTAACGCTGACTTCGGGATGTTTGTACGCAGTTTTGGTCAATGGATAGCGTCTTCCTAAGATTCTGAGCGGCCGCACAATCGAAACATCCGCGTCATATCTAGGCGTTCGATCGCGATCTCGTCTGAAAATGGATGCGGGTGATAAGAGAAACGACGCTAGCGGATTATTAGTTCGAATAAACATTTAATAGTCTTACCCATTGTCCTGTTTAGGTCTTTTAGCGTATCCCGCGCTATCCTCGCGGTCTCGCTCGGTTAGCCTCGATCGATTGTCAAATGAGTGCTGCTGTTGCGGTGGCCCACCCATTGTCGCGTACATTATTGCTCGTTTTTTTTTCGTTCGTAGGCTTCGGCGTTCTCCATCAACAATGAAGCGCTTAACTGATGGATGGTCTTTATATACTCGCGTAGAGATTTCTTCTTCCTCTTTCGCGCGCGTCCTCTCTTATATTCTATTTTTTAAAAATGACGGCAGAGTCGCTCTAGTCGTCCTCCTCGTCGATTCTCTCTCTCTCGGTCGCGTCGCTGAGACGATAAACGCGACTTAGGAGATCGCGCAATTGTCTTAGCAGCCCATCCGTAGGACACTCGATACCGAGCGCGTGTAGATCGAAAGGACCCGCCGAAGTTACGATATTCGTAAATTCGTTAAAGGCGTAAAATTGATGCTTGGCGAAAAAATATAGATTGCCGTCGATATATCGAAAGGCTGACGTTATCGCGGGCGGTATTCCGGGAAATATATCTTTTAATGGAGCGTGTCTAATGACTACCATGCGGCACTCGTCAATCTCCACTACCTTGTCGTCGTCGTAGATCGCGTAGGTTCGTCCTGTGTGCGTGTTTATCGCAGCGTTAATCTTAACATTTCGAGGAAGTCCGATATCGTGGAGATATCTCGGCCAACCCGATTTTAGCTTAAGGCTAGGATATTCCGCGAGGTAGATCGAATCGTCCGCGAATAGCGCGAGATCGCCCGAGGGTCTTCGATACGCGGCGGATAGGCGCGTGAAATTCGTTGGGAGAAACGCCGCGTAATCCGTGAGCGTCATGGGCCTACCGTAGCGTTTCTCGATTATGTCGATTGACCACACATTACGGCGATTAGCTATATATAATCGGTGATTCATTATCAGCGCGGCGTCCACGCGCCGTAAAGCGCAGAGATCCGCGCGCGCGGGGTCAATTGGCGCGACACTCGTCGTAGCGGGCGCCGCAGTAGTCGCGGGAGTCGCCGTTGGATAGTTTCCATCGTCGTGAGACCCGTACAGATTCTGTATAGCCAGAATATCCTCTATGCTCAGCTTAACCGGAAATTGATTTTCGATGTCGGGTATATACGGAAACATTATCGAGTCGTTGCGCATGCTGTGTTGTAGACCCAAAGCGTGGCCAATCTCGTGCGTCAGCGTTTGCAACAAATGATGCGTGTTGGGAGGATTTGTATTTAGATACACGTGCCACGGTTCTGAATCGTTAACGTGTACCTCTGACGCGAAATCGGTCATTCCAGAGGGAAAGAACGCGTGAGCTAGGGCTCCCCCGGGACCGTCGAAGGTCGCCGGGCAAATGCCTATATTCCTGCGATTCGCGTAGGTGTGCGCGCCCGTTCGATACGATATCAATATATCGGGTCGCAGCGGGTCGCGCGCGAAGGTTAGCGACGAATTCACCGCCCATAACGCGAACGCCGCTTCGCGAGAGTTCCTCGCTAGCTACCTGAAAATTCCACGTGAGGCGTGTTTTCGGCCATTTTCGCGCGATCGGGCTATACGCGCGATCGGGAATATCCGCGAGACCGCATCGCGATTTGCGCATAAGGCTAAGCGTAACTGCGTCTAACTCGCCGTTTCCTGATAATTGATAGTATTCCTGAAACAGCGATAAAGCGCGACGCAGAGATGTCGCGTTATCGGATGATAGCGATTCTCCGTTGTCCTTTAGAAAACCGTACGCGCGCAGGAAGCGAAGCGCCTCGGCCTTTTCCGAATCAACGGGCGCGGCGGCCGTCGCGGCGACGAGCGTTGTTGCTAAGAAGAGAAGAACCGTCTTCACGTTAGTCATCGCGCGGAGCGGGGAAAGACGCGGGAAACTATCGAGAGATGCCGGGCGCGATTGATTCGCGCGTTCGGCGACATGCCTATTTTTATCGTCGGCGAATTCGGCGCGGGTGGGGGATGGGGAAATGCGATTCGTTCGAAAAAGAGTCGCGGTCCGACTCAATTAGAGGGACGCGCCCTTTCGATGACGAGCGAATATCGGCCGAGCGTCCGGGATGCGCGTTATCTAGCGGACGCTCGAGTTCCTCTCGCGGTTTTACTTTTTTTATTATTTCTATTTTTATTATTCGTTTATCCTCTAAGAAGGACACTTGACGAGCGATTAGAGAAACGTACCCTTTCCGGTGACGATAAACATTCATCGCGTATCCGGGATGCGCGTTATTTAGCGGGCGCTCGAGTCCCTCTTATCGCATTATTCTTTGTTATATATTTTCCTCTATAATCTATTTTTATTACTCATTTATCTCCGCTCATATCGCGGCATCCGCGCGTCGATCCTTATAAACGCGAGATCGTTTCGAGAAGCGTCAAAGTATTCTCGCTCGCGAAATAGTGAAGTGACGAGTCGACGAAGCGCGAAACGGTATAAGAGCAAAGTGGCGAGGTGCGAAATAACGAGAATCAAAATCAGTCGCGAACTGCTCGATATGGAACGAATCGAGCAAATAATTAACGCGGCTGATTATATTAATGTGAACGGCGATTTAATTGCAATAAAGGCTTACGTTTTGGGAGATCTCGCCTCGGATTTGCGCGAGGAGGCGCGAGGCGTTATCGAGAACAGTCCGGATTTGTTCAGACTGAACTTTCAGCTCAATGGAGACATCGATATCGCGCGTTCAATGTAAGTATTCGATTAAAATTTTTATAATACTTTTTATAATAAATTATAATTTTTAATAATCCTTTTACTTTTTTACTTTAGACAACAGATAGAAGATTGTATAAGAACGGGGCGAGAATCGCTCTATGATTTATTGACGAAGACGAGGACTATGCTCGCGCAGGCGCAAAACGTTCACAGCGCGTTGCGCGACGCTCGCCAACGCGACGTCGCGCTAACCCCCGAGCAATTTGAGTTTCGCGATCGCGACTTCGACATCCCTGAATTAATCGAGAGGCTTCACGAACACGAGAATAGGCGAGTTATCGCGTCACCGATCGACGAGGAGCCCGAATCGCGGCCAATCAGCAAGGAGCCCGAATCACGGCCAATCAGCGAGGAGCCCGAATCGCGGCCAATCGACGAAAAGCCTGAATCGCGACCGATCGACGAGAAGCCCGAATCGCAATTAATCGGCGAGGAGCCCGAATCGCAGCCGATGGAGGACGAGGCCGAACCGTCGACGGGCGACGAGAATGAACCGCCAGCGAATGTACAATTAGAGGGTTACGAGCCCGAATCACAGCCGTTCTTCGAGCTGTAACTTTACGCGTTAATAAAATTTGATTTTTGCTACTTATATATTTCGTGTATTGCGCATTTATAAAATGTGATTCTTTATGAATAAATGCTATATATTAAACGAAGCGTTGATTCTTTTCGCTTCTCTTTCCTTCTTCGATATCCTCTCGCTCTCGCGCTATCTTTCTTTCGTAGTAAGCGTTGGCGCTCTCTTATCGCGGAAGGATACGCGCTCACGATAAAAATAGTATTCGTTTTATATATAAATATAAATTTATTTTATAATATAAAATACTAAAATAGTATTCGTTTTATATATAAATATAAATTTATTTTATAATATAAAATACTAAAATAAAATAGATTTATTTTAATTTTATTATAATAACACTAATCAGATAATCAAACACTTTTCTGACGGACATCTGTATAAAATAGGAGATGCGTGAGCTATTATCGTGGGAAAGGATACGCGACCGCGATAAAAGAAAAACGCGGTTCGTTAGTATAGCGTGTATTTTGCGACAGTATGACGAATACATTTATTAAAGCTTAAAATAAATGATTAAATTTATAGATTGTATAATTGACTCGGTATATTATATATAATTAAATTTATAGGTTAAATAATTGACTCGATATGCTATATAATATATGATGATGCATAATATACAATAATTCGATATAATTTATAATACAAACGAGTAGATATAAAGTAATATAATATAGAATCAATCGCACATATTACGCAAATGATCGCGTCGTTCGAACCACCAATCGTGCAATTTACAAGCGTTCTCTAACGCGCAATTCTTCGCGTGATATCCACAGCGAAAGGCCCGCGAAGCGTTTAGAGTTTCCAAACGTTCGATATCCTCGTAATCAGCGTCAATAGTCTCGACGGAGACGGCTACGTCGCGATCGTCGGCAACATTTCCTAAGATTTCGATCAGCCATTTTTTCTTCTCGTGACCTTTGACGTAGATTCTTATCGTTGAATCGGATTCTCGGCATACGGCGTCCCGAATGAGTCTTTTCATCGATCCGTAATTCACGTGTCCATCATTCCACTTTAATTGATGATTAGATGTCAACCAACACGCTCGCGATTTTTTCGCTCTCATTAGCAGATCCCAAGACATCGGTGGGCGAAAGATGTGATGCGTCAATTCCACGCCATTTCTTAACACGGCTACTTCTTTCGCGACGAATTTCTCGTTAACTACGAAACCTTGAAGATCGACGAAGATCGGTGCGTCCATCGTCGTTATTAGCGGTACTCGAAGTGTGCGCCTCTATTATTCTCTCTTCATATTTTGAGTATCATCGCGCTTATATGATTCTGCGCACAACGTTGGTGAGCGGATTGTACTCCACCATTCGATCGTGAATGATAAGACAGTAAGCTGTGGTATTAGAGGGAATGTTCTCCTTGCAATCGAACTCTATGCGAACGTCCACAGTGGCGCTTTTAATCGATTCGTTTTGTCGTGAACAATCGATGACTACGAGCGGGCCGTAGAATAAAAATTTATTCAGATTTAAGAGCGCTTCGTCATTGTCACATCCGTAATACGTTCTTCGAAATTTCGAGTACATATCGTATAGCACTGCGACTTTGCGCTTATCGAAATCTAAATTCATATCGTCATAAGGATAAAAAGCGGAATTAAGATACAATTTGACATTAGTTAGTTTGCAATCGTCGAATAGGGAAGACTCCTCGGATAGAACGTTCTTCTTTCCGGACTGTAGCGCGAAGATAACATATCGCGGTTTTTCGAGTTGCGTCGCCGCTTTGACAGCCCATGAATGTTTAGTCGTGCTCTGTAGAAGCGGAAACTCGTAGAGATCCCACGAGCGAAAAGCGACGCTCAGATATCGTCCGCTATCTAACGTGCGCAATAACCTTAATTTATTAATATCGTTTAACACTATATGAGGCATTCGCCACTGTATCTTTAATAAAACGATTTTAGGCTCTTGCGTTTCGCGCGATATGATGCAATTGTTATCATTACGCGCTCGTATTAGAATAAGTTCGTGTCGCGCGTTGATCACGACACGCTTGTAATCTTCACAAAAACCTAATAATATGTTGAGAGGTACGCAAAAGTTGAAATCGTTGATCGATGAATGAGTTACCGCCGATAAATCCCATCCGGCGTTCTTTAATATCTTGCCTTTTTCGACTGACAGCGACGCGTAATTCTTAATCGTGCTCGTTATCCCAACATTTCTGCTTCGATCGATTTCCACACCGTCGAGTTCGTAGCGAATCTCCTCGAACATAAACGCCGCGCAATTGTTCACTAGCCTCGTCACCGACGCGGTTTCCTCTTGCGCACTCGGCGACTCTTTAGACTCGAGTCTACCTTCTATGTAGAGAAAACTATCGCACGGTAATGTGTACAGATCTTGCTGTTGTATAGGAATTCGTATCTCATCGCTATTCCCAAACGTAGTATTAGCGTAAGGATTATATGTGTGAGTTTCAATCTTGACGATACGATCGTCGAAGATCGGCTCCCCGCCGATGCTTAGAATGTCGCACATTTCACTTTTACGGAGAAACGGTTCTTGGTACGACGAAACCCAAAGAGCGCAGGAAAGCCGCGTTAGCGATGGTTAACCTTCCTCCCTTTTTCTTTCTCTTTTTCGCGTCTAGGGGCGACGCGATAGCGACGATGGGCGCGTTTCTCGCATTCGATCCGTTCACTACGAGCATCGCGCACCTTTCTATCGTCTTCGCCGCACGTGCAGACGAACTGTGATCTCTTCGCCGCGAAAATCGATTAATCTTCCGTTCTGATCCACGACACGCACATTTATATCAGTAATGGTCCGCGCGATGATCGGGAGGTAAATGATCTGCGCTGGGATCTCCGACACTTTATATCCGGGTGGAACATTAGGCGCGAACTCGTGTATAGTATGCGCGGATTTGTCATTGTGATACGCTCCTGTCGTGACATTACACTCTACTCTAATGAGATTAATAGCCATAATATTTATCGGCTTATCGGACGCGTACCATTTATTCGATTGTAACACGCGAGACGAGAAACCCAGTAGCGAACCGATGTTATCAGGTTTTGTGCAATTTACTCGATACGCGCATTTAATCTCGCTTCTCATAGTGTTATCATTACCGCGAAGCGTTATAGAATTTTCACTCTTATCACCGTTGTCATCGTCTTCGAAATAGTCGTCGTCGACACTGTATATATAATCGTCATCGCTCGTTTCCAATTCCTCGTTTTCGCGCTCTCGTCTCTCCTCTCTCACTCGTCGTTTGCGATGAAATGCGGCTCTTAGATACGCGCTTACAGCGCTTAACTCGTAAGATCCCACTGGAATCGCTATAACCTCGTCGTTGTCATCAAAGTAAAATTTATTATTCGTGGAATTTATATTCGGTATCGTGTTATAAGTCTCGAAATTTGTTAAACCTAACTCGTAATCATCGTCGTTTAAATCCAGAGGCGGAAAGTAACTCGCCGCGAGAATGCTGCTTCGTCCGGAAAGAGTAAGAGATAGCGACATGATTGACGAGAGTAATCGAACTGCGCTCAATCGACGAGCGACGGTCGATATTATAGCGCGCGATTCCTCCAATCGACCCCCCGGAGAAATCGAAGACTCAATTGTCCACAGATATTCTGATCGCGCGTTTGCTCGGAGCGACGATTGTATCGAATATTAGCATCGCGCCCGAGATAACGCGCGAGTTCGCGCGGAGGACGAAGATTGCCGAAACCGTCATAATAGATCGCGTCGCCCCCTTTTTTCGCATATGCCACCCAATGAGTCCCCGGGCTGGATGCGCCGTCTAAATTCACGATGCCGCTCTCATCGCGGCGCGCCCGCGATGGAAGCGCGTCGCGCATAAACACGCCTTTAAAGTGAGGCACGCGCGAGAGTATCGCCGCGCGATTTAATTGTTCGTTTGTCGTTACTCCGACGGATGGGAGAATTCCTAGCGTCTGTTTACGCGAAGTTTTTTTTTAGCTCTTTCTCTTCTTCTCGTCGTAGACGCGCCACTTCCGCGCTTGTACGGTGCGAGGTATAAACCACGACCCTCCATTGCGCGATCGTGACGCTGCAATTCCTCCAACTGTCGTCGCGCCGCTTTGCGATCGTGCACCGCTTTCGCGATTCCCGCCGCTCCTCCAGCCAAAGAACCGAGAGCTCCCAATAACGGCAGCAGGGGCAAGAAGCCGCCGCGTTTCGCTATTGGAAGCGTTCTTTTCCTCGTAGCAGTCGTCCTCCTTTTGCTCTTCTTTCTCTTGATTCTCGTCGCGCCCATTCCAAGTTTTGTTTTCGATTTCATAGCTATCCATACAGCCGTCGCGGCGGCTCTCTCGCCGAGAGTCGAGTCTTTAGCCGCGACGCCCTCGCGCGCTCTCTCAGCGAGCGCGCGGTCGGCGGCGTGTCGATCGGCGAACTCGCCGCTCCGCGAGTACGCGATGTCGTGCTCGCGGCAGGCCGCGTCCAGAGGATTGATGCCTCGATCGCCTCGCGCTAATCGTTTCGCGAGACGAGTACCCGGTCCGCAAAATTGATATCCAGGTATATGTAATTCGAAGGGGAGCGCGTTTATCGCTCTATTCAATAAGCCGGCGCCGCTGATATCACCGATTACACCGTACCGCTGCTTCGCGAATTGCATTCGCTGCAATCTTTAACGAGCGGCGCCGGGCCGTCGATGTGCGTTCGTTGCCAGGGACGATTGTAATGCTCAAGGCATCGACGGTAGCGCCGCACCTCCGGATCCACTCTTATATGTTCGGGCAATTTCTCCCACAATCGTTCCACATAGCGACCGAAGTGTTTTAGTAAAATTACTTTCGGGATAAACCGCAATTGATCGGTGGTGAAATCGAGAATATCGTCACCGTCTATTAATAAAATAAACATCTCGATTCACCGCGCGCGATTCGCTACTGCGCGATCGACGGCGATCTATTCGTATATAAATAAAAAGATCTCGCCTGCCTCGCGCGAGTGTACCGCGCACGCGCGCGGCGAGAGGAATGCGCTTCGTGCGACAGCCGATCGCGATAAGGGTGACGAATCTCGATGGTAGGGCGCGACCGTCTGAGGAAGCGCGCAGACACGGTCGTCTATTACCGAGCGCTATTCGCTGCCTCATTTGTGGTCCCTCTAATTGTGGTAAAACGAACGCGCTGATAAGTTTGTTGGAGAGCCCGCACGGCGTACGCTTCGAGAACGTTTACGTTTACTCGAAGTCATTGCAGCAGCCTAAATATCAGTATTTAGAGAATTTATTGGCACCGATGGAAGATATAGGTTATTTTACATTTTCCGATAACTCTGATGTTATTTCACCTAGCGAAGCGCTCCCGAATTCTATATTCGTATTCGACGACGTAGCGTGCGATAAACAGAATACTATTAGAGAGTATTTCGCTATGGGTCGACACTCGAACATCGATTGCTTCTATCTGTGCCAAACGTATGCTAAAATACCAAAGCATTTGATTCGAGATAACGCGAATCTGCTGATTCTTTTTAAGCAAGATGGCACTAATTTGCGTCACGCATACAACGATCACATGAACACAGATATGTCGTATGAGAATTTTCACGCGCTATGCCGCGCGTGTTGGCGATATAGATATGGTTTCCTAGTAATCGACAAAGATAGCGCGCTTAGCGCCGGCAGATATAGGCGAAGGTTTAACGATTTCGCCGTACCATAGAGCAATCAGTCGTCGCGAATACGTCGAACGCATCGATCGCTCTCCCTCCCGCGAGCGAGAAGAACCGATTTATTAATCACGATGGCTGCGACGGATATCGGTGAACGAGAGAAGACGGCAAAAGAGATCGCTAAGATGCGCGCATCGATTCGTAAAAAACACAGAGCGTTAAAGACCGGCAAAATGGAGAACGAAATCGCAAAGGAGAGCCGTTTTAAGCCAATCGTCGACCCGCTGCGGCGTATCGCCGAGCGCGCCGAGCGAGACGAGATCGAGCGAGACGAGATTAAACGCGAAATGATAAAGCGAGATGCGATCGACGCTTCGCCTGTAACGACGAGCGTCGAGGAAAAATGGAATGAGGAAAAATGGAAGGAGGAAGAGTTGACCCCCGCTTGGAAAAAACCTAAAGTGAAACGAATACGAGCGCGACGACGATTAGATGCCGTTTCTACTCCGTCAAACGTGTATCCTATCGAGAGAGATCCAGTCGCGCGGGACGAAGCTGAAGAGGAAACGTTCGAACCTGAGAATCTCGAGTCGTCCTCAACGTTTGAAACGCCTGTTAAGCGAACTTCGCGAATTTCTCAAGATTACGAAATGCCGCACGGCCGGCTAGGACCGTTGGGACGAAAATACTTGGGGGCTCTTCTCGGCGGAGAAGCGCCAAATGAGATCGATCACGTTTACGGAGTGTACATGAGCGCGAAAGGCGCGATGCTCGGCAATAGGCGATTCAATATAGACGCGGATGACTCCATACTTATAGATGAAATTAAATACATCGGTACCCCCGGTTTATACGAATTAATCTTCATGAAAAATCCTGATAGTCTCACATATACGGAAAAGGATAAATTAACATACAAGAGTATATTGTTAACAACGAACGCTCATAAACGCGACCATGACGCTAAAAAATCTGTTTTAGGAAATAAGGGATACAAATACAAGTTCGTTATCGCTCCGCTTATTCATGGCAGCAGCGCAAAAAAGATGGGTGCGGATCGCGTACCGTCAACCATGCGAGTCACGAACGATAGAATCGATTACATTCATTGGGACGATCCAAACGAATTAGTGGATCGTCTGCGATTGCTGGACGCTTCGCGTCGAGCTGGCAACAACGCTCACGAAAACGAGTTTCTATCGATAATCGAAGAGCTTCGCGAAACGGGAGCGATAGTATAAATCGAACCGTCGCATCGACGATCGCCGCAGTCGTGCGTGGAATTCGCGATGTCCGTGAGCAAATTCGGCACGCCTTTAAAAAACCGCGGCTATGACGCGAGAACCGGAAGAATACGTCCGGCTATCGAATCTCTGCGAAATTACGTGCGCGATAATGCGCTGTGTCTAAGCTCTTCCGTCGAATACGACGCGAGAGAACGCAAGATAAAGCGTCTGGCTAAGCCGGAGGAGGACGCCGACGCGGCGAGCAAAAGCTACGTTGAAGGAATTACGTCGCAATTGAGAAAAGACGCGGACGAAGCAGGGAAAGGCGTCATTCTACTATTCACGAGACTCACCCAGCTCGATAACGCTCTGGGTAAACGAATAGACGCCGCGGAGAGTTTTGTTTCCAAGATCGAAGCGCGCGACGACGTTTTGAGTAAACGGATAGACGCTGTGGAAAATTCCGTTTCGAGAACTGAATCTAACGCTAACGCTCTAGGTAAACGAATCGATGCCTTAGATAAACGAATTAATAGTTTAAGCGATCGAATCGATGCCGCAAAAAATACAATATCGCTCAACGCTGTGGAATCTTCGACGAGAAGCGCGAGCGATCGTAAAATACTGTTCAATCAGGGGAGAATAATACAGGAACTAACCCAAAAATCGCGCGTCGCCGCGAATTCCGTGGCTAATTCTGCGGCGAAAATACGAGAATTGGAAAATTCAACATCGCGATTGAAGAGAGACGCGGACGAGCTATCGGGGAGAGTGACGGAACTAGCGAAGATTCGCGAGACCAGCGGCGACACTCGGAACGGCGAGCCGCTCGAGAGAGAGATCCCGCCCAACGTCATCCTTGAGAGAAAGAGAAGAGAATTATGAGCGCCGAAAAACGAAGACTAGTCGAGGAATTGCACGCGCCCGCGAGAAGAAACTTTCCACGTCGTCGCGTCGCGATACGCGGGTACGACGACCTATGGCAGGCGGATGTGTTCGAGATGCGTCCTTACGCGAGACTTAACAAAGGCCACAACTACATACTAACCGTTATCGACTCATTAAGCAAATACGCTTGGGCCGTACCGCTTAAAAGCAAGAGCGCGAACGAGGTTACACGAGCGTTATCTAAGATAGTGCGAGACTCTAAGCGGTGTCCGAAAAATCTGTAGACCGACAAAGGAAAAGAATTATATAACGCTGAAGTGAGAAAATTCGTGGAAAAGCGCGAAGTGAATCATTACTCGACGTACTCGGTGATGAAAGCGTCGATCGTCGAACGATTTAATCGCACACTCAAAAATTCTATGTGGAAATATTTCACGCTAAGCGGAACGTATAAATGGATAGACGAATTACCTCGACTCGTCGAGGAATATAACGCGCGAAAACATCGCACTATAGGTATGAGACCCGTCGACGTAACTCCAGCGATCGCCGATAAACTTTTAAATACGGTATACAGCAATATAAAAATCGCGACTCCGGCTAAATTCAAAATAGCTGATCCAGTACGCGTCAGCAAGTTTAAGACGATCTTCGAGAAAGGCTTCACACCTAACTGGACCACCGAGATTTTTCGAATAGCCAAGATACAACGAACTAATCCCGTAACGTATCTGCTCAAAGATTCGCGCGGTGAACCGATCGCCGGAGGATTTTACGAGCACGAATTGGTGCGCGTCAACGATCCCAAGGTGTATCTCGTGGAAAAGGTGCTGCGCCGAAGAGGCAACGAAGTTTTCGTGAAATGGCTGGGAATGGACGAGTCGCACAATTCTTGGATAAATAAAACAGCTGTATTATGATAAAAATGTATTTTTATTAAATAAAACTACATATATTAAATAAAATTATTCGTTAGAAAAATAAAAATTATCACGAAATTATCGCGTTCCATACGGGTTCTCTCTCACGCTCCATACAGATTCTTTCTCGCGCCGCTACGCGGCCGCTGCGTCCTGCGTTTTCTCTTTCGCGCTTTATACGGTCTCTTTCTCCCGCTCTATATGTATTCTTCATCGCGTCGTTAAGCGAACGTCGTATCTCGCGGTAACCTTTTTTCGCGTTGCTCGATATATAATGCTTCCGAGAACATAATAAAGAGATGGTGGAAATTTTCTCTCTGTCTAACTGCCACAAATCCTGCCTTAGATTTGGTAAGTTATTCCAGTCAAGATTTGGAATAGCTCGCATAATCTGAGTCAAGATTCGTGACAAATTGGACAGAGCGATGATTTCCATTATTTTTTATATTGTGAAAATACTCGAAAAAACACGCGCGAGTCCGTCTTTCTCGCGTTCCATACGGGTTCTCTCTCGCGCTCCATACAGATTCTTTCTCGCGCCGCTACGCGGCCGCCGCGTCCTACGTTTTCTCTTTCGCGCTTTATACGGACTCTTTCTCACGCTTTATATGAATTCTTCATCGCGTCGTTAAGCAAACGTCGTATCTCGCATTAACCTTTTTTCGCGTTGTTCGATATATATAATGCTTCCGAGAACATAATAAAGAGATCGTGGAAATTATTGCTCTGTCTAACTTGCGACAAATCCTGACTTAGGTTAGGCAAACTACTCCAGTCAGATTTGGAGTAGCTTGCATAATCTGTGTCAAGATTCGCCGCGAATTGGACAGAGCGGCAATTTCCATGATTTTTTATAATGTGAAAATACTCGGAGTCCGTTCTTCTCGCGTTCCATACGGGTTCTCTCTCGCGCTCCATACAGATTCTTTCTCGCGCCGCTACGCGGCCGCCGCGTCCTGCGTTTTCTCTTTCGCGCTTTATACGGACTCTTTCTCACGCTCTATATAAATTCTTTTATCACACTATTACGCGAACATCGTATCTCGCATTAACCTTTTTTCGCGTTGGTCAATATATATAATACTTCCGAGAACATAATAAATAGATTGTGGAAGTTTCCAACCTGTTCTATGTTTAATAAGTCTCGATGCAGATTTGGCAAGTTGCTTTCGCCAAGATTTATTTGCTCTATTCTATAAATCTTTGGCTAGAGCAACTTGTCAAAACTAGCTCGAGGCTTATTAAAAATAGAACAGATAGGAAACTACCACAATTTTTTACGATGTAAAAATACTTGAAAAAATTCGCGTATCCCATCTTTACTATTTTTTCTCTCGGAATATTTTATAACTTATATATTATTTATAAAATAATCTTTATTATTTATAAAATAGTTTTTATTATTTATAAAATAAACTGTGTTTATACTAACACTAAACTGTGTTACATTTATATTAACAATAAGTTGAAAGTTTGAACATTTTAAGAAGCATCTCCGGGAGCGTCGTAAATAGAATGGCAAACGCGCGTCTCGCGAAATTACAAAGCACTCGCGAAAAAACGCGATCTGGCGAGTTCGATCCTCGCGTTCGTTTGTAAATATTCTCACGATTTTCGCGAGACATGCGCTCGTTATTCTCTTATATCGCGCTATCGAAGTATTTTATTAAAATAAACTATATTGAAATAAACTATATTAAAATAAACTATATTAAAATAAACTATATTAAAATAAACTATATTAAACACAAATATTATTTATTACATTCTCGACATTCATGACGTTTTCCTCGCTCCTTACCGCGGTATTTTATAATGCCCCCACGGTAAAGTATCCGTAGTTCCTGATATCACATATCGTTTATCGTCATGTGGGCTAAGCGCAACTTTCAATTCCGACACCGTATACACCTCGTGTAACTTGGATCTTATGCAAGACTGTTCGTGCCTCATCTCGATTCTTCGTCGAAGACAGCGCGCGTAATCTTCGAACGTTATCGTTCTCGCGACGACGCCGCTTTTAACACCCTTAATTCTTTTCGTATCGTCTCTACCTTCGTCTCTACGACTCGTAGCGCGTACATCTTCGCTCTAAGCCCAACGAATTCCATCATAATCGCGCCGGCATTCTCATCCTTCATAACACCAGGTATTTTCTTATTAGCTAGAGGCATACCGTACGCGTTGTCCACCGCGTAATCGCTCGTATCAAATCTGTCAATGTTGCGCTTCATATCTTCATACACATCCTCGCACTCGATGCGATAAATGAGGCTATCCGTATCGGTATACATTATTTTACATTTATCTCGATATAACGGTAGCATATACTCATAGTGAAATTCGTATAAACGAAACTTAGACACATCGAGAATACACATACCCACGTAAACCGGTTTGTTAAACTTAATCTCGAGTTTGCGCAATTCCACGGCTACGAAATTCTCCGCGAAGACGCTTCTGCTATGAAAGTTCGGCTTCGCGATCATCGCCTCCGCGCCGTATCGCCCGTCCCATCGAGTCACGAGCCGGACATCCGAGTGATTGCGCACATTCTCCATAGTCTTACCGAATACGGCATTATTCATCAATTTGTAAAGATTTTTCTCGAACTCGTTTTTCGCGTTAATTCGTAGTCGCGTGTTTAATTCGATATATCCGCGCAACCATGGAGATTGCGTGAATTGTAATATTCTGTGTATCCTCGTAACGCATAATCCGTGCCGAATGCATTGCTGCAAATTGCGATAATATATTACGTAACGACTCTTATCGCACAGCGTGGCGAGAAGTTTCTCGTCACGCTTTCCGGGCGGCTTATCGCGCGTCGGGCAGGATGGCAAGTCCGCGTGAGAATCGTGAAGGTTGGGCGGATACGCAAGGTCGACCTCTAGAATGTAACCGATAGGCGAGTTCGATGTCACAGACATTAGGTTTATACTCGTGACATCGTCGACCCATCGAAAATCTTCGTAAGGTAAAGATTGACACATCGCCCATCCGTATAAATTATTTATATCGAAATACATGAGATAAGAAGACGGTTCCGAAGGATCGTAAGTCTGCAAATACTTGTTATTAGCGCGCGCATATCTATTGGAGCATTGACTTAGCCCGCCGCGTATTCCGCGTTCCACGAACATCACCATATCGATATCGGTTAATAACTCGAATCGAATACCTGTGTGCATTAACATAGCGTCCCACGTATATCCAGGTAACGTGTAATAATATGCGGGATCTAAATTATAACTTCTCATACACGCGTCGCGAAAATTTTCGAAGACATCGGCTAATAAAAGAACGTCGGTTTTTAAATGCAAATCGCCCAACGTTTCGACGCGAAATCGCTCCCAGACTCTTATCGCGCGCGCGTAATCGCTCTCGGATATCGCGTCACCGGTTAGCGAACTATGAAAAGCCTCGCGCGGTGGTAGACGAGTCTCCAGTAATTTATCGACGTCGTCGACGTACTCATAAGAAAACACACCTTTTCGCGCGAGAAGCTCGAAATCAGCATCGTCAAAATTGGAAAATTCCGAACGCGCGATCTTCAGCTCGCTCTTGTCAAGATACGACGCCAATTTTTCGAGACTCGCGCTTAAAAACTTGTAAGAATCCACGAAGCGCAATTTCAAGCGTTTCCCTAACCATCCCTCGTTCGACGCATCCTCAATGTTCTTCGTGAAAGAGATATACATTTCCTTCATTAGCGGCAATAACTCGATGCTGCCGGGAAAAGCGTTAGCCACATCTTTAATAATGAAATGTGCATCGTAACCTGATAAATTGTGAAAGAATATGGGAATTACGTAAGTCTCCTTATAATTTAAATTACAATTCGAATGTGCCGGACCTCTATACCGTCCGGTTAGATGACAGTGATCGCGCACGCGAGCGTCTTCCGATTCGAACGGTTTCTCGCATACGTGACAGTGCGTCGCGCTCGTGAATCTCTCCCATTCGTCCGGTGTAAGATCCATCATAGGCGCATCGGTACCGAGAATAGTCTTCGCGCGAAGCGCTAAATCGTATAATTCTTTAACGAACCACGATACGCAATTCTCGCCGCGATAGGCTTTGTAAGTCGAGCCAGCATCATCGAACGCGCATCGCGCGTAATATCCAGCGCTATAGACTTTGTGATGCTGAATGATAGACGTATTCGGCGTTCTCTTCTCCTCTTTCTTCTCCAGCACGCATTCGAGATCGGCGTAAACCACGAATGGAAGTCTCTCCTTTCTACAGTAATTGCGAAACTCTAACCATTTGTCATCTTCAGTAGGAAGAACTATAGCGCACTCGTTCATCCTTCCACAGTCCGCGCTGTGAGCCAATAATTTATCGCTCGTTCGAAAATAATGCATGCATCTGCGACATAAAACACATTTTTGAAATCGCGTATATTATCGACACTACGCGATAAATTTTTTAATTCGTACTCACCGATCGCATATATGCGCTTTATGTTGCCTATTACTCAGTTGCGATCCGATGAGTCGAGACAAATTCTTAATCCATGCGAAATGCGCCGTATTATCTCGTTGCGTCGTATCGCTCAGATACAGCAAATTAATGTGTCTGTCCTTCTTATTACAAGTGAGACGCAAAGGAACGATACGGCAGCTACTTTTCCCGTCCTTCTTATCTCGAACGGTATACACATTAATAGATATGTTGTTAATACGCTCGAATCTAGTAAGTTTAAACTCATGGGAAACTCGATACCCTCCAGATTCAGCACCGTCGAGTAGTGAGGATACCGCGAGCTTCTCTCCGTGTGTTTCTCAACCGGATATAAAGCGGCGACTATCGCCCACGCGAAACACGCGTTATCCGTAGATCGCACGTTAATCACCGCTTTCTTCAACGCGATCTCTCGCGGTATCTGGACGTGGCATCCAGCGTGCATAGGATTATATTTATTCACATTCACCATTAAATTTAGAATTCGCGATAACGCCCATCCGCTATCACGCTCTTGAAACTCCTCCAGCGAAGCTAAAGTAGCGTCGGCCACACGCTTCCCATACCACTCTTGCAAATCGGAAAGAGGTAGAAGCGGATAATTCTTCGTGGCGATAGTCTTAATATCAATCTTGTCGCCTGAGACGAACTCACCGATAAACATGGTATTGACCTTAACACTGTTATGTTCATCTATAGCATTGCGTACTCTATCGAGCACGGTATCTCTAGCGTCCTCGAGAAATCGCGAAGGTTCGATATAATCGAAGTTGATAACCGCGCCGGTTAAAATGCGTCTAGAGAAAGCTGTCTCCATCTCAAACCATGAGAATCCTTCGCGCCTCTCTACGCCGCCTCCCACGCGTTCGAAACGTCGACGCAGATCGTCTCTCGCGCCCGTCAATCCAACGGTTCGAGCGATCAGAGAATTGATCGCTCCGGTGGATCTCCCCCGGCGCTCGCCTCGAGACCCCTCCCGCAGAAACTCGAGACACTCGTCGCACCGTCTCGCCCAAGCGCGATACGCGTCCACCGTCGAGACATCCCGCGCGCTATTAAGAAGATCGCGCTCCTCCATCGTTTCTCGATTCATCACTCGTCGTTTAACGAAAGCCAAGATCTTTTATTGATAAACCACGTTTCTTCCTCGTCGTAACCCTCGATATAGAACAAAGCTCTCGTCGCGCAGCTGCCGCACCAATTATTCGACACGTCGAAGACTTCGTCGATAAGATCGCAAGCGGGCACTCTCTCGCTATGCACCGATTTTTTCATATGCGTCGATACGCTTCTCACGAAGCTCGATCTATGCACGCATTCCACGCAATATCTCACATCCTCCTCGAAATAATTTCCGTTCTCGAATCGGCAACCGAATGTATAGAAGCAATGCACGACGTGATTCACCTCCCACGAAAATTTTGAAACTCCGTATCGCCGTTTCCAATTGCGATAAAGCAAATAGCCATCGGCTCCGACATTCGAGAAAGGCTCGTCGAATCGCGCCTCGCTCGCCTCTCGCACGAACTCTTCCGCGAAGTCGATCTTTTCTTTACAGTACAGACAGTCTTCTATATAACATTTGCTTAGTTCCTTTTTCAAACAATTCGGTATTTCCAAATTTTGTATATCCTCGATACTTCTAATTCGAATATTCACCACTTTTCCAGCTAATCTCGATAAAGCGCTCGGTGCGCGCTTCATCGCGCCGCGAATATTCTCGAACGTACTAATATCTCGAGATCGTCGCGGCATCCTTTTATAACGAAAAAAATGGCGATAACGCGCTCCGATTAATCGAGCTGAATATCCGCTCTCGGACGCGTCTCGTCACCGGAAGCGCGTCGTCACCAAGAAACGAAAAAAAACTCGCCCCGAAACGCGATAAGCGTGCTCGTATCGCCGGAAAACGAAGAAAAACAAGCTCCGATACGCGATAAGCGCACTCGTATCACCGCTAATCATTCCTCTCTCCGTTCGACTGCCCCCCGATAATCCTCCGTCTCCCTCGACGCCGGATACCCGGCATCCGCTCGCGGATCGCGCGCTAGAAGCAACGCGCATCCCTTAAGAATCGTGATAACGGATCGCGCGCTAAAAGCAGCGCGAGAGATCGCCGTCGCCCCCCCCCCCCCTCCTTAGAAACGAGTCGCGTCAAGGTCGAATCGCGATGGGAGAAACGCTTCGCGCGGGAAAAACACTTCGCGCGGGAAAATATAGAAGAGGGTTTAATAACTTAGCCGCGCCGTAGAACGGTCAGTCGTCGCGGATACGCCGAGCGCGTCGGTCGCTCTTCCTCGCGAGTGAAAGAAATTGTGTAGGCCGTATCTAACTCATGGCTCCATGAGTGCGAGAGAGAGGTACCCTTGGAGAACGAGAGACAGCAAATACTTTGTTAACAATCGCGGGGTGGAGTTCGGCAGGGGGGAGCCGGCGGGGAGGATCAGGGGGTACGTAGGGAGAGGAGGAAGCGTGGTCTCGATCGAGCAGAGCGCCATCTTTTGAGCACTCTCGGCGCCACGCTTCCCCCTCTCCCTACGTACCCCCCTGATTCTCCGCCCCCCGGCTCCCCCTCGCCGAACTCCCCCCGCATTTGCCTACAAGCGTATGCTATCTCTTTTTCTCTTATGGGTACCTCTCTCTCGCACTCATGGAGCCGTGGGTTAGATACGGCCTACTCTAACTACTATGATGAAATTTTAATATTAATACATTTAGAATTCAATTTCGTATTTATAAAACAAATATTCTTAAAATCTAATGTGTGTTTGTGTGAATGTTAAGGTGAAGGTAAATGTTTTTTTGCGGGTGTTACATAAATGCAGATGACATCAAACGGAATCGAAGAAAAACATTAAAATTTAAATTCCGGCTGGAAATTTACAATAAATATAATATAATTTAATAAATAAATAAAAATATGAATAGGAAGATAAGATTAATGAAATTATTGGACATCTTCAAATTCTATTATGGAAGGGAGAGGAAGCTTCGTTCAGAGGGCTTTAATAGGGACGGCTATAGGAACCTGGGAGCCTGGGAGAAAAAACGGGATAGTAGAGCCAGGAGGACTTCCGAAAAGGATGCAATAAAATTCGCTGAGTTCTACGCAGTTTGGGCCTATCCTGTAGACCTCCTCAGGAAGGGAATCGGGAATAGGAGGAAACTGTTCTAGGAGATATCTATATCAGTTTTCTCGAGTCTGTTCTTCGTAGAAGTTCGACTCTCCTTTGGGATCGTTAGATCTCTATTAATAACCGTTAGATCTCTGTCTAAATCTTCCGATTTCTTTTTGAGGTCTGGGAATTCTTCTATGAAATCCTGGAGGGTTTCCTCAAAATCGTGCGACGCTCTTGGATGATCGCCCGATTCGAGGCGTGACGAAGGAGGAGGAATAGGAATTCTCGTCGGTTGAGGTTGTTCGGAAGAGGCAAGTGAGTAGAAAGAGGGTGGAGGAGGAGTAAGAATCTTCATCGGCTGAGATTGTTCGGGAAAGACAGATAAATAGAAAGAGGATGGAGGAGGAGTAGGAGTTCTCGATGGCTGAGGAGATTCGAGGGGAACAGGTAAATGAGGACGCTCAGGGGAAGACACTGTCGAATAATGAGGAGGTGAATGAGGAAGAAAAAAGGTGACAGAAAGAGTTTATATGTTATGTGTTTGGTGGATTTTGTGTAAGTGTCGAATCCTTAAATTAAAAGAATGTTTATCTAAATTAAGTTTCTTGTAATCTATGATTAAAAAAAAAAGTAAAAAAAGACGCCAAGTGCACGCGCCAAGTGTAAAAAATAACTCAAAAAATACTTAATGAAAAAATACTTTATTATAGTGTTTTGAAAATCTCTCTAGATAAGCTACAAGAATATATAACGAAAAATGGGGAGTTCCATTTAAGAAATTAAAGGTGACTCACGTGACCTTGACAACGCTATTTAAAGTCATAATAATATTCCTATGTAATGCGCCACATAAAACATTACAACGTTTGTATGAAACATTTTTTCGAAAATGCGTATTTTTCGAGATATTAAGGGATTTCGACAATTTTTATACATCCTATATAGTAAAAAAAGAATGACATAACTGTTGAAAACTTATCTTTTTTAAAAAAGATAAAAAAGACGCTAAGTGCACGCGACAGGTGCGAAAAATTCTAATGTAATAATAATGTTATTTTATCCAAACCAAGAAAACTGTTGTACAAAATAGTTGCTTTAATTTTCTACCAAAAATAGTGATATTGAACAATTGCGCGCCAATTAATAAAAATTTATGCTACAATATTTATTTACTATTACTTCTAACACATTAAAAAGATGCTATATCTAAATTGCAATGTCTTTTAAAATAGTAAAGCATATTTAACTATAAAAAATTTTTTATGCTTAAATATGTTTCACTATTTTAAAAGACATTGCAATTTAGATATAGCATCTTTTTAATGTATTAGAGGTAACAATAAATAAATTTTTATTAATTGGCGCGCAATTTTTCAATATCACTATTTTTGGTAGAAAATTAAAGCAACTATTTTGTGCAATAGTTTTCTTGGTTTAAATAAAATAACATTATTACATAAGAGTTTTCCACACCTGGTGCGTGCACTTAGCGCCTTTCTTTTACTTTTTTTTATTTAAAGGGTAAGTTTTTAACAGATATATCTTTCTTTTTTTAATATATATTATTTTAATAACATGTAAAGCAATTGAGTTTCTAATAAGTTTATTCAACAGCTTGAGTTCGTATTATAAAAAGTATTTTAACGAAAGAAGTGTTTTTGTTTCAACTCTACATGTTCTATAAACAGTATAGATTTATTAACTTAACGTAATATTATATTATACACATTCTTTAATCTCTTTTTTCAATAATATGTTCAAATTGTTCTTAAATAATACGTTTTTCTTTTATAATTTTATATTATTTCTGTTTATCAGATAAAATACATCTATTATAGTTACGAATAATGAAAAACAATAATTTTGCTTTTTGGTTTGATATATAAAAAATATCTACTTTTGCATTCTTTCTTTTACATCAAATTCTTAGCCTCCTTTTTTATATAAAGTATTAGATTCAAATAAAATAATTTATACATTCATTTTTGCACATAAAATCTATATATATTTCTATTACACTGACTAAGATAACTAATATGATTACAATGACATTAATTTTTAATGTGTGTTTACTCTCTTTGAATTTTGAATTTCAAATTTGATATGAATTTGTAATTACTTACGTTTTTGTATAAACGTTTAGTGCAAAATCAATATCTTTAAAGCTATTATAACGATTATTTCGTATACACTATTTATTTGAACAAACTACACATATACGCGTATACATAATTGCTTACTTAAAACAGAAATTCTTGGAATTTTTGTTATGCAATTATTTAGATAACTATAATATCATCGTTATGTCAAATTATCTGAAAGAGGTTGCAGGTACGTTATAAAATAATATTGTAATCACATTAGTTATTTCATTCGATGTAAAAAAAATATATATATATATAGACTCGATGTTAAAAAGAATGTATGAATTACTTTATTCAATGTAAAATAGAGTTTGATATATGTCTGATATTGGATATGAAGAGAGAGGGGGGAGGGGGAGGGGGGGAGAGGGAGAGAGAGAGAGAGGGAAAGAGGCAGGGGGAAGGGAGGGAGAGGGGGAGGGAGGGAGGAAGAGAGAGGGAGAGGGAGAAAGAGAGAGGGAGGGAGAGAGAGGAGAGAGACTGGGAGGGAGAGAGAGGGGGAGGGAGAGAGGGAGGGAGGGAGGGAGGAAGAGAGAGGGAGAGGGAGGGGAGGGAGGGAGAGGGAGAGAGAGAGAGCGAGAGCGAGCTATAAATTTGATGTAAAAAAATATATAAATAGATATATTTTGTGTATCAAACAAAGAAGCAAAGCGGGGTGCTTTTCATTATTTGTAAGTATAATATAAAAGATACATATATTTTATCTGACTGCATAAGAAGACAGAGAATAATGTAATATCCAAAAAAACGATTTCAACATACTTCCGAAACGAGAGAGAAAAATGCGTTATAAAAAAGATAATTGATAAATTTTATAAAAATTTAAAATAATTATTACATATTTTTTTATTTTTATACATGTGACGATTTCTTTATTCTTTTATTAACGCGCAATATTGAGTAGCTCAAAAAAGCATAAAGAATGAGATTAAATAAGAAAGAAAGAGAGACAGATAGCAAGGAAAAGAGTAAGAAAGAGCGAGAAGGAGCGAGAAAGGAAGAATGGTGTGCGTGCGCGTGTGCGTGCGCGTGCGCGTGCGCGTGCGAATGTTTATTTACATTCTACGATCCGTATAAGCGATAACACCAGAGAGAACACGAATGTAAACATGAATATTTTACGAAATATTTTATAGTTTATGTAAAATTATATCAAAATAAAGTACAATATATTTTGTAAACTATTCACTTTTTGGCCATCTTACCCTGATAATTTTTTGTGCCAAATATTGCGAGGAATCGATTTGTATAAAAAAAATAGGGTGGTTCCGTTTAAAAAAATGAAGATGACCTTCAAATCTCCTAAGCGCCTCCACCTAAAAAAAATGTTTACTTCCACAAGATTTCCCACTCGATACCATACAACTTTTATTTCAAACATTTTCTCCTATCTCCAAAACTGTGGGAGTTATTCGAGTGGCCTGTCTTAGATGCCTCACCCTGTATAATTCAGACCCAAGCTATCGATTAACCTAGTAAGAACTTGATCCGTTCAGCGGTTATTGAGACCTAATAATCTCAAATACTCTCAACTGGCCGGCTCGCGTATAGATACACGGTGCGTCTCGCCGTTGCTGCACGCGATCTTTGCTGCGCGTCACTTGGCGCGAGACACTACCGTGTCTCTTGATAAAATTAAGGTCCGCGGACGCCCGAACCAGAAGTTTCCGTATCGTTCGATTCTTTCTGTTCCTCGCGGTTTTCGTCCAAAGTTTTAATCATGTTGATTAAATTATTATATTAATTATAATAGTTGAATCAATATATTTTTTTAATAATAATAATTTTAATAATAATGTTTACACACATATACAATTCAATGTGTGCGTTACAAAATGGCCAACATATTTCCAAAATGTTAACAATTGTTCTAAACATAATTCTCACACAAAATAAATAATGTTTATATAACAAAACATATAAAAACATTTTGTTTAGATGTCTGTAGAATTAAACTTGAGTCTACTGCGTGATAGATTCTGATCATCTTGCACTTCGCCAATATATACATATTACTTGCATATATTTAGCTTTCATGCTACAAGTATATATACTTATGTATATATGTGCTTACGCGATAGCAATTTAAAAAATATAATTGTTAGTATAATATAATTGTTAATAATATAATTGTTAGTCTATAAAACTGCGATTACGGCTGTTAAAAATAATATCAAACAAAGATTAACAATCATGCTATTTCTTTATCCCGCTGTTATAATACACGAAGTATCGATAATAACAAAGCAACAAATTACCAAGTCTAACAGGCAGCCGTCTCTTACATATTGTGTATTTGTTCACTCTGTTATCTATTATCCTACTATTATTATTGATCATCGTACAATATTTAATTGCACATATAATTTTAACTATAATTCAAACATATATATGCACATATGTATATACACAAATATAAAATTCTCAAAAAATAGGCGCTCATTAGTCTTATAGCATTACTGCTTTCTGCTACGAGAGATCAAAAAAGATTTTCAGGCCGTATTTCGGTCATAAAGCGATACGCTAGAGGAACAAGGATAGCACGCGATTGTCGCTCCTTGTCTGACATTATCTCTCACAATCGCATCCATGAGCTCAACATATCGGTGTGTGCCTTCACGGACGCTACACACATACGTGATGAAAGACAGACAAAGATGACGCAATCATCTTTCCTTGTCACGCGGTCAGTGTGCTACCACGAAATATTCCTCATGTTCTGCAGTTAGCTGCACCTTAGATACAGATGTAGTGAAATTCGTAGTCTTCGTCCTACATTTCGAAAAATTTATATTTTTTCATGAAACTTGTTTTTACGTATTCCTTATATTGTTAGAATTAATCGTACACAGCCGGATTTTGCAATTTGGTTCTTAAAAATTTATAATAAATATAATATGAATTCGGGAGCAACTGATCACCTGATCCGCGAGCAGCTGTATGTTGTTTGTCAGTATTAAAATTTTTATTTTGATCATTTTTTCAAAAAAGTGCTCTGTACGTCTAAGAAGACAATGCTGCTGAATACGAATATCATAATTAGAATTCGATTTTCTCTTTATTTTGGCCGCAGGATGTAGACTACGAATCCGTAATTTCCGCGAGAGGTCTCCACCGTCTCTCCTGCCGACCCTTAATAATATCGTATTAATATCGTAAAAAAAAATTTTTTTTTGTCATATAGTTACACAAAAAAAATCTATAAAATGTATTCATTTTTCGAAAGTTTAAACGGGTATGTTAACACATAATAAGTGATAATATGATAAATAAATGTTTATACAGGGTATCCCAAAGCACTCTTGACAACGCTCGTGAGCAGGTAAAGCACATTAAACTGAACAGAAAAATCCTGTACCATTTTTTTCTATAACGCTTAATAAAGGAGTTATTATTGAGTAAAGTCTGGCCAATCAGCGCCGATTTTTAGCCGGACGCACGTCGGTGAGCCGCCCGCCTGGTAGTGTGCGCTGCCATAGCGACGGAACGCTCACGCACACTACCAGGCGCGCAGCTAAAGGTCGGCGCTGATTGGTCAGACTTTACTCAATAATAACTGCTTTATTAAGTGTCATAGAAAAAAATGTTACAAGACTTTTCTGTTCAGTTTACTGTGCTCTATCTGCTTACGAGCGTTGTCAAGGGTGCTTTGGGACATCCTGTATATATACATACCCATTTTAATTGTGCACCCCGATTAACATCGCAGAAAGTAGTCAGATGAAAAAATGTTTTAGACAAAAGTTGTTGGGTTTTGAGGGGGCCACATGATAAAAATATAGATTTGACCTTGAGCGACCTTTTCAAAATGAGGTCAATGTGATGGATGTTTTCTTAAATGGAACCCCCAATTTTTTATTGCATATTCTTGTAGCTTATCTCGAGAGCTTTTCAAAACACTATAATAAAGAATTTTTTTTCATTAAATATTTTTCGAGTTATTTTATATCTTAATCTAACATATTTTGATATAAAAAATAAAATATCTTATAAAATGTTTAGTTTTCGATAATCTTACCGTAATACTTTTATGTACAGAATAATGAGACAAATCAATTAGTATAAAAAAAAACAAATAATTGTTTAAAAAAATACATTGTAAATAATTACATACTTTTTCTTAAAAACAATTATTTTTTTATACTAATTGATTTGTCTCATTATTCTATACATAAAAGTATTGAGGTAAGATTATCGAAAATTAAATATTTCACGAGATATTTTATTTTTTATATCGAAATATGTCAGATTAAGATATAAAATAACAAAAAGTACTTAATAAAAAAATACTTTATTATAGTGTTTTGAAAAGATCTCGAGATAAGCTACAAGAATATGTAATAAAAAATGGAGGGTTCCATTTAAGAAAACATCGACCACATTGACCTCACCTTGAAAAGGTCACTCAAGGTCAAGTCCATATTTTTATCATGTAGCCCCCTTGAAACCATGCAACTTTTGTCTGAAACGTTTTTCCACATTTTTCATATTTTTCGAGATATTTGCCTGGGGCGATTAAAATGAAACACCCTATATATGATTTTATATAATTACGTAAGCCCATTTTTTTTAATAGTTTTGAGATACTTATGGGATACTTATAAAAAATTACACTAATAAAATAATTTACACGCATTAATAAAAAATTAAAAGCACTTTGTAATTAATCCAATATTTTATTATATTTGCTTTCACGAGCAGTTTGGCATACCTCGAAGTCAAAGTCGATTTTGTCGATTGGTATCTTGTATTTTCTGGCATAATTTTGAGCAATCGCAGTAAGAAAGGCGTGCGTAAATGAGAATCCGGATATCCAAAACGTCGCTGGTTTTTCATGATCTAACCAATTTTGTAATATGCCAAGTCGTTTTATGAGATCATCAATGAAACTTGGTAGTCGTTTCAAGATAGGGTAGGCGCACGCTTTAATCCAATTGAGCGGAATTTTTGCGTTAAGCATACTGTTGGCCATTTCCTGTCATTAATATATATACATATATATATATATTAATAAATATAAATAAAAGTAATACATCAAAATATCTTTACACACACAGATAGCCAAATCAACGAAGATCACGTTATACAAATTATGCGCTACATATTACATTGGCAGAACTCGAGCAGCAGCCGTTCATTCTCCGAACTGGTTTGCTATTTCAGTTAGTGTTGATAGAAATGCAGCAGAAAACGAGCAGTGCTTGCGTCATAATATGTTACAAAAATGCTGCGAACGTTAAAAAAAGCAAAAGAGATGTCTTGATATAAAAATAGAATTTAAGTATTGTGTATTAGCCAGACTTTTATATATATATTATTGTTAGAGTTTTTAACATAGATAAGTCAAAGAAGCAGATAAATTGTAGCCTACAGCGTAATTATTCACAGAAGACAATTTAATATATATTTAAATAGGTGCAAGTTTTTCGATGTATACAGTATGAGAGCTTATATATGAGGAAGTGGTACGACGACAAATCACTGATAGCCACGGTCATAAAAGGAGATGATGCAATTCTTAATACGTAGCAATTGCGTTTTTCACGCTCCCTATTCCCATTTTTTTCTAATTATTACTCGAGAAAAAATGGACTTATGCATTATTTATGAAGTAACGCACTCAGACTTTCAAAATTTTCCGATCATGCTTAAATTTGTACAAATTGTAATCCTATCAAAAGTAAAATCGTTGCCCGAACCTTTTGGCCCGCGACCAACGGGCTCTCTATTAACAGGGGCTTGAATTTTTATTATTTGGGCTGTCGCGTCCAATTTCAAACGCCGATAAGTTTCAATAGACTACTTCGATTTTAAAAAACAGATAGTGGTTTCGAAATGTTTTTTTACGCCCTTTAATCTTATAAAATCAATTTTTTTTAAAAGTCAAAACTTATTTAAGATTTTCGAAGAACAAAATAAAAAACGTTTTTTTCTCAGATTTGGACATCTTCGATTTTTTTTTGAAAAAATCTTAAAAAAAGTAAAAATCTTCCCCTTTAAAACAAGCACTGCACTTGCAACAGCGCCCGAACTGCACCATAGGTGACGCGCTCGGTTCTAAAACGGACTGTACCTTGAAAACTAAAAGTCTGCCCATCTTGATCTTCGGCTCGTTTTAAAGGGGAAGATTTCTGCAAAGCACGAGCTGAAGGGCCGCGCCAGTCGAAAAATTGCGAGAACCGTACCGCAGTTTCCACAGAGGCGTTATTAATCAAGATTCTGTTCATTAAATTAATTTCGTTTGTTATTTCTTTTCGTATGAATATTTATTTTGGGAGCCTCATCAGAGAAGGCGGGAGACCGATTTGCGACAACAAGTACTAGCTATCGACGATCTCGAGCGACCTTCAGGGGGAGATGAGCCGGCATTTCAGTCATCAAAACAGCTAACGACAAACCTGTCGGTGATCAGGACCTGCGCGTGTGATACGCGACGCACGAGACCAGCGAGTGAATTTTCGCGCAAGGACCCAGAACTGTGCAGAACAGTTCCCCTTGGAGGCACTGCAGAAACACTGCCGCTACAGGGCGCAGCGCGCCGGAAAAGACAGCAGCGAGGATTGTAACAACACTTCCGGTCCCGACATCCTACCCGGACTTCACGATGGCTCTGCTGAGCGGGCCCCAACAAATTATCATTATCGATACCGGAGGTGTGCGCACTCCCGATACGATCTTGATCGCGCCGCCCGCCGGCCACAGCGCGTGGTAACGCGTAATTGGTCGTGATAATATGCACTCTGTGTGCGCAGCCCCGGCTGACCCCGCGGTATCGATTCTAGATCGCGAGAATCCCGGGATCAGACTGGCGCGGGCTTGCGTCATCTACCATTTCTTCATTAGAGTAATACGCTGACATTTTTAGCACGATATTTTGTAACTGTGTAATCACAAAATGGCAAAGATCTGCAATCGCAGGTTGATAACAACTGACTGATTGCCGATGAAATCTTCTATTATGAAGTATGTATGGAAATTGAATGAGGACATTCAGAACGCGGTTTATAACCATTGAGATAAACATCGCATGCGACACGTAGAAGCCAGTAAGTCAATCATGATGCTAACATACAAAAATGTTTATCCCACTAAAAAAAATCTTACAAAGATAAAAAAAATATGCCAAGTACATATCTAAAAAATAACTTATAAAATATTTTCTCCTAAAAAATAAAAAATATAAATTAAATATGAAATAAATAATTAACTAGCCAAGTACTTAGAAACAACTCAATTTGTGAGGATTTGTAATTTAAAATAGTATTTGTCATAAAATCAATCACGTATTTATAGAAATGTTATAAACAGATTCTCTTCATAAAATTAAAACGCATTTTTTATTTTTACTAACAGAAACCTGATTTTCGAAATACGTTCAACATAATTAAAAAAATATTAAAAAGTTTAATTAAAAACACGACGCTGCTAACTTTTAAAGTATATATTTGTCGTAACCCGACCAATCTCTAAATATATTAAAAGATAAAACAATAAAGTAAAACAGAAAAGATTAAGAAAGAGCTGAGTAAAGCAATTCATTAAAATTAGAAAAGAGATCAAGGAAAGATAATTAAGAAAGAGTAAAGTAATAAAAGATTATTAATATAATAAAAGTAAGATACGTGACTAAAGAGAAGGAAGTCACGGTCAAGTTCTCGGAAGCTGAGTAAGCAGCTGACGAGACAGCTGACGAGCGGAGCACGAGACATGCTCCGGTCAGGGACACCACACTCCTCCCTAATCAACGACCTAATTAATTAATATATATTGAGCGCGAGATGCACCGACGCTAGCTCAGTAACATAGCTCAGTAATATAGCTCATTAACATCGCTCGCTACTCGCTCGCTACTCGCTCGCATATATCAATAGTATCGAAGTACCGTACGTATCGCGCCCGACTATTATAATCGCGACTAAGTGAAAGTGTACAAGAATCTGTGAAATATATCAATTTATACCTAACGTCCGGGAGTGTCTTATTTCGAGCGTGGATCCTAATCCTTTGGGCGTATAAATCCCTAAAGCCCTCTTCCTTAGCGGCTAGAGGCACAACATATTAAAACCAACAAACAATAAATTTAATTTAGATCTAAATTTAATTTAGAATTACATTTAATTTAGTTATATCACAAAAACTGCAATGTGAATGTATTAAAGAATACATTAATTTTAGCATATTGTTTGGTTTAGCAGTGCCAAATTTTTTAAATTAAAACCTCCCCCTCTCATTCTCCCCCTCCCACCTTTTTTCTCACTCTCTCTACCTTCCCTCACTAATTCTATCCCTCCCTCCCTCACTACTTCTCTCTCTCCCTCCCATCCTCTCTCCTCCCTCCCCTTCCTCTCCCTCCCGCCCCTTCTCTCTCTCCTTCCTTCCTTTCTCTCTCTATTATGAATTTATAAAATCATAAATTTATAAAAGAGTATACTCAAAGGAATAATCACACATGAGCGGTGTGAATGCCCCTTGAGGGACAAAGTCGCTTTGCGTGTGTGCGTGCGAGCATACGTACGTGAGATCCCCGTCCCTATTCCGCACGCGGACTTAATGAGAGCCGGTCGGAGTCGAGGAAACTCGACGGGGTAGCGAATTCGCAAACCCACGATCCGTCTGGCTGGAGCGGTCGGATGTTAGACCGTGATCTAGGAGAGCGGCGAACACTCCGCTCTCGTCGAGTCGGTCGGAAGTTGGCGAGGATTCGCAAGTGGCGAGAAAACCGAGAATGCTCGGCGGAGGCTGCGAACTCGTCAACCTCACGTTCCGTCGTGTTCTGAGAAATTCTAAGGATCGGATCTAGCGGAGTATTTCGGAGCGTACTGCTCGAGAGGCTCCAGGTACCGGTCTGGTGCCGAGATGGATTTCGGCGGCCTTTTTATACTGACCACTTAACGGTAACCGCGTCGTTTATTCTGGTGGGGGTAGCGACGCATTGTTTTCGGATTCGGTAATTAGCGGGTAACGCGCCGCTACCCTGCGGCGGAAAAACGACGCGGCGGTTTGAGCGCTCGGTATTTTCCGGAGGCGCTCGGCGGTTCTCGGAAATCGGGCCGTAACGGCAGCCGTATAACGGCTGTACGGTATCTCCGATATCTCGTGTTCGTATTGAGAAATATTAAATAGGGCGCTAAGCACCTCTGCCCCTGCCCGGCCGATGTTCGCCGGGCGGCAGACTTCCGGCTGGTCAACTGCCGGGTTATGATGGGGGGGGGGGGGTGCATCGTTATACGGTTGAGCTTTCAACTTATGTTTACTAAGATTTTTTTTACTTACAAGAGAACCTCGCGATCCCGAAAATTCTGATTTTGATGAAACTTTACAGACATGTAGGGGAGGGGTGGGGGGGGTCAATAAATGAATTTAGAAATTTTTAGTTGTTGCCCAAAAACGGTTTTAAGGGGTGAAAGCACCCTTCATATATAGAGCGGCTTTTTGCTTTTCTCGATATATTTCAAAAAATATTCGAGATATCAAAAAATGTTTTATATAAAAGTTTTATGGTAAAAACAGCTCTATTTAACTACATTAATAAACATTTGAAACAAATTATATTTTTAAAAGATTTCTGAAAAAAATTTGTTTTAAATTTGTAACGGGGTTACTTTCGAGAGCGCGCGGATTCGCTCGGTCGTGATCAGGGCTCGTAGAAAGTATTGAGACACACGATTTAAATGAAATATAGAAGAAGATTACTTTATTAGGCATCTATCGGCGCTGGTTAAGAATACAGAGATGCCCCGCGGAACGGGTGCGCGGCGGATAGTAATGTGCCACGGGCGGGGCGCGGTTATTATGAATTGCGCGAGTTTAACAATGAGATGCGGTGTAGTATACGTAAACGGCTATCAACACGCCAGGTAGACGGCGCGGGGCGCGTGGTCGGTTTGTTGTGACGGCGCATGACGGTTCACAAAAACGCGTGAGTCGATTTAAACCGGCGAGACAGTTTCTTATGCGTTTACGGTCCGCGATAATATTTACGTCTGCCACGGGCGGGGCGCGTATTCCCAGATGTTGTGGGATGCGTGCGATATCGAGAAATCTCGAACGGACAGCGAACTCGCTGTCCCTTGTTCGCACGCGGAGTACGGATTGACCAACGGAGTTGAGGAAACTCAATGGGGTGGCGAACTCGCCAGCCCACGGTCCGTATGGTCGGGTCGGTCGGAAGTTAGACCGTTTCTCGAGAACTCTCGAGAGAAGCGGTCGCGGATTGCGAAGGATCGTAAAGCGGTTCGGAAGCCGAGAATGCTCGGCGGAGGCTGCGAACTCGTCAACCCCCATGTTCCGTCGTGTTTGCGAAGGATTCGGATCGGATCAGGAAAGTCTCGAGCGTACGGCTCGAGCGGATTCAAGTTCTGGTGCGATTCTGGTGCCGGAATCTAAAAAGGCTGCCGTTATATACCCGAGCGTCTAACGGTAACCGCGTCGCTCGCCCCCGGGTGGGGATAATGACGTGTTGTTTTTCGGCAGGTAATTAACGGTAAACACGTCATCTCTCCTGGGCGAAACGGCGCGGCGTTTCGGCGGGTGTCGCACGGGCGTTTACGGCAGCGCTCGGCGGTGCTCGGTTTACGGTGTAACGGCCGTACGGTTGTTTATCGCAACGGCGGTAATTAGGTTTAAAAAATGGGCGCTCGGCGCCTCTGCCCCTGCCCGGCTGATGTTCGCCGGGCGGCAGACTTACGGCGGTCTACTGCCGGGTAACAATGGGGGGTGCATTGTTACAAATTATTTTTTCAAATTTTTATTAATGTGGTTAAATAGAATTGTTTTTACCATGAAACTTTTGTATACAACATTTTTTAATATCTTGAATAGTTTTCGAAATATATCGAGAAAAGCGAAAAACCGTTAGACACAAGAGGTGATTTCACTCTTCAAAATCGCTTTTGGGCGGCAACTGAAAATTTCCTAATTAATATATTTACTCCCTCTACATGTGTGTAAAGTTTCATCAAAATTAAAATTTTCGGATTCGCGAGGTTCCGTTTAATAGTGAATGACTCTTGTAATTTACAGCTCGATAATAAAGACATAAGATATATATGAAAAATGACAGCGTCCGATAAAATTATTGCGAGAAGAATTTATTTATTTACTCTCTTACTTATGCATAAAATTTCATCATAAGAATATTTCTATTATTATATATATTTTATATTTTATATAAAATATTTATTTTGTTTTATCATTTATTTGGTTATGTTTTTATATTCCTAATAGAAATTTTGATTATTTTGCACCTTGTAAAGGACTATTGTTTGCGTCGCGACCTTGATACGATCGAACACTTGAAATACCGGAACCGCTCAGCGCTGAGCGCGGAATGCACGTAACGCGACTCCGAAGAATCACTGGAGGCACAGATAGATAGAAAAGAACGAGACTTGACAAACAAGTATTAACTTTATTTAACTCAAAAAAAGCTCAACAACAAAACGATGGATAGAAAGGTTCACCACATTGTCAAGATCTGCAGATCAAGTCTTGCCCCTGTAATGGGGACCGATACGATGGAATTGTCCGACCGATGCAGTTGGCGAACGGAAACCTTCGCTTGGCTGACGAATGATGCTCAAACACAACCGCGACGGAAATCTTGACGAGCGCCAGTCGGAGTTCCCGAACGAACGGATATCCTTCTCGCAATAACGGCGGAGATCTTGTCGCGAAGCACAGATATTCACGTACGGTCGGTGAAGATAACTAGACTTTGAATAGTCAATCCAATCCGTGACCTTTCGCGAAGCGGAAGTCGTGTCAGAGGAAATGATAGCCGCAGCTTGATCCGCAGGATCACAATTAAGATCGCGACTAGCGATTCCTCAAGTTACAGGACTCCGAGAGAGTCTGATAATTGCGTGAAATGCAAACGTGATAAAGAGATCGTAGGGAACGTTAACCCAGAACGAATAGCGTCTATCGCAGGCAGAAGCAGGCGCAAGACTGCCTAGTCGGGGATCGAGATTTTGTTTGTCGAAATTCGTCGTCAGCCAAATAAAGTTTGAACAGTGATGATTGGCGGAAATCGATCGGATGATCAACACGTCGATTGACGTATACGCCAGAAAAAACCGCGCAAACAAGTGATCGATATTTGGCACGGCTTTTCTAATGTGTTCGCCGGGAATCACGAATCCTTGGCGTGTTGGATTCTCAACGTGAACGCACAGTAGAACGATCATGCTCGTGAAATATATTAATAAAAGTCGCTATCGTCCAAATCCGAACAACTATTTTGACTGGAGAAAGATATACTTAGCGCTTTTTTTACATCTGTGATGTCTTTTTTAGACGGATATTATATTCTTCAATCTCTCTTTTCAATAGTATGTTCTAATTGTTCTTAAATAATACGTTTTTTTCTTATAATTTTATATTATTTCTGTTTATGTAGTCAAATAAAATGCATCTATTATAGTTATGAATGATGAAAAACAACAATTTTGCTTTCTTGTTTGATATAAAAAATATCTACTTTTGCATTCTTTCTTTTACATCAAATTCTTAGCTCCCTTTTTTACATAGAATATTAGATTCAAATAAAATAATTTACATATTATATTTTGACCATAAAATCTATATACATTTCTATTACATTGAATCAAATAACTAATATGATTACAATGACATTAATTTTTAATGCGTGTTTAATTTCTTTGAATTTTGAATTTAAAATTTGATAGGAATTTGTAATTACTTACGTTTTTGTATAAACGTTTAGTGCAAAATCAATATCTTTAAAGCTATTATAACGATTATTTCGTATACACTATTTATTTGAACAAACTACACATATACGCGTATACATAATTGCTTACTTGAAACAGAAATTCTTGGAATTTTTGTTATACAAATATTTAGATAATTATAATACCATTGTTATGTCAAATTATTTGAAAGAGATTAGTAATACATTATAAAATAATATTGTAATTACATTAGTTATTGTATTCGATGTAAAAGAAAAAAATATATAGATTCGATGTGAAAAAGAATGTAGAAATTACTTTATTCAATTTAAAACAGAGTTTGATATATGTGATATACAGGGTAGGCCATTTTAATATATCCACTGAAATTTCTTAAAATTTATAAGTTTAAGACAAAAATGTTTTAGACAAAAGTTGTATGATTCACAGGGGGACACATGATGAAAATATGGACTTGACCTTGAACGACCTTTTCAAGGCCAAGTCAATGTGATCGATGTTTTCTTAAAAGGAACCCCCCATTTTTTATTGCATATTCTTGTAGCTTATCTCGAGAGTTTTTCAAAACACTATAATAAAGTATTTTTTCATTAAGTACTTTTTGAGTTATTTTATATTTTAATCTGACATATTTTGATATAAAAAATAAAATATCTCGTAAAATATTTAGTTTTCGATAATCTTACCGTAATACTTTTATGTACAGAATAATGAGACAAATCAATTAGTGTAAAGAAAAAAACAAATAATTGTTTAAAAAAATACATTGTAAATAATTACATACTTTTTCTTAAAAACAATTATTTCTTTGGGGCAAGGGGGCATAATAGAGAATGTATAATATTTTTATAAATGCAAGATTGATTTTATGACAAATACTATTTCAAATTACAAATCCTCACAAACTGAACTGCTTCTACGTACTTGTCTAGTTAACTATTGATTTCATATTTAATTTTTATTTTTTAGGGATTTTTTCTTTTTTAAGGAAAAATTTTTGGTAATTATGCAGTATAGGAGAGGCAGCTCCGATGACCTTCACCTTGACATATGTTGTCAAGAACATGATCCTGAGTAACTTTTCCTTATAACTTAATCGGCGGTCATTGTTTATTAAAAAGTTAAACAAAAGAAGTTTCAGAAATTTGCCACTTTGTGTCAGTGCTAAAAGAAGTAATTTGCTGATGTGTGTGTAGACACAGTGCTCGTGTGGGCGGAAATTTTTTTATTGTATGTTTCAAGGTCGGCCGCCATTCTAAAATATATGCATTACAATCCTGAAGAATCAAAGTTAAATGTAGGGTGAACTTCGTTTCGTTTTGCAAAGTACATGCGTGAACGCAGTGGGTTACGCCTCCCCTACGGGAGGGCTCTATCCGGAAGATATAACCTAACCCAAACCAAATTTTAGTTTTAAATCAGAAATAGGTTTGGATTAGGTTATATCTTTCGGAAGTGGAGCCCCCCCCCCCCGTAGTAGAGGGCGGAACCCACTGTGTCCACGCATACACTTTCCCATCTACACAACAATTGTAAGGTGGACCTTACTTCGCGTTGTAAAGTATATGTATATAAAGTACACAAACCGTACAATTAGTAGACCTCGTTTCGCTCTGTAAGCAGGGGGTGGGATTATTACATTAATTATGTAAACACCTCATTTCATATTCGAATCAGGATCCCGATTCGGGTGGATCTTGCTTTTTGCGTGGAAATTATAAACCGATGTGAAAATTATGTTCCATTTTCCTGAAATTTTTTTGTTTATAACTTTTTAATAAACAATGATCGCCGATTAAGTTATAAGAAAAAGTTACTCAGGGTCATGTCCATGACAACATATGTCAAGATCAATGTCATCAAAGTTGCCTCACCTATATTGTATAATTACTAATAAATTTTTTTAGAGGTTATTTGTTAAAAGTAAATATATTTTTAAACTTTTTGTTGCGTACAAGGATATTTTTTATGTACTTGGCATACTTTTTTTAAATAATAATAAGACAAAGGCTCAAATAATAATAATAAATGTAAGCAAATAAAAAGGCAATATGAGCCACACGTATCACGTTGAGAGATTTATTAATTGTGTGAAGGCAATTGACAAATTTCATATCAAAACGATTACAAAGTGATACTAAATAACATATGATAATAAAGCGAACGTTCCGGCCCTTTTTTTGTGGCCATCTTCAGCGCAATTAAAATAATAAATACAAGAATAAATAAATACATTAAAAAAATAAATAAATAAATAATATGTATAAAAAATATCGCAGTCAGTGATTAAAAATTAAATTGTAAACGCACGGAATCGATCGAACAGGCATCCCGGGATGAAGAACTCTCCGGGTGATAGGCCAGGAAGTTCACATCGTAAGATGTTGTGAAGGCTTGCCGGCATGTTAATATGCGAAACCAGAACAGTCGAGACTCCTGTAGGAGCGTGCAATAAGATGTTAAGAGTGCTCAAGGGTAAACAGAGATAGTGCAGAACTCAACGGTAGAAATTCAACGGTTGGTTCGGTGATTACCGATCATAGATTAGAGTTTGACCATGATTTTGACTGGGACCATGTCCGGATTTTAGACAGCGAAAAATATCTAAACAAACGACTGATATCTGAAATGTTGTTCATAAGGAGACAAATTAATGGTCTGAATCTGCAAACGGATACCGAGGGCTTGCACCAGACATATATTACTGCGTTGGATAAACTCCCCAACATTTAATGCATAGATGATATTTGATTATTTTCAAGACGCTTATATTTTGATTTCTTCATTCCCGATATAAATACATATTCGGGTAGTGAGTTGTTGTGTTTACTCTTATGTCATCGAGGGCCAATGACCTAGCATTGTATACACACAAGTTTAAAGTCTCGTGAAACATCTTAGAGATAACGTGGTCTTTAAATCTTTACGAATTAATAATTGCTTCGCGTCATACTCTTTATTGGGATACATCTGTTGCATTTGCATGTAAGTTCTGCACTATCTCTGTTTATTTATTCTTGTATTTATTATTTTAATTGCGCTGAAGATGGCCACAAAAAAAGGGCCGAAACTTTCGCTTTATTATCATATGTTATTTAGTATCACTTTGTAATCGTTTTGATATGAAATTTGTCAATTGCCTTCACACAATTAATAAATCTCTCAACGTGATAGGTGTGGCTCATATTGCCTTTTTATTTGCTTACATTTATACTTTTTTTACCTTTATGAGGTTTTTTTTAATACGATATCACTGTTTTTTGTAAAAATTTAAATAATCAAAGTACAGACTCTTTATAAATAAATTAAAATAATAATATGGATAAATGGCAACTTAGAGTCAGCGCGGAAATTAGTGCGCGTACATTTCCAATAATTTATTACAATAACATTCCTCAAATTACAATGAGACGGACGTTTCGACCCTTTTTTGGTCTTCATCGGCGCGATAGATACTTTAAATAATGTTGTATCCTGTTCATCTTAGATAGGTTACTAATATTACAGTGAAAACTTACGCAAATACATAAAAAAGTAGAAGCTTTATTAAATGATAAGGATACATACTTCAACGTGAAAAAAGATCCCACTAATAAGCTCACTAACGGTCTCCGTGAATTATTGACAAGATGGAAGAACGCTCATTTTATTACTGCCGCAACTCACAAATCATTGTTTTGTAGTGAGGGGGGGGGGGGTTACCGAGGTCTCCCCAAAATACACAAACCTAATTGTCCATACAGACTAATTGTTTCTGCGTTAAACAGTCCTCTATACTATCTTTCCTCCTTTCTTCACAAGATCATGTTTAAAAGTTTTCCTACTGCACACAGTCATATAAAAAACGGTTTTGAATTGGTGGAAAAACTTTCTAATATTCATATAGTTGGAGATGTCAGTTTAGTTTCTCTGGATGTCGTTTCTTTATTTACGAACATACCTATTGAATCGGCTCTTGATAGCATTTCTGATAGATGGAATTTTATCTCCGTAAATTGCGACATTTCCAAAGCTGAATTTTTATTAGCGGCTAGATTTTTACTGAATTCAACTTTTTTCGTTTTTAATAATGTTATATATCAGCAAACCTTTGGTACTCCTATGGGCTCTCCATTATCACCCATTATAGCTGATATTGTACTACAAGATTTAGAGAAAAGGGTATTGTCAACTTTAACATTCACCCCACCCTTTTATTTCAGATTTGTCGATGATGTTGCAATGGCAATTCCATCCAACTTAATTGATCACACATTAAACATTCTTAATGCCTACCATCCTAGATTACAATTCACAATTGAAATCGGGTCTAATAATAGTTTAAAAATTTTTTGGATACAACAATGGTTCTAATAAACAATAACGTAGTTTTTGATTGGTTCCACAAAGAGACTTTTTCATGCAGATATCTTAATTTTCTGTCTCAGCATCCTTTAAGTCAAAAAAAGAGCACAATCATCGGTCTTTTAGATAGGGCAATTTTCTTATCACATCCCATGTTCCACACAAAAAACATTGTTTTCATCATACAAGTTTTACTGAAGAACTCATACCCATTAAATTTAATTTTTCAAACATTCCACCATCGATTAAAAACGGTATTTTACAAATTAAATCACCTAAATAATCAAAATACGGAGGAATGTCCACCTAAAAAGGTTTACTTTACCATCCCATACATACCTTCCATATCTGAACAATTTATTAAGATTACAAAAGATCTCGATGTAAAACTTTCCTATTTTAGTCTCAATAAATTAAATAAGTACATAAAAACTCACAAAGATAATATTCCTAAATCTCAATTCAAAAATGTTGTTTATAAAATCAATTGTTTAGATTGTGACGCTTCCTATGTAGGACAGACTAAAAGAAAATTATACAAAAGAATTTCGGAACACCGGAATCACATCGGACGTAACACAGCTAATCATTCTGTGGTGACCGATCATAGGATAGATCTGAATCATGATTTTAATTGGGATGAGATTGAGATATTAGACAGTGAACCTTTCCTCCATAAACGATTATTATCGGAAATTATTTCCATAAAGAGGCAAAAAAATAGTATTAACTTGCAGACAGATACTGAATGCCTACCTGATATGTATACGATCGTTATAGACAAATTGTCTAAATTATGACAAACATAAACAGTCAAAGTCATTTTTGTATCCGACTCGCTTCTCGTTCGTTTGCGATCCACCAGTCGGTTTTGCATTCTCGTTTGCGACGGTCCTTTTTTAATCATTGATTGTACTAACATCTTTGGAACATACCAGGTATTTGATAAATAGTTAGCATTCTAGTCACTTTTACAATTTTAATTTTATTCAAATGACTATCTTTAAATTTAACTTAAGCTTATTACTATCAATTTTATTGTATTCTATTTTTTTATATTTTTTTATTTTTATATTTTTATATATATATGTTTTTATTTTTGTACTTGACTTCTTATTTCTTTTAAGTTTTTTATTAATTTTTTAATTTTTAATTTTTTATTTGTTATGTTTTTATTACATTGACTGAAGTTGAGTGTCAAATATTTATTACTGTGGTCCATGTCTGAAGATATATCCCGTCCCTGTTGATTCCAGGAAGCACATAATCGAGAACATGTTTCTTTAATCCTTATTTCTCGGCTTCCCGACTAGTCAACCGAGGATGGAGGGGAAATCAAACAGCTTCAAGGATGACACTTTTAGTTCCCTGGTATTGCTCCATAGCGTATTAATTGACAAGTTTATTTCGTTCCCGCTTAACATGTAAATTGCGATTTGCTTAAGTTTTCACTGTAATATTAGTAACCTATCTAAGATGAACAGGATACAACATTATTTAAAGTATTTATCGCGCCGATGAAGACCAAAAAAAGGGTCGAAACGTCCGTCTCATTGTAATTTGAGGAATGTTATTGTAATAAATTATTGGAAAAGTACGCGCACTAATTTCCGCGCTGACTCTAAGTGGCCATTTATCCATATTATTATAAAAATTTAAAATTCAAAATTTTATCTGCAAAATATAAAGTACTATATTATACACTATATACATGGATGTGATTTTTTTAAAAGATTTATTCAATAAAAAGGAAATTCTTTTTTAGAAGGAATTATATAAACAGTATATATTTACAAAGCTTATACCATATTGAATTTCAGCGGACACAATCACAACGTGTTTTAATGCTCAATTTCTTAGTGTTAATCACTTAATAGATTTTAAAACACGATATAATTTTATTTTTATAAACATAATATTAATACAGAGAGAAGTTAAACTGGTATAGATATTTTATAGATACAATTTTAATATAGAAGTTAAACTGTATACAAATCGTATAATCAATAATAATAATATAAATTGTGTAAATGAATAAATATCAAAATATAGAAAGCAATAGAAAGAAAATTGTTTTTATTACGAAGCGGATGCATTTGTTTCATATTCATATAATTAATATAAATATGACACAAGTCCATTCTATTGAATAAAAGTATACACTTAAACAGTATATAATTCCTTCTAAAATGTATTCTAATAAATGATAAAACCAGAAGAGATCAAATATTTTTTTGCATTTATTGATTTATTAAATATGCTTATATATCGCGGAATAGTGCAACACAAGAAGAAAAGATAAAGTGATTAACGGTTATTAAGAGTATCGCGGAATAGTGCAAGGAAGAGAAGTGATTTCTTTTAATCGATGTTATTGATATATTGAGCAAAGTTAGATTATATTAGCAAAACAGAGCGAATGCTTTATACACGATGCTTAAATGAATCTGTGCATTGTCAATTAACATATTTGTGATAAACACATTATTGGAAAATAATTATGGAAGCATTGAAAGAATATTTGGAGATTTTGGCTGGCCATGTTTTCGATAACTATAAGCTGAAGGTAATTATATGCGTGAACGCGCATTCATGTCTTTTCCTTCTTCCTCAGCCTGTCACTATCTATTCCTGGATGTAGGCCTCTTCCATTTTTCTCCATGAGTCGCGGTTTGTTGCTGTCCGCAGCCAGTTCTTCCCCGCAACCCTCCGGATATCATCCATCCACTTCTGTTGTGGTGTCCCCACACTCCGCTTGGTTGTTCTGGGTCTCCATTGGACGATCCTCTTCGGCCATCTTGTGTCGTCTTGTCTTCCCACGTGGCCCGCCCAGCGCTACTTCTGACAAGCGACGCGTCGCACGACGTCCGTGACCCCGGTAAGTTTTCTAATCTCCTCATTTCGCACTCTATCTCTGAGACTGATCCCAGCATTGCTCTTTCCATGACTTTCTGACATGTCCTCAGTCGGTTGGCGCTATTCCTCGTGAGCGCCACTGTTTCCAGGCCGTAGGTTGCCAACGGTAACACGCAGGATTCATACACCTTCCTCTTGAGGTTGATCGGCATCTTTAGGTCTTTGAGGATAAAACCGAGTCTCCCAAAAGCCGCCTACGTCAGCCCCACTCTCCTGATTATCTCCGTGGTTTGGTTTTCTTTTCCCAGTTTAATGTTGTGGCCAAGGTAAACGTAATGGTCCACAACTTCCAGAGCCTGGTTTTCCAGTGAGATTTGGATCGTGTCTAGACGCAGAATCTTCGTCTTTTGAAGATATTTTCAAGCCAACTTTCTTTGATACTTTGTGAAGCTGTTCGAACATGGCCTTCAGTTCTTCCGGATCCGTACTTATCAGTACAACGTCGTCGGAAAACCTCAAATGGTTGAGATATGTGCCGTCGACGCTGATGTCTTTCCTCCCCCAGGACAAGCTCTTGAAGATATCCTCTAGCGCCAGGATAAACAGTTTGGGAGATATCGTGTCTCCCTGTCGGACGCCTCTCTCTATCGGGATCTTTTCTGTCACCATGTCGTCCTCTATCTTGACCCGGAGCGTAGCGCCAGCGTAGATGTGTCGGATAAAGTTGGAGTATCGGGAATCAATTCTCGCCTTATCCATTGTCGCTAGCACCGCTCACGTCTCGACGGAGTCAAACGCCTTCTGGTAGTCGACAAAGGCCAGGTGAAGCGGGATGTTATACTCGGTCGTCTTTTCGATCAGCATATGCATAAGTTGGAGGTGGTCCACCGTGCTGTAGCCTCTTCGAAACCCCGCCTGTTCGACCGGTTGGTAAAAGTCGAACTTGTTGATCAGGCGGTCCGTGATTATCCGGGTCAACAGCTTGTAAAAGATGGACTGATTGGCAGGTAGTTCTCCACGTTCGTGCAGTCGCTCTTCTTGAACAACAGGATAAGCTCGGCATTCGTCCACGATGTTGGGATCCATTGCTCCTGTAGTCATCTGTTCAAGAGGACGAGCAGCGCTCCCTCCAGCGACTTTCCTCCCATCTTCAATATCTCGCTCGTTACTCTGTCTTCTCCCGGGGCCTTTCCGTTCTTCATCTTCATCAGCGCTTCTTCGCAGCTTCTGTCGATCTCCGGTATCTCTTCGGAGCCGACATTCATGATGTTCTGCCTTTCCTCATTCCCCATGTCGTTGGGCCTCGGAACTGACACGCTGTACAGCCCGCGGTAGAAGTCTTGGATGGTGGCCACAATGTCCGCTTTTCCAGTGACGATCTCCCCTAAGCTCGTTTTTCATTTTGCAGATCTGTGTTCTACCTCGGGCCATCCTGGATCGCAGAACTCGCAAGTTGGCATTCTCCTGGATGGTTCTGCGGACCAGTTGCGTGTTGTGGTTCCTCAAGTCCCTCCGGATCTCCTTTTGGACTTTTGTTCAGAGTCCGGTATTTACTTGAGTCTCTGTCCGTCCGTCTGCGTTCCTCCAAGAGATCCGTGGTACCGGCACTCAGCCTGCTATCCCTTGGTTTGACTTGGGTGCATACCTTCTTTGTAGCCACTTGGATGCTGTTCGTTAATTCATATATATAATGTACATAATGTTTATTAACTTACAAATGGCTACACAATAAGTTTATATTAAAGTAGCAAAATCTTTTGAAAATTCTATCAAAAATATCATTGAAAAAATAACATTGAATACACATTTTTGTTAATTGGCTTCATAAAGAGTAATGAAATGATAAAATTATATCGAAGTATTTCTATAGTGTCCACAAATATTTTACAGATCTGACTCTGCGGATCTGGCCACTCGCAACTTTTGGTTCTGGAAATATGTAAATTTTTATTTATATTTTATATAATGTAAATGTAATTAATGCGTAATTAATATTTTTAGGTCATGTACAAATGGCTAAGCAATGAGTTGCATGTTTATGTTAATATAACAAAACAAATCTTGTGGGAATTTCATTATCAAAAATATTACATATACAGTTGAATTGTAAGCTGTTTCTATTTCAGGATTAGAGCCTGAAATAGAAATGTTAAACATCAGTCAAAGAAGAGAAATAAGGTAATAATTTTGTTTATATAATAAAAATTTTTTATTTTCTTGGACTAAATATTTTAAGGACAAGACTTAATCTATTTAATTTTTTTTACATAATGATTGAACTTATTTTTTTAAAGCAATGAGAAACTTGCATGTGGAAATTGATGGTTTATTCGGATAGAGCTGCCTTTTGCAACATAATGTTATCGAAGAGTATTAGAATATCTGTCATCGACAAATATAATCCAAATTTGAATCAAAATGAGAAGGAAGAATCGGTTAGTGATGCTGAATTGCAGATTTTATTAGAGGATCGTATAAAAGTTTAAATAATTGGTTATAATAATTTGGCATCTGCATTGATTAAAACAAAAACCTACGATGCAGCTTTAGAAAATGTGAAACATGTTTCGAGATGTCAACTACAAAATGTTAAAGCACTACTTAAGAAAGGTATTGTAAAAATCCTAATCTTCTTTTTATGTACTATATTTAATCTTTTTTAAAAATAGGTTATATATATTCTTATATGGTTGTTAAGTTGTTTATATTTTACATATGGGGAATTCAAATATGTATGTATATACATATATTATGCGTATCGTATGAACAATATTGAGACACAAAGGGGAATATGCAAAAGCTTATGCAATCTCTCTCTCCACTGAAATTCAAAAGTTAAATTCAGAAATGAAGATATTCATTACAGAATTAATGACCTTATAGGAAGAAATTGCTAAAGATGCAGAAAAAGAAGAGCACCTATATTGTAAAATGTTAGGTATAGTTGAAGATACTAAAAATCTGTCTGAAGGATATAAAAGCAGATGATAAAAGTAAGTAATTATGTAAAGAATATAAATAATTTTCTTTCTCTGCGTCTTTAGCAATTTTGTCCTTTAGGACCATTAATTCTGTAGTAAATACCTCCATTTCTGCATTTAATTTTAGAATTTCAATGGAGACAGAGATTGCATAAGCTTTTGCATATTCCCCTTTGTGTCTCAATATTCTTCTTACGATACACATAATAAATATACACATATTTGTATTGTCCCTATGATACGCACAATATATATACACACATATTTAAATTTTCCATATGTAAAATATAAATCAAGAATATATACAAATTATTTAAAAAAAAAAGATTAAATATAGTAAATAAAAAGATTAGGATTTTTGCAATACCTTTCCTAAATAGTGCTTTAACATTTTGTGGTTGATACCTCGAAACATGTTTCATATTTTTTAAAACTGCATCGTAGGCTTCTGTTTTAATCAACGCAGTTGCCAACTATTATAAACTTTTATACGATCCTCTACTAAATATGCAATGTAGCATCATTAACCGACTCTTTCTCCTCATTTTGATTCAAATTTGGATTATATTTGTCAGCTCCATCCGAATAAACCATCAATTTCCATGTTCATATTTCTCATTGCTTTAAAAAAATTAATTCAACCATTATGTAAAAAGAAATTAAATAGACTAAATCTTGCCTTTAAAATATATAGATCAAGAAAATAAATAACCTTTATTATATTTATAATTGGTAAATGTTTACCTTTACACAGTCCACTCCAAATGACTTCTGGTTGACCTTGACGTTGATCTTGATCTTTAAGGAGGTCAAGATCATTGACCTTTCCCGTCGCTCGGTAGTAAAAAAAAAGTTCTGACTACTTAAACAAGGTTTATAACTATACGTTTTCACATGGGTTTGCAACTTTCCATGCGAAGCAAGGTCCACCCTACTTAAGGTAGTTGTCTCGCGACAATATAATCCAAAATTTTATACTCTGAAAAACATCCGACTACCTACGGTTACCGGCTGAAAACTTTTGAACATTCTGTACTATTTCTGTCTATTGCCAAGTCAATGCCCGCAATGTTCGCGAGCATTATCTGTCTTTGTTTAACTTTCGGTGGAAAACAAGGATAAAATGATATTGCGAAGTCTTTTAATTATTGTATTTCTAAAACCAAACGGTCAAAAATTTTGTTTTTTTAAATAGAATTTCTAAAGTATCCTTCTACTTTGTATTAGTTTTTCATCACTTTTTTGTTAATTTTTCTAATTATTAAAATTTAAAATACGAGATTTTCATACGTTTTGCATATGTGACATATTAAACGTCTGAAAAGTGCAATTTTTGATAGCGATTATCTCGTGTTCGGGATGGTCAATTGCTTTCAAGTTATACAAACGTGTAGATATCACATTTATTAACGTATAGTTAAATTTTCAAATTTTTCTTGTTAATCGCGATTTATGAGACAATTACCTTAAATACGTAAATAATATTTACATGCTTTGATCTTTTCATAATAGGATTCTAACTTAGTATAACATTGAAAAGGTAACATATTGTCATATTTATATTATTCAAGTATTATAGCAATTCTTCTGCTTTAGCAGTGAACATGTTGCTACACGATTTTATTTATCTTACCTACAATTATAATAATGTTATTGATTATTTGTTTAATATGCAAGTGTTACGGCGAGAAATTGTATGTCCACGATATCAACAAATAGTGCATTTGCGTTACAGCTCGCAGTCGCTTATCTTGCAATGTACAAACCGTTATTATAAACAAATTCGAGATTGGAAGAAATTAAAGAAAACATGCAATTTCTCTGTTAGCCCTTTTAGTGGGACATGGTTTTCAAGATTACGATTGGGCATTGTAAAGACATACAGAGTTATCGCATATTTTCTTATAATGCAACCTCCGCGGCAACGATTTTTGATGCAACAATTAAAAATGTCCTCTAAATCTGTTGTTGATTGGACTAACTTCTGTCAAGAGGTATGTATAAATTTGATAAATCTCGCGCGAAGTAAGGTCTAGTTTTAAGTCAGAAATAGGTTTGGGTTAGGTTATATTTTTCGGAAGTGGAGTCTCCCTGTAGGGAGGGCAGAACCCACTGCGTTCACGCATACACTTTCCCATCCACACAACAATTGTAGAGTGGACCTCGCTTCGCGTTGTAAAGAATATGCGTGGACACAATGGATTCGCTCCCCCCCCCCCTACAGAAGGGCTCCACTTCCGGAAGATATAACCTAACCAAAACCTATTTCTGATTTAAAACTAGACCTTGCTTCGCGCAGAAAGTTGCAAATTCATGTGAAATCGTATAATTATAAGTAGTCTTGTTTAAGTAGTCAGAACTTTTTTTTACTAACCGAGCGACGGGAAAGGTCAACGACCTTGACCTCCTTAGAGGTCAACGTCAAGATCAACCGAAAGTCATTTGGGATGGGCTGTGTAAAGGTAAACATTTATCTACATAATTGTAACGGCAGGGCCGTTACTAAGTAATGTACATAATGTAAATATATATATATATATATATATATATATATATATATATATATATATATAGCTATAACCACGCATGGCCGCTTACTTTATCCCGCTTGCTCACTCTACATAGTTGCTATCTCTCTCGGCACGTGCTATCGCCCTCGGCCCGCGCTATCTCTCTCACGGTGCCCCCACGCGATACCGGTCCCCACTGCCGGACCGACGGCGCACAGTGGGGGACGCCGGGCGGATATATAAGCCCGGCCGGCCGAGACATCGGGACCAGATCCCATCCTGCGATCCGACTCCTGATACCTAACCAGTTACCTCTTGGGGCTAAGGCTTATCTTAGCTCTGCCGAGTTTCTCTGACTTTTGCTACCTTACGGGCCAAGGCTTCTCTTGGCCCCGCCGGGTTTCTCCGATTCCTGCTACCAGCCCGGGCTGAGGTTTCTCTCAGCCCCGCCGGGTTTCTCCAGTCTCCGTTGCCAAGGCAGCGCACGACGTGACACTCGGGCCTGCCGGCAATACCCAACCGCCTAGTCTGACCCTAGCTCTTAAGTGCATGTAAATACTGCGCCGTAGCCATAAGCCTGCTAGTAATAAGTCTGTTAACTATAAGTCCGCTCGTTCTAATCGCGCCGTAGCCATAAGCCTATTAGTAATAAGCCTGTTAACTATAAGTCCGCCCGTTAAGCCTGCTAGTAATAAGCCCGCTCGTTATAACCGCGCCGTAATATTCAGTCCGCTAGTAATAAGTCCGCGCCGTAATAATAAGCCCGCGTGTAAATAAAACCGTCGCAGATATTAAGCCATGCCCGCTTTGCGCTTCTCGCTGCACGCCGCTTCGCGCCGACCGCTTCCCGCTGCACGCCGCCCCGCGCCTTGGCACCAGCTCGCCGCCTAACGCACGCTGACCGACATCGCCTGGCCCTGCACGCTACTCTGTATATATCTATCTTTATCTAAATAAACTATGTTTTCTGCACAACCTGTGTTCACGCAAGCTTGAGTCTCCCCTCCTCTCGAACCCGGACACCGACAAGCAGATCCGAGCGTCGAGCGAGGTGACCGCGTTACATAATTTATAAACAAAATTATTACCATATTTCTCTTCTTTGACTAGTGCTTTCTATTTCAGGCTCTAACCCTGATGCTTTCAATTCAATTGTATATTTAATATTTTTGATACAAATCCTACAAGACTCGTTTTGCTATATTAACATAAACATGCAACTCATTGTTTAGCCATTTGTCAGTTAACCTAAAAATATTAATTATGCATTAATTACATTTATATATAAAATATAAATAAACATTATATACATGAATGCGTGTTCGCGCGTATAATTACCAGCTTATCGTTATCGAAAACATGGTCAGCCAAAATCTCCGAATATTCCTTCAATAACTTTCCATAATCATTTTCCAACAATGTATTTATCACAAATATATTAATTGATAATGCACAGATTCACTCAAGCATTGTGTGTAAAGCATTCGCTCAGTTTTGCAAATATAATCTAACTTTGCTCAATATGACATCGATTACAAGAAATCACTTCTCTTTCTTGCACTATTCCGCGTTAATAATTTCTTTTCACTTTATCACTTTTTTTCCTTGTGTTGTTGCACTATTCCGCAATATTCTCATAACCATTAATCATTTTATCACTATTCTTCTTATCGCATTATACTTCGCGCGTACTCTTATAAAATATAAATATTATCTCACACTCATGCATACACATTCACACATTTTGTTCCTTAAAGCGTTTTGCACATCAAGCGAATAATCGTACATGAGCGATATGAACTCCGCTTGAGGTACAAAATCGCTTTGCGTGTGTGTGTGTGCGAGCATACGTACGTGAGTCTGAAACTTATTCTGAAAACCAAAAGTGTCACAATTCTGGTATACGATTATTATTTTTCAGGATTGACTGCATTAATCTTATTCAAACTCATCGCAATCGAAAGCTTGTATTCACATTATATAATAAAAGTGCCATTAGATTTTTGATTACGGCTGTAGTACCTGAAATATCTTAATCAAAAATTTTATTTGATGTGATTTGAACTCTGAATAAGCTACTTGCTAGCGCCGCGACCGCTGTAGGCAGAACTGTTGACAAGCCAGTAAGTATTTTTTTATATACTTGGTGTTGCGACGCTATCGCGTCGCTTGATAGTTGTTGCGCCTTTTCATTGACTCATCCTTCCTCGAGTCTGGACGTAACATATACATATAGGCGTTAGATAAACATTCCGTGTCACCCGAGTGGAAATTTAAATTTGCATCCATCCATCAATTAGCCAATACGTGTCTTATATTGTCCCTATCTAGTAATGTAACGCTTACAATTAGAAGTTCTAGATACTCGACAAATATATTGTCTCAGCTAGCTTAGGAAAATTATCTAGTTAGTATTGTTTAGGCAGCTACCAGACCATTATAAATTGTTTTTACAAGGTCATATATACAGGGTGTCTATAAAGTCTGTCCCCATCTCCTATATTTTACCGAAACAGCTCAAAATTATGAAAAACCGCGAAATATGTGTTCAATCATTTCGTGAGGCTACTCTTTTAAGAGGGTTGGGGGACTTGTCTCACCAAGGGGGTGCCCTAGGGGGATCCAACTCAAAAATTTCAAATGGAACCCCTCCATATCGTGTATAAACCCCTACATGTAGTATATTGTTTAAAAGAGTACAAAAAAATAAATTTTTTTACGCAAACCGGAGGTTGATACGTTGATACGTTCGGGAGTTAGTTAGGGTCAAAGTTCGAAAAAGCCAATTTTCAAAAAACCGTTTTTGAAAAATCCTAATTTGGAAAATCCTAAAAAAACATTCAAAGTGTGAAAGTATTCGTCTTTTTAAATCTTTTCCATAAAAAAAATTCAGATTTGATCTAGATTTCATTAAAAAAAAAATTTTGGCGTCATCTTGAATTTAACAGTTTTTTGCGAACCCTTAAAAAAAACCAAAGTTTTTTAATAAGATTTTGATAATTAATTCAATATTTTTAGAATGAAACTTAGGATGTGGTAAAAAGATAGCTCTATCTATCAAATCTATAACTATTCCTTTTTTCTGGCAAAGAGAATGCTGCGACAAAAAGTTCAGATACTTTCTAGAAAAAGTTAATTTGTGAAACCAATCAAATATTATTTGGTTTTCATGCAAAATAATGGTGACATCTAAAAAATTTAATCTGTTTCCCTCACTCTTCTCAACCGTAAATTGGAATCGCGGATGGAAAGAATTAAAAATATTTAATATATGGTCAACCATAGAGAGGACAGGACCGCACAAGTGTTACATTATCCGCATAGCTTACAAATAAAGGAGAGAATCTCAGTGCCCCAAGAGCTTTACTCTTCATGTCCTGCAAAACAATGTCAGTGATTTATATATGTGACAGCGGAGAGTCTATGGATATTCCAAGATGGTTGATAAAAAATTGTTGATACACCATTTCGTTAAATGTGAAAATTGTTGAGTTTAGCACAAACCTAACCGCTAAAAGAAATTCAAATTTTGGTTGCAGTTATCCGAGATGTGATTCCATCTATGCGAAATATTATCTAATGCTAATTTTATCGGTATATTAGTGTTACGTCCAGACTCGAGAAAGGATGAGTCAATGGAAGGGCGCAACAACTATCTTTTATTATCCCGAAGTTAAACGTCTCGTGGCGTTTGGAATCGGGTCGAACGAACTGACAGCTCTGAAAAGCAGGTAAACGACTGACAATGAGTCGCTATTACGCTGGTTATTCAGACGTTCGTTCGGTAGTCCCTTTTCGGTAAAAGAATTTAATCTCTTTTACACGGGATGGGACCAAGTGCGATCGTTCGACTAGGAATGAGTGGGGGTTAATAAAGAGTTATTTTTTTATTTAAATTAGCAAAAAGTATAAATCTATTCATTTTTTAAAATAAATGATAGATATCGTACATGATTATATAAAAATAAAAATAAAAAATTGTTGATTATGTGTGTGTATCTTAATTCGCGGGTGTTACATTAATACGGAGGACATCAGTCAGAATGCAAGGGAAAGATTCTATCGTTAACATTTCGGTTCTGACTGGTTAATACTGTAACGATGCACCCCCCATCGTTACTCGGCACGTAGACCAGCCGGAAGTCTGCCGCCCGGCGAACACCAGCCGGGCATTGGCAGAGGCGCCTAGCGCCCTTTTTAATACTCTCAGTACCGCCGTGGAATAAACAACCGTACGGCCGTTATACGGCCGCCGTTACGGAAAACCGAGCACAGCCGAGAGCTGCCGGAAGATCCCGAGCGTCACCCGTCGAAACGCCGCGACGTTTCGCCCAGGGGAAACGACGCGTTTACCGTAATAATTACCCGCCGAAAACAACGCGTCGTTATCCCCACCCGGGGGCGAACGACGCAATTACCGCTAGACTCTCGGGTATAAAAAGGCAGCATTTCGACATCTCATTACCAGAACGATTCCTGAATCCTCTCGAGCAGTACGCTTCGAGCTACGATACCAGATCCGATCCTAGAACTCGCAGAAAACGACGGAACATGAGATTGACGCGTAGGCAGTCTCCACCGAGCATTCTCGGTCTCCTCGCCGCTTGCGAAATCCTCACGAAAGTCCGACCTAATCAACGAAAGCGGAGAGTTCGCCGCTCTCTTAGATTCGGTCTAAGATCCGACCGCTACCGCTAAACGGACAGTGGGCCGGCGAGTTCGCCGCCCCGTCGAGGCTTCTCGACTCCAACTAGCTATCCTCGATCCGCGTACGGAAACAGGGACGGAGAGTTCTCTACCCGATCGAGGATCCTCGATCTCCGGCCGCCTCCTCCCCGCTCATCTGGGAATACGCGGATAAAAACACGCAAACGCACCGACACGGTTTTACCGTGATCCCGCAATTATAATCGCGCCGAAATACTTAGCCGCGTCACACGATATTATTCCGCGCGCCGTCACAACAAACACGGCCTTGCCGTACACGCGCCGATCAGCCGCGCCCCGTTTCTTGGGCGTCTCGCGCGCTGTCAAAATAAACACGGCCTCGCCGTACGCCGCCGAATACCATAAGCGGTTCGATACATCGAACATCGCGCACCGACTAACGAACGCGAATTAAATCTAACGCGTTTCATTATCCGCCGCGCGTTAGCTTTACGAAATATAAACCGATATCGTCATATTGTAACTTGACCATTGCCGAAAGAGGCGAATAAATACGCTACATTTCAACTCAAGCTTTTCGTGTGTCTCACCTTTTCACGAGCCCTGATCCCGACAGAGTTCATCCGCGCGCTCGCGAAAAGTAACCCCGTTACAATACAATATAGAAATATATTTGATTAAAGGATAAAAAAAATAAAGTCAAAATCAATATGTTTAAGTCAATAAATGTATATGTTAAGAACGGTCAGAAGTATAAAATTGGTCGCTTGCATATGCGTTAGATTAAGATCAGGATTTAAAATTTTCTAAGACTTATTGCCGGAACGGGTTGATGATTTAAAAGAATGAAACATTCTTCGGAAAGTTTTGATTGAAATAAGAAACAAGACAAAAAGAAGGAAAAGAAAAATTAGTCAATTAAACTTACTTTTTTAAATAGTAATTCAGAGGTGGAGGGGTAGCGAATTTGTACGGTGTTGTTCGCTCTGTGTCTCATGTCGGCAGCCCGATATTCGATTCGTGGTTGCTCTGGAGATGATGCCAAGTGAGGACACTGGTTGCACAAGTGCCTAACTCGCGAATTACGGTGCAAAAGCACAGAGTAAGACTGCGTGAAGCTGAAGACCGGAGAATAAGTGTCTGAATGTCCCTTCGAGTCCTCTTTTTATAGTTCTTTTTTCAGGGGTGTATTCTAATTCTAAGAGTGGGAATTTTCCAAAACTTCAACAAATTGAAATTGCGCAGAAGTGGGGATTTTTCACCTTAACGAATTAAAAATTGTGCCAGTGTCCTCATTAAGCGGGGTGTTTCTCCTACTTTTCGAGTTTTTACCCGTGATGATTGTCGATTGGTGATCTCGATATCAGTTCAAAGTCCCTTGAACATTAACTTTCCCGGCGGACCCTCGCGCACGTGATCTGATTAGAAGAAATCTTACTTTCTTATGATTATTTTTATCGATATTAATGTAGCTATATTTATTGAATATTTCGTTACGGAAATTTTATCATTATTGATTCGGTTATATTTGTCAGATATTTCGTTAGAAGGAATTTTATTATCTTTTCGGTATCATTTTATTCTTTCGCCGGAAAATTCTACTGCAAAGGGTATCTACTGATTTTTATTTATTTCTACGCGACCGGCGCGGTTTCGTCACCGGTCTTCTTGCGTCTTTCTCACGGTTATTTATAGATATAGATATTGACAAGTGACTAAATGTTTAAAGAAATGTGTGGCGCAAGATGCTCTATTTACTGGACGGTTTATTTTTATCACCAATTGACGATCGTTGCCGCAACGTCGCGGAAGGAAGGAATCGTGGAGTCGCCAGGACGTAAATAATATTAGTGAAAAGAAAGATAATATCTAAAGAGATTAAATGGAAGTTATTACTAATGTGTATATATTGAAAAGTTTTTTAACCAATTCAAAACTGTTGGAGACGTGACTAAAAGTTAATGGAAAACTTTTATGTATTATACGATGGAGGAAAGAATCCAAGTGATATAAAAGTCTCTTTAAAGAGGAAACTATTAATTTGAAAGGACAAGCAGACTTGTTAATCTTAGAGAGACCATAGGTCCTTGACAGAACACCGTCGCTACAATAAAGAGATCTATATGTAGAGATAAAGTTAGAATTCTTCCATCTGGTTAACATGTCTCGTAATCTAGACGTAAGTTTTTTAATAGGATTTTTTGTAATGGCATTATAAGTCTTTGTATCACTAAGTAAATTTTCCATTTTATTCAGATATTGATCTTTATCAAAAGTAACCGTGATATTCCCTTTATCAACACGTATAAGAATCAAGTTCTGATTTTCCTTTAGAAATTTTTTGGTAAAAGAAACTAGACGATTGATATTGTCATTAAATTCACATTTTGGCATGGAGTAAGAAGGAAGATTGTTAATAATGTGCCGAGCGATTTCTTATTTGTGTTTTAACCGGAAGTTTTTTTAGGTTGTTCTCAATGTTTTTAATAAACTTCACTGTTAGCTTATCAGTGTTAGAGACTGGAAGACTAAAGTTTTCCCCCAGCTGAAGAAGAACCTGAATATCATTTGGAATGATGGTTGAAGATAAATTAATGAACCATTTTTCATTAATATGTGATAAAGATTGTTGACTACCACTAAAAAATTGGAGGTCGACTCTGACTTCTATCTTATTAGGTGTATGTTATGAGGATGATTGAACGGTTTGAAAAAAAACTCGGCATTTTATCAATTGCTGGAATTGAATGTACTAGAGGTATGCTGCAAAAATATTGTACAGGTTTGATGTTTTTAATCTCAATGTTTTTTTTTATTTAGCCGATAGATAATTAAATTTCTTGTTAATTTTGTCATGTTGACCGACATAATACGAATACACTTACGAATACGAGGCCCACTTTGTCTAATAAAGAATGAAATGCAGAGCGACAAAAGAATGAAACGGTATATAGCCTGAGAAAGTTTAATGTTTTACTAATTTTCTATAAATTAGTTGGCGCCCATCCTTGTCATTTGATATTATTTAATACCATTTAATCAGGTTGTGAGTTCTAACACGAACCCGGCCGCGTTAGATGTGGACTATTTCATATTAATTCAATATAATAAATTCATTAAAATAATTCGTTGAATAATTAAGTCAAATAATTAATAAAATTATAACAATAAAATAGCCTGTCTCAGTATACTTTTATATTGTATATTTTGTATATTTCCACATGTTATATTATTTAAAATTATTTCCTCTTTTCTCTTTTTTGGAATTAGGGCGTAGATTTGCTTACTAAGACAGTCCACTTGCTTGCATATAATAGTCAAAGAAACATTATGCTAGATTATCACACGCACGCATGCGCGCGCACACACACACACACACACACACACATACATAAACACATACCTCTAACAATGGTGTCATCACTATGAATCCTTTTACTGCTTTTTCCAACGTCGTCAGACTATTTTGGATTTCTGCTAAGAGATCGTTATATCTCTCTAATTCTTGGACTAATACTGTATTCATTGATTCTATGTACGTGATTGGATAACGCTTTTGCGCTTCTTCGATGTCAAATAAATCTGGTATTCTTTCGTATATATCCTTTTTCATATTCAATAAAATTTCATCTTGCTTTCTGACATCGCCCACGATTACGGCACTCCGTATTAATGTCATAGAATCGAATAAACTTGCTGTGAGCTCGAGATTGCGAGTTATGCTCGCATTTACATGGAGACCAAACACTTCCGGTGATGGAATTAGGGGAATCGATTGTATATGTTTTACGTAATCTTCATAACCATGTCTGTGATATAATTTTATTCACATAAACATTTATACATATTTACATATAATGCCTAATATCATATACGAAGTATTGTGATCTTATATGATAAGATATCTTATCTTAATGATAGATTCTCTGACATACTCTGCTTTTTTTAATGCAAAGAAAGAATTTATTTTTGAATGATTTAAATTTGTATTTTTAGAATAAATTTATTATTAAATTTTTGAGTTATAAAACAGAAAATTTTTACTTTCTGAAAATATGGATTTAATTTTAGAAATGAGCATTTCAATCGAGATACCAATAATTTTTTTGGGATAGTTAGCTATTCCAATCACCTCATCGATTTTGTCACTATTTAAGTATGTTGTAGGTTGTAGGGGAGATTGTTCTGAGTAATTCTACGCAAATATCCAGTGGGGGACGGCATTGGTTTAGGAGATATAACAAATTAAAATTTGACAATTTTAATGCTTTTCCTTAGGTATTTTGGTAAATATAGCGAATAGGGGACCCAGCCCCAATGACCTTGACCTTGACATATGTTGTCAAGGACATAATTCTGAGTAACTTTTTCTTCTAATTTAATCGTCACTCGTTGCTTATTAAAAAGTTAGTAACAAAAAAAGTTTGAAATATACCAAAGTACATGCACGGACAGAAAGTACGCGCGCACGCGCGCACACACACACACACACGGGGGGGGTTGCAAGGGGGGCCTTCGGCCCCCCTCCCGCACCCACCCCGCCGGTAGGCAGGGTGGACCTCGCTTTACAATGTAGCATGTACTTTGTAAGTTGTAAAGCGAGGACCACCCTGCCTACCGGCGGGGTGGGTGCGGGAGGGGGGCCGAAGGCCCTCCGTGTGTGTGTGTGTGTGTGTGTGTGCGCGCGCGCGCTCGCGTACTTCCTGTCCGTGCATGTACTTTGGTATATTCCAAACTTTTTTTGTTAATAACTTTTTAATAAGCAACGAGCGACGATTAAATTAGAAGAAAAAGTTACTCATAATTATGTCCTTCACAACATATGTCAAGGTCAAAGTCATTGGGGCTGGGTCCCCTATTCGCTATATTTACCGGTATTTTAAACTGGTATTAGAAAAATAGTGAAGTTTGTATACACCGTAGTAACAAGAAGAAGTTTATGGTCACATTAATTAAAGAATAGTTATACAGTCATAAATATTTTGTCAACAATATAGGTTTCACCTATCTTTCGCAATTCGTTAACAGCTTTCAGTGTGTGCGTGCGTGGGTGCGTGTTATATTGTTTTTTATATAATATTATTATTGCAATGTATGTGTGAATCATAAATATCTTTGATTAAGAAAATATTGATTTCTTAGAACATGAAATAAATTCTATTTTCTATTCTATTTTTCGAGCTTAATCAGAGAATCAATCAATCATTTAAATTAAGACGATGAATTATATCTTGTATAATAAGTACTTTTTCGGTATGGTATACTCTGGACCGATATCTACAAACGAATAGTTCGGATTTGCGATTACGTCCGGATTGAAAAAATCCTTTAGAATGGTGATGAGACACCTTCTATCTCTCTCATCCGTCACTCGACCTCCGTAATTACATTCACCTGTAAGATATGTGATTGCCTTGAACGGTACTTGCTCATAATTCTGAACAAACATTTTGAGCTGTTGGGCGGATATTTGAAAATCAGATTCGTTGAAATCTAAAAAAAAATCGATGCTGGAAAATTCTAGATATGAGATAAAAATGTCAATTAACCAAGTACTAATTACAAACCATATCGAATATTCCAGCCTTGGGGACCATAACTTCGTCGTTCCTGGACTACCGCGTGGAAGAAACATAAAGCGTATAATAATTTGAAGAATGTTTTTTTCTTCAACGGATCTTTCTCCAAAGATTCCATCTCTTTTGCTCCTTCGACCAAATAAGATCTAAATAACGAAGAAATATTTGTTATTCTTATTTAATAATATTACTAAATAATTGATGTTAGAATAGTTAAAATACGTTTTGTTTAATATTTGCTTTATACAAGATGTTTCATAAATAATGAATATAATATTGACAGATTATCACAGTTAAAAAAAAAAAAAAAAAAAAAAAACTCGTTCTTCTAGATTCTATTACTTAATACGACATCGGCTTCCAAGTAGCTCTATTATAATAGAATAAATATACAGGGTGTCCGGTAAAGATTGTGCCAACGCTCGTGAGCGGGTAGAACACAGTAATCTGAACAGAGAATTCCTGTAACATTTTTTTATATAACGCTTAATAAAGGAGTTATTATTGAGTAAAATCTGGCCAATCAGCGCCAACCTTTAGCCGGGCGCACGTCAGTGAGCCCGCGCTGTGAAGTGTGCGCCGCCGCATACTATCACGCGGGCGGCTCACCGACGTGCGTCCGGCTAAAAATCGGCGCTAATTGATCAGATTTTACTTAATAATAACTCCTTTATTAAGCGTTATATAAAAAAATGTTACAGGACTTTTCTGTTCAGTTTACTGTGCTCTAGCCGCTCACGAGCGTTGGCACAATCTTTACCGGACACCCTGTATATATTTATATACAGGGTGTCCCGCAACGTGATGTCCACACTGAAACTGTGTATTCTTTTTGTCATTCTAAGTCAAAAAGTCTTAATACACATATGCCCTAAAGTCGCTTATTTCGAAATTATAGCGAAAAATGCAAAAGTAGTTATTTCTCACACTAATGCGAGAAAAGCATTGTTATTTTATTTAATAACTGCTTCCGATTGACTGGCTTATCCGCATAGACTAAAGATTAAAAAAAAAATGAATATCGGCATATTCTTCAGCTCATGCGACAACTTCATGCGCGACGTAGTTCGTTGTCTTCCGCACATGCCATACAAGATAATATTAATAAATTGACTGTCGTTTTAAGTGAAAACATCGCATAAACATAGCTTAGAAATTTCTCTTACCTACCAATCATGAGTACATTTTCCAATGAAGAATATGCCGATATTCATATTTTTTTTTTTTTAATCTCTAGTCTATGCGGATAAGCCAGTCAATCGGCAGCAGTTATTAAATAAAATAACAATGCTTTTCTCGCATTAGTGTGAGAAATAACTACTTTTGCATTTTTCGCTATAACTTCGAAACAAGCGACTTTAGGGCATATGTGTATTAAGACTTTTTGACTTAGAATGACAAAAAGAATACACAGTTTCAGTGTGGACATCACGTTGCGGGGCACCCTGTATATAAATATATATATTTATTCTATTATAATAGAGCTACTTGGAAGCCGATGTCGTATTAAAGTAACTCATAAAGGTGCTTTTCTCGCATTAGTGTGAGGAATAACTACTTTTGCATTTTTCGCTATAACTTCGAAACAAGCGACTTTAGAGCATATGTGTATTAAGACTTTTTGACTTAGAATGACACAAAGAATACACAGTTTCAGTGTGGACATCACGTTGCGGGACACCCTGTATTTATTAATACAATGTACATATACATTTGGCAATTTATTATTATTATAAGAAATTGAGGTTACATAGTGTGGTGTAAAAACCATTGTTACGATCATAAAAATCATTTCAATGACATTTAAAAATACGTATATTTGCATTTGCAAATATTATTAAACGAGTCTTTAACAGGCTTATTTATTAACGGTAATTGATGTAATCTTAACTTTTAATGCAACTTAACCTCAAACCTTTTGCAGTTTAATAGTTTTCGCACACAGGACGCGGAAACGCTTGCCACGCGGCAAGAAGCGACTCTGTAACTAATAAGCATGTCGTTGTTCCGTGTAAGAAATAGACGTTCATTGGCTACCGCGTCACTCTTGCCGCGTGGCAAGCTTTTCCGCGTCCTATGTCTGCAAGAACTAACACTATTCATTATTCATGGAATTTTATAATAATTATTGTTCTTGTATTCTGTTGCAGTGTTGTAGTGTTATCTTCCAGTGCAGAAGAGAGCACAGAGTTCTGAATTTGACAGAAAATATCTTTTTGTTGTTCGGAGGCCGTATCGAGTTTGAAAAGAGTTTAGGATTACAACAGATTAATTGAAGAAAAAGAAAACAGCCTTTACAACAAAAAAGTTTTATTATTAAGTGAGTGAATAACAAAAAGTTATATAAACTTGTTCATATAGGCTGTGTTCCAATATTTATTGCTGACACTGAAAATCTGAAGTATGTGCAACATTAACTATAGATTTTCAGTATGGACAGTGAATATGAGAACATTTAACTTTGTACTCTTATGTTTTATATGTAAGCAATAATGAGATATGTAAGTAATAATTACTGTTTTTTAAAATTATGTTACAGAATTGTTGTGTTGCGTTCTATCATTTTTGGGACGGTTCTAACTTAAAGTAATAAAGAACGTTCTGACAGCAGAGATAGAAGCTTCATTCATTAGATAAGTATGTAATGAAATGTTTAAATTGCTTATGTAGGCTGCGTATTAATATTAATTGTATGTAATATTAATGTGTTGAGTACTGAAAATCTAACACTCGATTGTGTATTTTGAAACGAAGTGAAAATTACAAAAGTAAACAGATTTACTAGATTTCGATAAATGAAATCGTAGATACTCTAATGAATTTCTTCACTTTTGTAATTTTCACATCGTTTTAAGATACACAATCAACCCCCTAAAGTATGTATAACATGTAGATTTTCAACATCAATAATGCATATGCGAACACAGTCATACTTAACTTTGCACTATTACGTTTGATATGTAAGTAAGTATGTAATTATTATTTTTTATTATGTCGCAGTATTGCTGTGTTGCGTTGCATCCTCGGAACGGTTCTCACGTAGTGTAAAATAATACAGAACATTCTGACAGCAGAGACAGAAGAATTATTCATTCATTAGGTAAATATGTAATGAAATGTTTAAATTGCTTATATAGACTGCGTTCTAATAATTATATGAATAGTGTGCCAGAAAATATTGCTTATGAATATAAGTTATGTTTTTATTTTACTTCAAGTTATTTGCTTTATAATAGGTCTGTTTTTTATAGCTAATGTGACTGCACTAGTTCAAAGTTTAGCTTTTTTACACTACATTGTGAAAGGAAAAAGATAAACTCTGAATTAATGCAACCAGTTCAGTTATAAAGAACAGACCTTTTTGTTTCGGGAATGTACTTATTGCAGTGCGCATCTTAAAAACCTTTTATAATATAGGTATAAATTATAGAAAATAAATTGTCATAACATATATCAGCGAAATGAAAAGTCCGGGGCTATTCCAAAATAAGAAATGTATCAGAATGCAATTTTAAATGTGCATATGTCTATAATCTATAAAAACATATATCTTGCACTAATTTTGTTATTTTTTATTTTTATTATTAGGTGTACAAATAAGTTTCCGCCGTTTTTTATCAAAAATTGGGCATTTATTGTGAAAAAACGGAACCTAATGTTTTATTTGAAGTATTGTCCATCGCTTGCCACTACTTTTTCCCATCGTTCTGGCAGCATACGGATACCGCGTCGGAAGAATGCTTCATGTTTTGAGGCTATCCACGAATCGACCCAATTTTTGGTATCTTCATATGATGTGAAGTGTTGCTCAGACAGGCCATGCGCCATCGATCTAAACATGTGGAAATCAGAAAGAGCAATGTCTGGTGAATACGGCGGGTGGGGTAAAACTTCCCAATTGAGTGTTTCCAAATAGGTTTTGACTGGCGCCGCAACATGTGGACGAGCATTATCATGCAGGAGAATAACTTTGTCGTGTCTGGAGTAGTGGGCGCGTTTTTCCTTGAGTGCTCGACTCAATCTCATCAATTGTGTTCGGTAGACAGCCCCAGTAATGGTTTCGTTCGGTTTGAGCAACTCATAATACACGACACCAAGCTGATCCCACCAAATGCATAACAAGAGTTTTTTTCCATGAATATTTGGCTTAGCTGTAGATGTTGAAGCATGGCCAGGTGGTCCCCATGATTTCTTCCTTTTTGGATTATCATAGTGGATCCATTTTTCATTACCAGTGACTATACGGTGCAGAAAACCCTTTCGTTTATGCCTGGCAAGCAGCATTTCACATGTGAACAATTGGCGTTCAACGTTTCTCGGCGTCAGTTCATATGGAACCCAATTTCCTTGTTTTTGAATCAATCCCAATGATTTCAACCGATGTGAAATTGCTTGTTGAGTCACTCCCAATGTAAGTGCAAGTTCTTCTTGCGTTTGGCACGAATCTTGATCCAATAATGCTTCCAATTCCGCGTCTTCATACACTTTCGGCCTTCCGCTACGTTCTTTGTCTTCGATGTCAAATTCACCGTTCTTAAACTTTTGAAACCACTCACGACAACTTCTCTCACTTAAGGCAGCCTCACCATATGCTTCTACAAACAATCGATACGCCTCAGCTGCAGATTTCTTCAAATTGAAGAAGTAAATCAAAAGTTCCCGCAAATGACGCTTATTCGGCTCAAAACTCGACATTTTCGCACACAAAAGAATATATTATACTGATAAAAAATCACTAATATTTTAAGGTTATGTTATTGACTGATGTCCAATCTTACGATAAGGACGTTTTACATCTGACAATTTTAACCATAACTTACTGGTGGCGCCAACTTTTGTCAAACGGCGGAAACTTATTTGTACACCTAATAATTTTTGTATAATAAATTGAAGCATTATAAAGAGCAAAATTTTAATTATAATAAAAAATTAGTATTACGGATGCAAAACGATTTTCAGAATGGAATGTGATAAGAAAAACAACAGGCTATATTCGGATAGGCATATTCGTCGTCTAGTCAAAAAAAGAACTACTTTCGATTTGAACAGAATTTGTGGTAAATCATTAGCGGTCTCGGAAAGAGAACTTTGTAAGAAAATTTGCAATAGTAACGAAGAACAAGTAGATGGTTGCACAGATTTCAGAAATAACAATATGTGCCTGTGAAAAATTTCCTTCCGCTTGTAGTTCGAATCAATTACTTATTCCGTCAATAGACGATTGCGTCGATGATGTAAATACTATATGTGATGAATGTTTGTGTATTTCACCAAGCAATAATGAATCTTTGAGCGAAGATGAACAATCTGATATTGAGAAATTACATAGCGATAGGTTCATAACAGATATTATCACATGGGTAAAAGAATGTAAATCTCCAGGAAAGTCAGTCGATCCACTTCTGCAAATTTTAAGAAAACATACAAATGCGGCTTTTCCGAAACATTGTAGGACTCTTCTTAAAACTTCTACATATACAGAAGTAAATGTTATTGACAAAGGCCAATATTGGCATTACGGATTAGAAAAAGCAATTATACGTCTGTTAATGAATTGCGCGCAAACAGATTATTCAGAAAATAGAAACATTAATCTTTTGATAAACATTGATGGGGCTATATTGGGAAAATGTACAGAAAAAAGTATGTGGCCAATTTTGTGCTCTGATACTGTTTCGAAAAATGTAGCTGTAGTCGGTATATTTTACGGAGAAGGAAAACCTAGCAATTGTAATGCATTTCTCGATAAGTTTGTACACGAAGCAATTGACTTAATTAATAATGGCATTTTTTTAAATAATTATCGTTACAATGTTAGATTGAAAGCACTAATATGTGATGCTCCTGCTAAAGCATATGTCTTGCAAATAAAAAATCATACCGGGTTTAATAGCTGCACAAAATGCATTGTCGAAGGCGAATTTATCGACAATAGAGTGACTTTTCGAAAAGGTGCAAATAAAATCTTAAGAACAAATGAATTGTTTAGAAATTACGCCTATAATTTTGATTACCAATTGGGTGAAACTATTCTTACACAAATTCCACATTTTGATTTTGTTAGAAATGTTCCACTCGATTACATGCATTTGGTATGTTTAGGAGTAATGAGAAAATCATTACTTTTGTGGCTAAATGGACCACTTATTGTCAGGCTCACCGCGAATGATGTAAACAAGATATCTGATGCATTAATTGAGTTAAGGAAAATTATACCATTTGATTTCAATAGAAAACCAAGAACGCTAAAATATATGAAATTGTGGAAAGCAACAGAATTACGCCTTTTTCTTTTATATTTAGGACCGGTAGTTTTGAAAAATATATTACAAAAAGAATTGTATGAGCACTTTTTATTTTTACATATTACAATCACAATTTTAGCAAGTCCTACTTTTTCTTCCGACTCTTCAAATATCACGTACGCAGAAGATCTGCTCCGGCATTTTGTCGAACAATTTGAGATGCTTTATGGAGTGCAATACATTAGCCACAATGTGCATAATTTATTGCATCTTGCAGCAGATGTTAGGCAACATGGACCGCTGGATAATTTTAGTGCTTTTCGTTTTGAAAATTACATTGGTATATTAATGAAATATGTTAGGAAAGGTGAAAAACCTTTGCAACAAATAGCACGGCGGATGGTAGAATATGATTTGCCTTTGAGAAATGTAAAAATGAAATGGACGTATTCACTCGAAAAACGTCATCATGATGGTTCTTTAGATGTACATTTCAACATCTTGTATGTAAAACAATATAAAATTATGCGTACTATCAATTTTTTCATTAATTGTAATGATAACGAAAATGGATGCTGTTTACTGAAAGATGAAACAATTATTGAATCAATTAATTTTATTAAACATCGAAATATATCATACATTGTTGGAAGACAGTTACTTTCTTGTGGTATTCTATATTCAGTTCCGACTGATTCTTCAGATATTGTAGTTGTAATAGTCGAAAGAAAGCATGAAATTATCTCGTGGCCATATCGTAATGTAAAACTTAAAATTACGAAAATACCATATAATGTTAATAAATTTATCGTTTTCCCTATTCTTCATACTAATATTTAAAAAAGAATGTGTTGCACACAGAGATATGTAACAAAAAATGTAGTGAAAGTACAAATTTATTTATCTTTGCGTCGCTAAAGATGGCTCAAAGCAGAACCGAAACGTACGATTTTTTAATTGTATCAATCATTAATCAATTAATTATTATTAACTCACGCACAATTAATCGCATTAGACTATCAGAGCCTATTTTTCTTTGTAATTCGTTAATTTTAATATTAAGAGTCTTTATTTAATAATTTATTGGGAAAATTTAGTGAAAATTATATCTTACACTTATCACATGCTAAAAAGATTTGTATTATATATTGTATTATATTATTTAAAATTATATGTTCAATTTTATAATAAAAATACCACATATTTATAATTGCTTCGTGACTCTTTGTGACATTCCTTGAATATTTCAATCATATATATAGAACATTTCATGTGGCACATAAAACACGCTCCACTTACGCTAGCAGTGTTTAAAGAAAAAACATGATTGATCTGTATGGCGCTTCAAAACATTTGTAGCACGGAATGGACCTTAGCCTAAATTATTAGTACCATGAGTGTAATCTGAACATATTGTTTCACATTCATTTCTGATCATATTTGCAAACTGTGTGTATGAAATGTATTTTTTGTAATATAGAAAATTTTCGCACTTGTATAGATTCCCAAGTAACATAGTCTGGTTATATTCGCTGCGACAGTAAAAATGTGGCTAATATAACGTCCTGCCAGCCTTAATTACAGCTATTTGGCAATAAATGCTATTTTGCTGGACTTTTGACTGCAAAAGCGCTGTGACAGCTAATATAAAGTCAAAAACGCAGCCACAGCTATTTTAGCTGTATTAATAGTTGTAAAATCACTGTGACAGCAATCAAAAAAACCAAAACTAGCCGCAGCGATTTTATCTGCATTAATTGGTATGAAGTCGCTGTGACAGCAATAACAAAAGCCAAAATTTAGCCACAGCTATTTTAGCTGTATTAATAGCTGTAAAGTTGCTGTGATAGCGATCAAAAAAACCAAAACTAGCCGCAGCAATTTTAGCTGCATTAATTGGTATGAAGTCGCTGTGACAGCAATAACAAAAGCCAAAATTTAGCCATAGCTATTTTAGCTGTATTAATAGCTGTAAAGTTGCCGTAATAGCGATCAGAAAAATTAAAATTAGCTGCAGCGATTTTAGCTGCATTAATGGATATGAAGTCGCTGTGATTTGTATGTCACAGCGAAAGTCAAGAATAACGTGACTATCAGTTTTATATTTAATTTAGCATATATCAGCGATGATCAGCGGACCCATGCGTTCATTTATGCGGCTCTAAAATTATTATTTAAGGATGTGTGTAGTTCTGTAATCACTGTACTTATATAAATTTGCGTCTGCTCTATTATACTTTATATGTATGTTATAAATTGTAATAATTTGCAATGATTATATAATCTTTAAATTTGATTTAAGTTTAGTAAGGCAAAGGTTCCGGGTTATCAAAGGTTCAATACCAGTTGAAGCCAAAAATTTTTTTTAATACTCTTTTCAATCTTTTTATATAATTTTAAAATTAAAATTTAACTTTCATTGAATATAAATTGACATATGAAAAACATTATCCGTTTATTAGTTTGTTTATCTTTATTACTATCATTGCCGTAATGTGGCTATGACAATATCTTTACGGCAAAATAGTTGTGCAGCCAAATGGCTATGACAACGTCTTTATAGCAAAATAATTACGCAGCCAAATGGCTATGACAACGTCTTTACAGCAAAATAGTTATGCAGCCAAATGGCTGTGACATCGTTTTCAAAGCCTAAAAATGTTGTCCCACTTTTGCTGTCACAACTTTATCAGAACGTCACAATGATGTTGTGGCAGTAGCTGTGGTAGACAAAAATGCTGCAGTTTAAGTTGCGACAACGTTATCGCAGACGTTTTAAAGCTTCATGTGCTACTTGGGTTAAGGCAATAGTGACTCAACAGAGATATGTCCAAAAATGTATAGCATAGTCCAGTTTGAGGATGGTATTATAGCAGTGCCAAGTTTATGGGTTAATGCTGAAAAGTTGACATGCAAATGGCCTCCTTATTCAAATGCTGATATTGAAAGAGCCATTACTGATATTGATGAAGTTTAGGAAGATTGGAGCACGTTATCCATTATTAGAGTGTTCGGAAAATCAGTTTGTAAGTAGTAAGTATTTTTATCAGTAAGTATTTTTTTATCTTTCTTTGCGAATATTGCACAAAACAACTATAATTGCATTATAATTCCTTAATTTATTTTCAATATTGCATTCAAGATGATTTAAAAACTGCGAAAGAGAAAGTTCGATTAGCCGAAATGGTATCCGATTGTGACGACGATGAACAGTTGAAAAAAAAGTAGACACGAGAGAAAAAAAAAAGCAATTGATTCAACGAGCGAAGACGATGATGAGGAATCACAGGACAATAAAAAAAAAAACAAGAATAAGTCTTGGAATAAATCAAGAATGCCCACAACTTTAATGTCATTGAATTCTAAAAAAAATGTTCTCGACAATGAAGATTTAATTGTTAATGATGGTAATACACTGTCCTTTTTGGAGTAATTATGTCACAAATCATGTACACAAAATGAAAAATATTTTTCGGTTCAGCAGAAATATATGAACAATCAAGGAACTGCACAAAAGGAAGTACGCAAATCCCTTCGAAATCGAGAAATTGCATTTTGCCGGAAAGTTTATCCTTTCGTTACGATACAAATGTTGTTAATAATGTCACTGATGATTTTGGTACGTTTTCTGTCCTCATTATAGTTAATATATCATATACATGATACATAGAACATTATAACAAAAAGAAAATGTAATTATAATAGGCAATTAGGAGCCAGTAGAGTGTGTAGGGCGCAAGAGAATTTATTTGAAAAATTATATATAATAATAATAATCGCGAACGTTTCGGTCTTTTTTGAGACCTTCTTCAGCGCAAAACATAATTATTATTATTATATATAATTTTTCAAATAAATTCTATTGCACCCTACACACTGCGCTGGCTCCTAATTGCCTATTATAATTACGTTTTCTTTTTGTTATTATTTCGGAGCTTAATTAATCAATTTAAAATATTATATACACGATACTACTTACTTTTCATTTTTTTCACCTTTTGCATTGCATTTCTTCTCTTGCATGTTTTTTTATATAACATTTTTTGAAGAACATACGAAATTCTTCCACAGATGATAAGAGAAATAAAGTGCTCACGCAAAGAGAAAATATAAGTCATTTTGTAAAGACGCTTAAGAAAAGTGTAGATGATGTTAGTAGTTCTCGTCACGAAAATAGTATACAGGATTCCGAGATAACTAAAAAACTTAATTACATAATCGGTAATAAAATTATTTGCTATTATTATCACATATGTGTTATTATTTGCAGTACTTAAATGATTATAATCTAATTATTTCTATTATAGCTTTAGAAGAAGAAAATATCAAGAAAAGTAATGCCATATTGCAAGAAATGAAGGAGATACGAAAAGTAATAATCGATTTCCGAGAGAAGAAACATAATGATTCTACAATACAATCTGTAGAAAAATCTGTGATTAACGAAAGAAACTTGAACGATTTTTTTCCACTTAATGACAACAATGCGCTGCAAGCTATGGAAGAGAATTTGAAAAACAGCGCGTTCCAGAAGGATGTGGTACATTTGTGCTTCTACACAATTTTGATTATATTAAGGTTTCTGCTTCCCTCGCTACAGTCGTCCTTGGGGCCTATTACGGTTCTTAAAACGAAGTGAAAATTACAAAAGTGAACATTAGATTTTGATAAATGAAATTGTAGATACTCTGCTGAATTTTCTCACTTTTGTAATTTTCACTTCGTTTCAAAAACCGTAATAGGCCCCCTGGTCTGATAACGTCAGAAGCGTGAAAACGCATGCCAAGAATTCTTGCATTATATACATATTACAATAAAAGATATAGTCACAGAATGACATTAGTGATCAATTCAACACTACTTATTGCAAAATACTTCGAACTGTTTCCTTTTCTTCGAACAATTGTCACAAAATAAATTTTAAAAATGTTATATAAAAAAACATGCAAGAGAAGAAATAAAACTTTCCTTTTTAATCCATTTTTTTATGATTTTGTTTTCATTTGAACGTACAACACAAGAATTCTTGGCATATGTTTTCTTATTTTGACATCATAAAACAAGTACAACTTTAGCGAGGAATCAAAAGCCTTAACATAAAATGTTTAAGCATTTATAATTCTTACTTTCAAAAATATGTAATTACGATAATTAAAAGTAACATTATACTTCAGTTATTGATTTCATTAGTTTTGTTACATTTTGTTATTGTAATTGCATATTTAAAGAATCTGTTTTTATAAAGTGTACATGCAAAGTAACGTAGTGAAATTGTTTAATTTGTTTATGGAAACGCAACAATTTTCACATACCACATCAAAGTGTAACATATACAGGGTGGTCCATTTTAAAAGAGCCAGTCAAATATCTCGAAAAATATGGAAGATACGGAAAAACGTTTCAGACAAAAGTTGTTTGGTTCGAAGGGGGACATAAGATGGTGTCATTGATGTGACCTTGGATAGTCATTTGAAGGTCACATGAAGGTCACTTTCAATTTCTTAAATGGAAACCCCCATTTTTCATTGCATATTCTTATAACTTATGTCGAGAGCTTTCCAAAACACTATAATAAAGTATTTTTTCATTAACTACTTTTTGAGTTATTTTATATTTTAGTCTGACATATTTTGATATAAAAAATAAAATATCTCGTAAAATATTTAGTTTTCGATAATCTTACCGTAATACTTTTATGTACAGAATAATGAGACAAATCAATCAGTGTAAAGAAAAAAACAAATAATTGTTTAAAAAAATACATTGTAAATAATTACATACTTTTTCTTAAAAATAATTATTTTTTTTATACTAATTGATTTGTCTCATTATCCTATACATAAAAGTATTACGGTAAGATTATCGAAAACTAAATATTTTACGAGATATTTTATTTTTTATATCAAAATATGTCAGATTAAAATATAAAATAACTCAAAAAATAGTTAATGAAAAAATACTTTATTATAGTGTTTTGGAAAGCTCTCGACATAAGTTATAAGAATATGCAATGAAAAATGGGGGTTTCCATTTAAGAAATTGAAAGTGACCTTCATGTGACCTTCAAATGACCATCCAAGGTCATATCAATGGCACCATCTTATGTCCTCCTTCGAACCAAACAACTTTTGTCTGAAACATTTTTCCGTATCTTCCATATTTTTCGAGATATTTGACTGGCTCTTTTAAAATGGACCACACTGTATAGTGAGTATTTAAAAAATACTACAAAAGCATGTTTTATTTTAAACTCTCGCAACATACGTTCTACTAGCCTAAATATAATTTCTCTACAATCTTCTGTTTCATTCCTTTCACAATTAATATTTATTGCATTTTTTAAAAATAATCCATGTATATCTCAGTATTTTATAAAAATTTCTGAAAAGAAATTCTTTGTTTTGTGTGAATTGTAGAATTTTATACTGCAAATACTCTGACATATACTTTTTGCAATTTGTGGGAATAGCTTTTGTTTATGATGTACGCTGCATATTGAATTGCAACTTTCGGAAATATGCATATTTGTCTCGAAAGATCGATCAAAATTATATACAATTCATGTTGTATAATAAGTATTATCGCTAAAAGAATATTTGTAATGTATGAAAGTTTGACTACATTATTATGTTTAATTTGCACGAATAATCAATGCTGAAAAGCATCAGCTTTATAAACACTCAAAACGATTAAATATTGGTAGTTATCAGTAATAATAATTACAGATGACATTGTTTGCTAAAAGAGGAGGGCGAGATGCTTATGAAATTACGACCAATATTTTATCAAAATCATTCACAAACAAATTTGCTTCCGAATTCAGTTATTTCGGAAAATAGAAGAAGAAGGCTCTATCCGAACTCAAAATCACCAAATGCATTATTGGCAAGTATAATTTTAGATTACAGTCCGTAGAAGAAAAGTCCAGGGAAATGACACAGTTTTTTTGTTATTTAAATATCCAACAATTTTATTAAAAAAAAATTACATATTGTGATTTTATTTAGAAGTGATAAAAGTATTATACATACAATATATGGATTTTTTTAAGATGATTGATTTTGAAATGAAAAATAAATCAAATTTTTACGAAATTATATATATTATAGTTATGCTTTTTACAAGAAATTTTATAAGATAAATAATTGGCTCGGAATAAGAGAAAAGTAAAATATTTTAAAAACGTACACGATAAAAATATGTAAAAATGAAATTTTTGTACATATTTAGTTAGTAACATAAAACTAATAAAAAACGACATGGCATTTTCACTTTTGGGAGACAGTCATGAAATGTGATACAAATATCAAACAAGACCAGGTAGAAAAAAAATAGGCAATTGGTTGGCAAATGCTCCACAACGAGTCTTGAGAGAGAAGTAATATATTTGTTTTATTAATATTCAAAAAAATAATTTATCAATCATAACGAATATAGATATAATTAATGATCGCTTTATATTACTAAATAAAGAAAGAAATACAAGATAACAAGGATGAAGGAAATGTTAATAAAAAAAATAACGAACAAGAAATAGATCTATGAAATATTATATATATATATATATATATATATATATATATATATATATATATATATATATATATATATATATGTATATATATATATGTATATATATATATGTATATATATATATATATATATATATATATATATATATATATTGATATACGTAATATATATTCAAAGTTTAATTATAAGAAAAGTTTAATTATAAATTTTAAAGATAAGGAAATATATTTGTGTATATTTTTAATGTAAAAATTTATTAACAATATTAATAATAATAATCAATTTATAAGAAATTGTGACAACAATTATTTCGTAATTACTCTATATATACAGGGTGTCCCATTTTAAAAGTTCTACCTTCATAACTTTTCAGGATCAACGTTTGAAGGAAAACGACTCGGATAAAAGTTGTAGGGAACAAAGGGGGCTATCTAATAGTGACCTAGGATTTGACATTAAAGGTCATTTTCAAGGTCATTTGAAGGTTGTCTTCATTTTTTTTAATGGAACCCCCCCTTTTTTTATTGCATATTCTTGTAGCTTATCTCTAGAGCTTTCCAAAACACTATAATAAAGTATTTTTTCATTAAGTACTTTTTGAGTTATTTTATATTTTAATCTGACATATTTTGATATAAAAAATAAAATATCTCATAAAATATTCAGTTTTCGATAATCTTACCGTAATACTTTTATGTACAGAATAATGAGACAAATCAATTAGTGTAAAGAAAAAACAAATAATTGTTTAAAAGAATACATTGTAAATAATTACATACTTTTTCTTAAAAACAATTATTTTTTTTTTGCTGATTGATTTGTCTCATTATTCTGTACAAACAAATAATTTTCACCAAAAAACAAAACAACACTAAAATTATTATATTTATCAAAAAGTATTATAAAATAAAAATTGTACAACATGCAATTAAGAAAAGAGAGTGAGTTAAAATCCTCCTGAGGTAAAATTAGAGGATTGTAGATAAATACGCGACAACGCGAGATTTTGTTTCTAATCTAATTTTACCTCAGGAGGATTTTAACTCACTCTCTTTTCTTAATTCCATGTTCTACCATTTTTATTTTATAATACTTTTTGATAAATCTAATAATTTTAGTGTTGTTTTAAGTTTTTTGGTGAAAATTATTTGTTTCATTTTTTGCGTTTTTCTTCAAAACGAAGCAAAAACGAGCAAATCTCTAAAGGACTTTTTGTCTTAGTTTATCGGTCCCCTACACGCTCCTAAAGTTTTGACATTTAAATTGGGGACACCCTGTATATAGAATAAATTTTTATTTATTTAGTGCAACTTGTTAATATTATTATTTTTGTAAGAAATTAAAACAACTATTTTGTACAACTGTTTTCGGTTAAAATATTTATATAATTTTTTATTTTCAATTGGCGCAATTTTTTGGTATCATTATTTTTGTAGGATATAAGTAGAAAATTAAAACAACTATTTTGTACACAACTTCTTTTGGTTAAAATATTTTCATAAGTTTTTATTTTCAATAATTTAAAATAACACTATTTTGTGCAGATTAAATTTAAATAAGTATTTTGTAAATATATATAACACGGTTTTTCACAACTAGCGCGTGTACTTGACGCCCTTTTTGTGCAAAATCGGACTTTGGCGCATGACAAAATCTATTCGCCTTTGTGAGATAATAAACACGACTCTCCCCCCCCCTCTCACCCCTCTCCCTCCATCCCGTCCTCCTTCCCTTCCTCCCTCCCTCCCTCCCACCCCCTCTCTCTCCCTCCCTTTCCCTCCCCCCCCCCTCTCTCCATCACCCTTTCTCCCTCCTTCTCTCTGCAGTGGAGAAGACGTGTCGATACATATATAACAATAAATGACACGAAATTAATATCTGCTTCGACAAATAGCAATCGCTTATGAATCGTTAGTTATTAATTATTATAGAGATCGAGTTTCAGATATCTTTTAATAATTTTCGCGATCGCGTATAACAAGATACATATTATAACGACACATGGAGTTGTTGCCTACTCGCTGTCACTGTATGAATGACAACAAAGTGAGACATTCCATACACAAAACAATAGCGCTATATATGCCGCTTACCGACACGTGTCTTTGTTTACTTATGTGACGGCATGATCATGCGGTGTAATGGGACGTACATATACACATATTCTCTCTCTCTCTCTCCCCTTCCTCTCCCATTTCCCTCTCCCTCCCACCCGTTCTCCTTCCTTCCCTCCCTCCCTCCCACCACCTATCTCTCCATCCCTTTTCCTCTCTCTCCCCCTCTCTCTCTCTCTCTCTCCCCTTCTCACTCTCTCCCTCTCTCCCTTCCTCTCTCTGCAGTGGAGAAGACGTGTCAAACATCGCTCCGCACAAGTAATAACTTTTAAACGGTTAAATAGTTATGGGGAGTGATAGAAAGTTATGCAAGTCATAGCGGCATAGACCGGCATTAACCATGAGTGTTATCTAGCCGAGATATGCTGATTTATGGGCGTGAAAAGTGCATTTCCTGTCTGGGACACCAAAGTTTCACACGACAGGTAGACATTAAAGATGGACACAAAAGTGCTGACGTGTGACAGTGGAACAGAGGTGACTGATCGCTTACGCTGATATTAGCGGTTTCGGTCGATAATTATCGGCATGGACGATGAATATGCCGAGTATCGATGCTCGGCATGTGAAAAGACAATAAAAAATCAGGTGGTGACATGCAAGTCTTGCTATCAGGTAAATCGTATTAAGCTGTTTTACCATCCAGGATGTTTAAGCAAACATAGGATTTACGATAGAAATCAAGAATTGGTATCGTGTTCTGGCCCATTTGACAGATTTACAATTGAAAGTGAAGCAGATATGAAGAAGGCATCGGCAGTGCCGGGGGCTGCAGAGATAGGCTAGGATCTACAGGATCTACAGATTCGTTTACCACGCCAAGTAGTGGCGTGGTAAACGAACCTGTAAGAAGAGAATATCAGGAGCGAGTGGATCATCGACTATTGACGTAAAAATAGATTGGCTGATAAAAATTGTAAAAGAAATAAAAGATGAAACAGCATGTAAGAAGGAAATTAAAATGATGGTCAAGGAAATAGTTCGAGAAGAATTGGGAAATGTTAAGCAGGAACTGCTAGAAGAGTTGAGAAGAATGATACAGGGAGAAGTATGTGGATCAACAGGAGGAATACAAAGGAGCTACAGTGAAGCGGTTAAAGAGAAAAAGAAAGAGAATGTTATAATTATCAAACCCAAGATTCAACAACAGAGTAAAGTTACAAAAAAATTGATAAAAGAAAAGGTAGATGTCAAAAACATGGCGATGGGAATAACGAAGCTAAAAAAGGAAGCAAAGGGACAGTGATCATGGGTTGTGAAACTGGAGAAGAAATGAAAACGTTGAAAGCCACAGTGCAGGACAAACTGGGAGAAAATTTCAAAGTTACGGAATCACCGCAGATGAAGCCCAAAATAAAAATTATCAATGTCAGCGAAGAAGAAATGAGGTTGGATGATGATGACTTAATAACTACAATCAAGAAGCAGAATGGAATTGATGCAATAAATGATGGATTCCAAATGCGAATAGTGAAGAAAATAGTTAAAGAAATGATAATAATCAACATAGAAGAAGAGAAAAAGAAGAAGGTTCAATAATGATTGAAGTAGATGAGGAAACGCACAAATTGATGTTGAAAAAAGAGAAACTAAATGTAGGATGGAGAAAATGTCCTATATTCAATCACATTAATGTTAAAAGATGCTATAAATGCTGGAGATACTATCATATTGCAAAAAATTGTACGCGAGATGAAACATGCCACAAATGTGCGGGAAATCATAAAGCGATTGAATGTACGGCAACAAAGAAAAAATGTGTAAATTGTATGTTTAAAATTCGAACATACAACCTGAAGATAAGTGATGAACACGATGCCCTTAGCCCAGAATGTCCAACATTTAAAAGGGCGATACAAGAGGAGAAGAGGAAAACCGGCTGGGAAGATGCGAAATAGCAACTACAGAAGGAAGCGGAAATAATATTGTATACAAATGCGCAAAGTTTGATGGCGCATAGAGATGAGATACAGCATCAGATTATGAAGAAAATAAATCCGGCATTCATAGCACTATCAGAGACAAGATTGATTGCTGAAATTGAAGACAGTGAAGTGAACGTACCAGGTTATAGTATAATTAGATGTGATGCTGAAAATAGAAATACAGGAGGGGTTGTTTTATATATAAGGGATGATGTTAAATATGAAATAGCATTAGTAAAAAAATTAGAATTGAATTGTTGGTGTGCTGCGATTGAGGTAAAAGAAAAATTGTATAGAATAATAATGGTAATATATCATTCACCGAGTTTATCGCATGGTGATTTCGTGAGATTTCTGGTGGATATAATAGAAGAGTTAATAATACGAAGAGTATGTATGGTAATAGGAGACTTTAATATAAATATTATATTAGATTATACAAGATTTATACAAGGAAGCTACAAACGACAATGTTGAGCTTAGGCATGAAACAATATGTAAATAAACCGACGAGAATTACGAAAGGTAGTAAGACAATTATAGATTTAATTTTCGCTAATAATAAAATAGAAGTGCAGGTAATGCATGAACCTAAAATAACAGACCATGCGTGGTTAAAAGTGGAACTGAATGCGAATAAAATTGATAATAAATACAGAGAACTTAGTGTTAGGAATTATAGAGAGTTTAATATAGATGAATTTATTAAATTAGTGGAAAATAAATTAGAGAAAAACCAAGATATGGATGTCAGTGTGAGAGCGAAGAAATTTGTTGATAGTATAGTAAATGTGTTGGACGCTACAGCACCTAGGAAAAATTTTAGAATTCCGAGAATATGGGAAGGGAAAAAGTAGTTTTCGGATGAAATAAGAGAAGCAGCGGCTAAAAGGGATGAGGCATATAGGAAGGCATTGTACGCTGACACGGAACAAAATTGGTTGCAATTTAAAATTGAAAGAAATACAATAGTTAAATTAATTAGAACAAAGAAGAAAGCATATTATGAAAATATGATAGATCTTAATAAAGAAAATCCTACATTTATGTGGAAAACACTAAAAGAAATAATTAGAGGCGAACCAAGAGGTAAGAGGCAAGTAGAGGATATAGATTTTGAAATATTAGACAGCACTGAAGGATGCAATATAGCAGATAAATTTAATTTGTATTATATACAAAGTATTAATAGTATAGTAAAATCTATAAATGGGAGTAAACCTGGGAGTGCGTATAAAAGAATTATTTATGTTGTTGTAAAAGCGGGAATTATGGAAAATTTTGAAATGATTAGTGTAGAGCATTTATAGGAAATTGTTATGGGACTACCGAAAAAGAAAGGAACAGAGGAGGGAATAACTAGCGATATATTAAAGGCAGTATTTTGCGTAATAAAAGAGGAATTTGTTGATATAATAAATAATTCTTTGAAGAAAGGTTGCTGTCCAGAAGGTTGGAAAACGTCTACGATAATACCGATTCCAAAAATAAAGAAAGCTAGAAAAGCAAGTGAATTTAGGCCTATAAATATGTTACCAATATTTGAAAAAGTGTTAGAATTAATAGTTAAAAAACAAATTGAAACGTATTTGGAAGATAATTGTATTATAACAGAACATCAGTCGGGCTTTGAAAACAGTATTCGTGTGAAACAGCGATTCAAACAGTCATTGATGAATGGAAATTGATAGTTAGTGAGGCAAAAATGGTAGGGGTAATTCTCATGGATCTTAAGCGAGCTTTTGAAACAATAGATAGAGAAAGGTTATTAGAGAAATTATATCAATATGGAATTAGAGGAACAGTTATAGAATGGTTAAGATCATATTTAAAGGATAGAACACAGCAGGTTCAATTTAATAATAAATGGTCTAAATTAATGACCACAGAATATAGAGTACCACAAGGATCTGTATTAGGACCTTTGTTATTTATAGTATACAGGGTCAAAAGTGTGGAAACCCCTAAATAATTTTTGTAAAAATAAAAATATCAAAAAACGGTAAAACACGTATTTTGATTTATCAAAAAAGCTACCCTATGACATGGATATCGATCATCCCCCACCCCCTGGTACGCGGGGGTAAGAGGGGGGTTGAAAATTTTAAATTGGGTTAAGGGTCGAGTGGGGGCTCGTTTGAAAGGTCTTTTCATAACAAGCACACCCTTAAAATTTTAAGTCGCTACGACCCCCTCATTCAGAATGGCGGCCGTTCAAATTTCGAAATTTCATGCACTTCGTGTTATCCAGGATCAACTGCGTGGAAGTGGCATGAATTTGATCCCTTGTGTGTGTGTGTGTGTGTGTGTCTGTGTGTGTGTGTGTGTATGTGTGTGTGTGTGGGCGCGTGTGACTAAAGTGTGAATGTGTACATAGTGGTGATAGGTTGCAGAACAGACGATTGAAAACTGTTATCTCTCTTTAATGATTCAAAACCTTTTACTCCGTGTTTTAAAATAAATTTTACTCAGTGTGTTAAAGTAAATGCTGAAAGTGGCTACCATTTACTTCCTGACAATATGCCAATCTTTGATAGAATGCAGAAATGGCTCTATGATTCGTCTCAAAAGGTATCAAATCTATTTCATCCCTTATTCGCTGTATCAATTCTTGGATGTTTTCAGGTTTTGTTTTGTAAACCTTACTCTTCAGGTATCCCCATAGATAATAATCAAGAGGAGTTAGATCTGGTGACCGAGGTGGCCAATCCTCTCCTCCCACATTTCTGTTCCTTCTTCCTATCCATCGTAATAGAAAAATCTCATTTAAAATTTGACGTGGCCGTAAACCAAAATGAGCAGGAGCTCCATCATGCTGAAACCATATTTCTTCGAAATTATTTGGAAAAACATTTCGTATGGCTGGAATTATTTAATCTACAAGTAATCTCTCATATCTTTGAGCGTTCAGATTTTCTTCAAAAAAAAACGGCCCTATTAAGTAGCCGTCTATTATTCCACACCATACATTAATTTTTTGTGGATATTGTGTGTGAGTTTCCCGCACCCAATTCAGATTCTCATCTGACCAGAAACGAAAATTTTGACTGTTAACTTCTCCCGTTAACGTGAAAGTTGCCTCGTCTGTAAAAACAATTTGATAAGGGAAGATGGGCCGGACATCTATTAGTGCCATCATTCTTTCACAAAAACCTATACGACGCTCCAGATCTCCGTCTTGCAATTCTTGAACATATTGTAATTTGTATGAATAGAACTTGTTTCTCTTTAAAATTCTCCGAACGGACTTGGAAGCAATATCGTGAATTTGAGCGGCTCTGTTAATAGTAGAATTGGGATCTTCAATGAATGTTTGCATAATATCAAGTTGTTTTTCTTCGCTAGTGGCAGACGATGATCTCCCTGATTTAAGGCGATTTTTTACGCTACCAGTTTCTCTAAAACGTTCTATTGTTTTTAAGACAGTGGACTTATTAATTCGACGATTCGGATACGTCTCATTAAATAATCGAGCGACAACAGCGTACGATCGCTCGTTGTCACCCCATCCACGCATCATGAGGATAGTGATTCTTTCACGTTCCGACAATTCGCCAGCCATTTTTAAAACGTTTAATTTTTAATCTGTCTAATATCTGTGAAAACAACTGATTTTGAGTAGCCGTGAGAACAACTGATTTTGAGTAGCCGTGAGAACAACTGATTTTGAGTAGCCGTGAGAACAACTAATTTTGAGTAGCCGTGAGAACAACTTATTTTGAGTAGTCGTGAGAACAACTGATTTTGAGTAGCCGTGAGAACAACTGATTTTGAGTAGTCGTGAGAACAACTGATTTTGAGTAGCCGTGAGAACAACTGATTTTGAGTAGTCGTGAGAACAACTGATTTTGAGTAGCCGTGAGAAAAACTGTTTTTGAGTAGGCTGGCGAAAATGGAAAATGGCTGGCGAATTGTCGGAACGTGAAAGAATCACTATCCTCATGATGCATGGATGGGGTGACAACGAGCGATCGTACGCTGCTGTCGCTCGATTATTTAATGAGACGTATCCGAATCGTCGAATTAATAAGTCCACTGTCTTAAAAACAATAGAACGTTTTAGAGAAACTGGTAGCGTAAAAAATCGCCCTAAATCAGGGAGATCATCGTCTGCCACTAGCGAAGAAAAATAACCTGATATTATGCAAACATTCATTGAAGATCCCAATTCTACTATTAACAGAGCCGCTCAAATTCACGATATTGCTCCCAAGTCCGTTCGGAGAATTTTAAAGAAAAACAAGTTCTATTCATACAAATTACAATATGTTCAAGAATTGCAAGACGGAGATCTGGAGAGTCGTATAGGTTTTTGTGAAAGAATGATGGCACTAATAGATGTCCGGCCTTCTTCCCTTATCAAATTGTTTTTACAGACGAGGCAACTTTCACGTTAACGGGAGAAGTTAATAATCAAAATTTTCGTTTCTGGTCAGATGAGAATCTGAATTGGGTGCGGGAAACTCACACACAATATCCACAAAAAATTAATGTATGGTGTGGAATAATAGACGGCTACTTAATAGGGCCGTTTTTTTTTTTGAAGAAGATCTGAACGCTCAAAGATATGAGAGATTACTTGTAGATTAAATAATTCCAGCCATACGAAATATTTTTCCAAATAATTTCGAAGAAATATGGTTTCAGCATGATGGAGCTCCTGCTCATTTTGGTTTACGGCCACGTCAAATTTTAAATGAGACTTTTCTATTACGATGGATAGGAAGAAGGAACAGAAATGTGGGAGGAGAGGATTGGCCTCCTCGGTCACCAGATCTAACTCCTCTTGATTATTATCTATGGGGATACCTGAAGAGTAAGGTTTACAAAACAAAACCTGAAAGCATCCAAGAATTGATACAGCGAATAAGGGATGAAATAGATTTGATACCTTTAGAGACAAATCATAGAGCCATTTCTGCATTCTATCAAAGATTGGCATATTGTCAGGAAGTAAATGGCAGCCACTTTCAGCATTTACTTTAACACATTGAGTAAAATTTATTTTAAAACACGGAGTAAAAGGTTTTGAATCATTAAAGAGAGATAACAGTTTTCAATCGTCTGTTCTGCAACCTATCACCACTATGTACACATTCACACTTGTTTAGCCACACGCGCCCACACACACACATACACACACACACACACACACACACACACACACAAGGGATCAAATTCATGCCACTTCCACTTAGTTGATCCTGGATAACACTAAGTGCATGAAATTTCGAAATTTGAACGGCCGCCATTTTGAATGAGGGGGTCGTAGCGACTTGAAATTTTAAGGGTGTGTTTGTTATGAAAAGACCTTTCAAACGAGCCCCCACTCGACCCTTAATCTAATTTAAAATTTTCAACCCCCCTCTTACCCCCGCGTACCAGGGGGTGGGGGATGATCGATATCCATGTCATAGGGTAGCTTTTTTGATAAATCAAAATACGTGTTTTACCGTTTTTTGATATTTTCATTTTTACATAAATTGTAACGCGGTGACTTTCGCGAGCGCGCGGATATCTCGATCGGGATCAGGGCTCGTGAAAGGTGAGACACACGAAAGCTTAGGATGCAATTTAGCTAATTTATTCCTCTCTTTTGGAGCTGGTCTATATACAATGGTTTCGGGCGTTAGCGCGCGGCGAATAATGCAACGCGTTCGGTGCAGGCTGCGTGCGTTTATGCGGTGCGCGTTATTTGATATATCGAACCGCTTAAGATTCGGCGACGTACGGCAAGGCCGTGTTTATGTTGACGGCGCGGGCCACGCGCAAGAAATCGGGCGCGGTCGATCGGCGCGTGTACGGCAAGGCCGTGTTTGTTTTGACGGCTCGCGAAATACGCAAGAAATCGGGCGCGGTCGATCGGTGCGGGTACGGCAAGGCCGTGTTTGTTTTGACGGCTCGCGAAATACGCAAGAAATTGGGCGCGGTCGATCGGTGCGGGTACGGCAAGGCCGTGTTTATTTTGACGGCGCGGATTTATAGCGGGTGATACGGCTGAGTATCTCGGCGCGATTATAATAGTCGGATCACGGTAAAACCGTGTCGGTGCGTTCGCGGTCCTTAACCGCGTATTCCCAGGTGTGCGGGGGGATGCAAACGGAGATCGAGAATCCTCGATCGGGCGGAGAACTCTCCGTCCCTTGCTTCCGTACGCGGACAGAGGATGGCTATCGGGCGTCGAGAAGTCTCGACGGAGCGGCGAACTCGCCGGCCCACGGTCCTTTTAGCGGTAGCGGTCGGATGTTTAGACCGAATCTCAGATAGCGGCGAACTCTCCGCTATCGTTCGATGAGGTCGGAATTAGCTAGGATTTCGCAGGCGGCGAGGAAACCGAGAATGCTCAGTGGAGACTGCGTACGCGTCAATCTCTCGTTCCGTCGTTTTCTGCGAGTGTTTCAGAAGCGGTTTCTGGTAGTGTCTCGGAGCGTACTGCTCGAGCGGATTTCAGGAATCGTTCTGGTAATGAGATGCCGAAATGCTGCCTTTTTATACCCGAGCGTCTAGCGGTAATCGCGTCGTTCGCCCCTGGGTGGGGATAACGACGCGTTGTTTTCGGCGGGTAATTATTACGGTAAACGCGTCGCTTCCCCTGGGCGAAACGACGCGGCGTTTCGGCGGGTGACGCTCGGGATCTTCCGGCAGCACTCGGCTGTTCTCGGTTTTCCCGTATAACGGCGTAACGGCGGTCGTATAACGGCCGTACGGTTGTTTCTCGCAACGGCGGTAATTAGCGTATTAAAAATAGGCGCTCGGCGCCTCTGCCCCCGCCCGGCCGGTGTTCGCCGGGCGGCAGACTTCCGGCGATCTACTGCCGGGTAACGATGGGGGGTGTATAGTTACAAAATTATTTAGGGGTTTCCACACTTTTGACAAACCCTGTATATAAATGATATAATAAAAATCTGTCCAGAAGGATGTAGTATAAAAATGTTTGCAGATGATACGTTAATATATGTAACTGGAGAAAGCAGCGTGGAATTAGAGGGCAAAATGAATATGGCATTTACTATAATAGAAGAGTGGATGAATATAAATAAGTTAAAAATGAATGCAGGGAAAACGAAATATATGATAGTCAGAAGTATAAGAAAAGAACTGCGAAATAATATTTCATTGAAATGTTTGGGTGGAACTGAGATAGAACGTGTGGAAAAAATGAAATACCTAGGCATAATTATTGACGATAGACTATGATTTAAGGACCACTGTGATTATATGTTAAAGAAAATAGGGAAAAAAACGAGTTTTTTGAATAGAATAGGTAATTACATATCGGCATACAGTAGATGTATTGTATATAAGACAATCATAGCGCCTCACTTTGAGTATTGTGCGACGCTGTTAATTGATATGGGAGAAACACAGCTGAGTAAATTGCAAAAAGCACAAAACCGGGCCATGAGGATCATATTATAATGTGATAGACATACCAAAGTGGAGCGTATGCTGCATGCGCTGCAGTTTATGTCCATAAAACAGAGGCTATATTATAATGTGTGTATTTTTATTTTTAAGATTTTAAGGAACATGTTACCGGAGCAATTAAGAAATAGATTAGAAATAGTGGGAAATGAGAGTGAAAGATAAACACGACAAACTGGGGACATTGCAATAAAATATCGCAGAACAAGGAGTGCGTAAAAGAGTATGTTTTACGAAGGAGTGAGAATGTATAACGCCTTGCCAGCTGAAATAAAGCGGAATGAAAGAATTGTGCCGTTTAAGCGAATGTTAAAGAAGTATATTGTAATTAATGTAAATTAGATTTGTATTACAAATAGCTGAGAAAGCTAATAAAGATCAATCAATCAATCAATCCCTCTCCCCCTCACCCCCCTCTTCCCCTCCCTCTCGTCATCTCCCCCCACTCTCCCCTCCCTCCCTTCCCTCCCTCTCCCACCCGCTCTCCCTCTCCTCTCTCCCTCCCCTCCCTCCCTGCTCTCTCCCCTCTCACTCCCTCACCCTTCCTCCCTCCCTCCCCCCTCTCTCTCTCTCTCTCCCGTTCTCTCTCATTTATTATAAATTTTTAAAATTATAATTTTATAAAAGAGTATACACAAAAGAATAATCATACGTGAGTGGTGTGAATGCCCCTTGAGGGACAAAATCGCTTTGCGTGTGTGCGTGTGAACATACGTACGTGAGACTGAAACTCATCCTGAAGAAAAATGAAAATGTCACATTTCTGGTATTCGATTATCATACCTCAGGATTGACTGCACCAATATTGTTCAAACTGGTCGCAATCAAAAGCTTGCATCCACATCGTACAATAAAAGTGCCGTTAGATTTTTGATTACGGCTTTAGTTCCTGAGGTATTTCAATCGAAAGTTTATCAAAACAATTATAGACATAAAACTCCGGATAAGCTACTTAGTAGCGCCGTGGCGGTTGTACATAGACAAAACTGTTGACTGCCAGTCAGTTTTCTTTTATGTACTTGACGTCGCGACGCTACCGCGTCGCTTAATACTTAGGCATAATTATTGACGGTAGACTACGATTTAAGGACCACTGTAATTATATGCTAAAGAAAATAGGGAAAAAACGAGTTTTTTGAATAGAGTAGGTAATTACATATCGGCATACACTAGATGTATTATATATAAGACAATCAAAGCGCCTCACTTTGAGTATTGTACGACGCTGTTAATTGATATAGGAAAAACGCAGCTGAGTAAATTGCAAAAAGCACAAAACCGGATTATGAGGATCATATTGCAATATGATAGACATACCAAAGTGGAACGTATGCTGCATGCGTTGCAGTTTATGTCCATAAAGCAGAGGCTATACTATGTGTGTATTTTTATTTTTAAAATTTTAAGGAACATGTTGTTATGCCTCCGCAGAGGCACGGTAGTCGAGATCGTTCGCCGAATGGAATTTGGAAATTCGGGCTCAGCCCAAGAGACTCACCCATTTGATTGTTGATGGAAATAATATTCTTGTAGTCGGGATAAAAATATATGGATCTATTTTATTCACAATTTGGATTTATTACAATGTTCCCGCACATTAGCTCGCGTCGCGTATCGCGATAGCGGATATCTTGACGTGCGCGTGTCTGGAGTCGAGTTTCGGTCGCGAGACTCACTCCTCGATTCTTCGTAACTTATCTCTGCCGACTACGTGGTTTTACTTTAATAGCTGCCCGTAAGGTTGTCCGGTATGATTAACGATATTAATACTTAATACTTCTGGTAATACTTCTGGTATTGAGACTGCCCGCCGCTCGTTAGCGGTGGATGTTTTTATTATGTCCCTTTGGTTTCCAGGGAGGGGGTCGCTTAGCGACAGGACCATGTGTGGTCGTGTCGCTCAATTTTGGCGGCAAGATCCGGGTGCAAGCTAAGGAAGTTCGGAATAGGGCTTCTTTGCTTGCATTTTCGCAATTTCCTTATTCCGCTGGCCCTGATTTCCGCGTTTTCGCAATGGAGTGATTGCGCGGTCGCTCGGGCTTCGCGCGTGGCTCGCCTTATCAGCGCTTTGCTCGGTCAACGCTCGTAACATGATATGTATTCGCGTTACACGTTGAGGAATGCCTTATAGTATAAAATAATATATAATTAATAACCAGTGTTAGTTTTTTTGGGCTACAACATCCCTCCCCCGTAAAAATAAGAAAAACGGAGGTGCGAAAGTGACGTTTTTCGCAAACAAAAATTATTTTTTCTTATTCTAATGTACAATATTTTTCCCGTATATAATATGAGGTATAATCGTTTCTTATTCTTATACTTATCTAAAATCGTGTACTTAAACTACGTTTATGTATGGGTTTTGGGAATCCGTAGGATATACGTGGTTCTTCTTCTTCGTATATCCTGACTGACGGTCGTTTCGTATGTTTCTTTTTATTTCTAACGATTATATATATTACGGTTACGATTATAATTATTGTTATTATTCCGCTCGTTGCCATAGGATACACGAATTGTTTTTGTGTAAAGAATTTGTCATTAGCGTTTTGCAAATCGTTATTTATATCTTTTAATTTGCTTTTTAATTCTGTTAATTCTTAGTGTTATACGATGTTTTGTTGTTCCGTGTCTAGTATGTCTGTGTTGTCTCGTATAAATGTTATATTAATTCCAGGTAAATACGTTTCTATTTCGCTGCCTTGTATGACTTCCTTTGGTTGGATCGTCATTTCCGTTGTTATTAATTTACATTTGCTTTGCAGTGTGATTTGCCCTGTTTCTTTAATTATTTTTCTAATTTCGTTATTATTTTCACATTGAATTATTATTGATTGTTCGCGTATAGTTCAATATAACCAAGTAAGTGACTGTCGCAACTGTATCCATATCGTTTCTGTCGCGATTATATGTTTACTTTTGCAAGTCTCGTGTTGGCTTTGTTGTTGCAAGTAGATATATATTTCGCACGGCGCGTTTGGATTGATACGGTGTATTGGTTGCGTTTTCTTGGATATGTATCTAGAGTTTATTTGGATACACTTTTTTAAATCGTCCTCCGTTATTATGATATACGTTAGTCCTTCTTTATTAACTACTATTATTTCGTTGTTTATTTCTGCGTGAGTAAATATATTTTTATGGTCGTAAGTAGGTAATGGGGTTATCTTTATTATATCATATACTGGTTGTGAAATTAGCGAAAAGCGCAATACAGTAAATATGATTGATCCTTTACGGTACGCAATTATTTTGACATATTCTTCTAATGCTAACCATTCGTCGTTTCGGATTTCGAAAGGGAAATATAAACCGTGAGGTAATTCGATAGCTGTTTCTTTTAAGTGTGTTATGATGTCACTGATAGGTACGGGGTGCATCGTGCCCTTGCATACATACATAAAATATTCTATTACATCTTCCGCGTCTCGAATCAAATCTGTTATCATCGCGGTGATTACAGTAAAATGTTCGGTTATTTCTTCACGAGTATTGTATTCTTGAACATAATGATTTAACAGTTTACCGATCTAATATATTTTTTAATTTGTCTAGGTGTACTATTGTACTATTTAAGATTTTTATTTGATTTTTCGCGACATGCTGAATGGTTTACTGGTTGTAAGAGATTTAATTGTTCGTTTATTAATTCTCTATCGTTTGCATCCATTGTACCGAACAATATTTTAGCAATATATATATATTGTATCTATTCCGTCGACGAGGCCTCTACATCCGTTCGTCCGTGTCTTGTATAATGTGTTTATTAGAGTGATCAATTTTGTTAATTGTTTCGACTCATTTTTTACGATTTCTTTTAAATTGTCACAAGTACGTCTATTGTGAACTTCCGATTTTAATTGTTCGCACATCTCGTCTGTTTGTTGGATGTATTGGTTTATTTGTCATTTAACATCGTTATATCTAATTTAATAACTAGTTTCCATGTCTTTATGGCCTGTTGCATTTGTCCGATTTTCTCGAAATATATGCAGGGGTTGTGTTGGAATTCTTGGATTTTGTAAGGTGAATCCGTTTCACGTGGCCCCATGCGACTCTCGGCCCGTCGGCTTTTCCAGCTGACGAGTATCCTGTAATTTTATATTGAAATGTTTTATATATCTGTCTTGTTAGCCGCTTATCTTTATATGAGTTTAGGCTTTCTGCTTGCTAGCTTTTAGCGTCGTTTAGTTTTTTATTCAGTCGCGCTTTACTGAGAGATTTGTTAACATGGTTTGCGCGAATTTAATCGATCGTTCGCGCTATTTTTCTTCTTCGGAGCAAAAGGCTGACGATATTGGTGATGGTGCTGTATTGGTGATCGCTCCTCAAAACGAGGACATGAATATGGTGGACGATGGTACCGACGATTTTTGGATGCCCCCTCGCTATGAGCCTTCTGATGGCATCACCTCGTTATTGCGGAGGCTATGGCTGGGTGTGCCTGTACACACTCGGAGTGCTCACCGTGCTTACCTCGATCCGTTCCGCGCATTCGTCGGCATCTCCGGAGGGCGAGGTCGGGCAACGGTCGAGCAGATGTGTCGCACTTTGGACTGGATGCGATTTCTTCGTTTGAACAATGAATAGGGTAAGTTTTTATTTTAATTTTCTATAAATGGTTTTAATTTGTTTATGTGCATGCGAACTGCTTTCCTCCCCTTTTATACCGTGTAGTTCACGTCTGAATTTTTTTCAATTATTACGTACGGTCCGATCCATAGGGATTCAAGTTTCTTAGATCGTCCGCGTCGGAGAGTCTCGTCGTGCATTAGTACTTTGTCGCCGACTTTAAATTTTATTTCTCTACTACTTTTGTCATACTGTTTTTTTATTTTAATTTTTTCTTCTTTGATATGCTCCTTTGCGCGTAACTGTCGTAATTATATGTCGGTTTAGGCGGTCTCGTCAGTGACGTAGGTAGATCCGCTTGGTCGCCCGTAGACTAATTCAAAGGGTGTATGTCCCGTAGCTGTGTGTGGCCTCGTGTTATATGTGAACATTGCGAATGGTATCCATTCGTCCCAGTCTGTTTGGTCTTCGTTTATGTAATGTCTTAAATATTCAGCTAATGTTCGATGCGATCGTTCTAACGCACCATTACTTTTCGGATGATAGGCGGTTGTCTGTATTTTATTTATTTTTAATAATTTACATGTGTTTTTAAATATTTCGCTTAGAAAAAAATTTTGCGCCTTGATCCGTTAGAATTTTTTCCGGTATTCCATGTTCAAGTACAATTTTTGTAACGAATTTTTTACTGACCGTGTTCGCTTCTTGATTTGGAATCGGTATCGCTTTACTGAATTTCGTTAAATTGTCTTGGAACGTTAGGAGATATTTATTTCCGTTTGTTGTGACTATTAGCGGTCCTACAATATCTAACGCGCATTTTTCGAAAGGTTTAGCAGGTGTATCCGTAATTATTAATGGTACTTTGTTTTTTCGCAATAGTAGTATATCTAGGCCGGTTCTAACGCTGATCCTCTGAGGGTGAGTGAGGGGCGAGAGGAAACTGGCGCGGGGGGTACGACGTCACGCGGGGAAACCGCGGCGAAACCGGTAGGCAAGGGGTCCGCGGAGGGGGGGGGGGGGACTGCGGCGAAACCGGAAGGCGAGGGATCCGTGGAAGGGGAGGGGGAACCGCGACACAACAGGTAGGCGATGGGTCCGCGGGGAAGAGAGAACGCATGCGTCCGCGAGTAGGTGTGAGAGAGATAGCGCGAGGCGTCCGCAATGTGTGGGAGAAGGATAGCGCAAGGCGTTCACGTGTAGGAAAAGGGTAGCGTAAGGGAATATAGTGGAGGCGCAAACTGTGCATATCTATTACACAGTTTTTGTTCATACATAAAGGATGGGATAAATAATTAAATTCACAGATAAATAGTAAAATAACTTATTTATTACAAACGTCGTGAAGAATATCATTTACAGCACATGTCAATAACTCACAATTTATGAGTGATTCGCTGTCAAACATATCACTTTCACGTATCGCTTTTGCAGCGTCGCATACATTCGCGATATTATTACGTTGTAAAATAATTACAAATTGTTTGAATTTTTCATTTACAATATGAGTATTTTCGCATAGCCAGTAATACATATGATCTATGCATTTTTCAAAATCGAATAAATATAATAGAGTTGGTGGTTTCATATATAAAGAATTATTGGATTATGCCAATTTTATAATATTCAAATCAGATATTTTAACCATTTCGAATGTTAAATCCCGAATCTGCAATGGGGTTTCTGTCGATTGTAGAAATCGTTCAATGTCCGCATGTTTCTGCATCAGCGATTTCCACGTTTTAAAACGTTTTAAATATTATTTGATTGCCTCGATTGTCACCAAGATCCAATTCCACGCAAGATACAGCTCCAACGTTTATTCCAATGTCCAAATATTTGTATGATGTCGGGGTTAAGGCATATCGTCTTCCAAGTATACGAACCGCACGACGAGGCTCGGATGAAATGCTAGGGAGTAATAAAATATTATTTATAAAAATATTTAAGAAGTGTAAAATTCTTTAAGTTAATTAAAATTTACTTGTTATATTTCTTCTTCTTACACGGTGAAGTTTCATCGTCGTGAATTGGAACGTAATAATTCATGCGGCTTCCTTCAGTGGGATACATTTTACATGAACCTTTCACACAAGTGATCGATGCAATACTGAACATATTAAACATATTTAAAATATGTATTAGCGTTGCAAAATTGCAATGTGGTGGGGATTATTGCTGACACAATATTTTTTTCAACTTCTCTATTCAAGCGCCGATGTACGGCTGCTGTTCTCGATGACATCACCCCCAGGTGGAGATTTAGCTGAATGCACAAAAAATGCAATTATAAATTTTTCGAGCGCTGATGTGCGAATGCTTCGCGATGATATCCGAAACACATGTGCTAAAATTGCGAAAAATAAGAATAATTATCAAGGTTAAATTGTGCTAATATACAAGTAATTTAAAACTTTTGCGATGCATCAGGGTTGAGATGACATCACCACCAGGTGTGAGATTTAGCCAAATATGCATAATATAAAATTTTCAAGCGCCGATGTGCGGCTGCTTCGCGATGACATCATCCCAGATATCAGAATCCAAACGCGTGTGTCAAAACATGACAAAATCGTGAAATATAAGGATAACCCTCAAGGTTAAATTGCAATAACATACTTGGACAACTGCATGTAATTTGAAACTTTTGCCCCTGGGATTTGACATCATCTCTAGACGACAAAATGCAATAATCGTCATTAGTCAAAATGTACGTGGCAAACCGTGAAATAAAGATTTAGTTAAAATATGATACACATGATGGAAAGAGACATCAAAATAGAATATAAAATCATGGTAAAGAGGCACACCCTGTCAGTATTTTCGCCAATGGTTCCAAGACAAGAGCTATTAATAAGCGCATCTTATTAACAAAAAGTTTTGGCATAAATTTGGAAATATGGCGGGAAACAGTGCCGAACGAAATCTGCGTGAGCAATCTGCAAGGGTGAATTTGATAGAAGAGCACGTTGCGTGGGAGCAACGATGTGACGAATATATTCGTCGATATAGACGGTCTTTTGCGCAATATTTGACTTGGTTGTAAATCTTTTATCGCAGTAGAAGTAACCGCATTCGATAATTGTTTCATTTGCTTACGTTTTGATTGATTTGGAGTAAAAGTTATTAGCGAATCGTTTAATGATATATTTGACCGTGTTCGCTTTGTTCCATACTTTGACTTTTTTCAGATGCTTGTCTTCGAGCATACTCGATGGTTCGATTTTCGCTTCATTAGATTCCACATTGATTGTATTTTCGACAATTTTAACTTATTTTAGGGATTCGGTAATTGGTTTAGAGTGCCTCTCCAATGCGACGTCTTCCTCCCCAGTTTTTAAAGAACGATATTTTTTGCGGATTGATTCGCTTGTTTTTGCAATCTTTCTCGCAATCTTCTCGCGATCGTCACTGTCAATCGTCGTTGTCATGTTGCGCTCGGACGAAAGTTTTTAAGCGTTGCTCGATCGATGTATCACTAACGACTAACCACTTTACGGTATTGCAAAATCGTTAAATCCTTTTCGATATCGTCGATTAGTCTGTAAACTGTCTTTATCAATCACTACAAATCCATACTTGTGTTGCCAATATTTCTGACAGAATGCGCGAAAATCACTGTGAGACATGTCAGTATTTACATGATCGTTGTATACATGTTTCAAGTTTGTACCATCTTGTTTAAATAAAATCAGTAAATTTGCATTATCTCGTATGAGATGCTTGGGTATCTTGGCATATGTTTGACAAAGATAGAAACAGTCGACGCTCGAGTGTCGACCGATTGCAAAGTACTCTCTTATCGTATCTTGCTTATCGCACGCCACGTCGTCAAAGATAAAAATGGAATTCGGAAGCGCCTCGCTCAGTAGAATAACGTCACTATTATTAGAGAATGTAAAATAACCAATTTCGTCGATTGGTAATAGCAAATTTTCCAAGTATCGATATTTCAGTTGTTGAAGCGATTTCGAGTATACGTACACATTCTCAAAACGTACAACGTATGGACTTTCTATCAAACTTATCAACACATTAGTCTTACCGCAATTCGAAGGACCGCAAATGATACCGCGTATAGTAATCGGCAGCATGTTTCCATGCTTGCGTTTTTCTTTTTCGGACGTTACTCGTGTTTTATCGTCAAAATTTGTCACTTTGATTATCGTCGCTTGTCGCACGAACCGCATATTTGCTCTTGCGAATCTCAAATCAGATTTTTGGAAAATGAGTCATCGGGGCTCTATTTATAGAGGTGCACCGAATCGAAACCGCTCAGTTTCGAAAATGTTTCTTCTTCTGTCGGTTAACAGCGATACTCTCGAGCTTACCACCGAGCAGTTACAGATTATCCCCAAGATTGTTTTACTGCGAGACTTTGGTAGTTACGTGGAACAATTGTGGGACAAACTTCCCGAACATATAAAAGCTGATTCAGAGGTTCGACAATATCATCGATGCATGCGACATTATAATTTGCCGTGGCAGCAAACACATATCGACGGTCTAACACCGTTAATAAAAGATTGTGGCAAATGCCAGCGAAAATAATAAGAGATAGCGGTTTGTTAAATCGTGCCCTAAACGCACTTCCTATCGAATTACATATTCCTGACTATCAGTTTTGCGGACCGGGAACTCATTTAGAAACACGATTGGCTAGAGGCGATCGAGGTATCAATCCATTGGATGCCGCGTGTCGCGAGCGCGACATAGTTTATTCTCGCAGCAACGATCTCGGCCAACGACACGTTGCAGATAATATACTCGCCACGAAAGCGCGAACATGTATTACCGCGAAAGATTCGAGTCTTGGCAAAAGAGCAGCCGCTACAGCTGTTTGGGCGGCTATGAAAGCAAAGACAAAATTCGGTATGAGGATAAAAACAAAAAAATCGACAAAGAAAAAGACTGCGAAAAAACGAATACTTCCTATAGCGAAGCACGGTGGTATCTTACCAATTTTACCATTATTGGGAGTTTTCGGTTCGTTGGCTGGCGGAGCAGCGGGAATCGCGAAGGCGGTGAATGATAGCAAGGTGGCGCAACGTCAGCTCGAAGAAATGCAACGTCATAATCGCACCATGGAAGGTCACGGACTTTATCTCGCTCCATACAAGCGTGGACGAGGGTTCTCAACAGCAGCTAAGAAAAAAAACGTCAAAATAACGGTAAAAATGCCTGCCGATGTAACAACCAATGTACAATTGGAACAACTTGCAAGACGTATGCATATACCATTCTTTAGAGGCGTTTTCATGCGCAATAATTTACCGATAAACCGTGTACGACGAAATGAGGGCGGTATCGTCAATTTGGATGATGTCGATAGTTCCGATACTCATTGGGTAGCGTATGCAAAGAGGGGAGATCGGGCAGCATATTTTGATAGTTTCGGAAATCTTCGACCGCCCAAGGAATTAGTGCGATATTTTGGACAGAATGTTGCAAATATAGAATACAATCACACTCCTATCAAAAATATAATCAAAGTATTTGTGGACAATTGTGTCTATGATTTCTTCAAACGGTCGATGATCGAAATAAATTTAAAGCCTGACAATTCAGCGTCGCGACTCAGTATTCGTTGGACAGTTTTCCAGCATGTCACTCACACTTACGTTGACTGTCAAGAATAGCGTTATTGCTATAAGTTACTTTCCGGCTATAGATTTAAACGATGACGATTATGAGCTTGATTTAACGGACTTTGAAACTTATCATACGATATCGAACTTGAATTCTTGGAATAATAAATTTTACTTTCATAACGATGACAAGGAAATTACGATTTCCGAGGGATCGTACGAATTACACGCTATAAACGAGTATCTCCGACGTGCAATTTTACGACATCGACGCGTAGTTGATTCCAACGATATTGTTGATGACAAAGATGTCGCGCGAGAAGAGAATGAAGATGATATCGAAGAACATGGCGAATATCCAATAATGCTTCGCGCTAATCATAATACGCTAAAGAGTGAAATCAAATGTGTCTGTAGAATAAATTTTAGTAAACCAGACAACGTTGGATCGTTGTTGGGATTCTCATCGAATAATATATTACAACTTCGGAAATGGCACGAATCGGATGTACCGATAAATATTATTAACGTAAATATTACTCGTATAGAATACAGCGTAACCACTGGCGCGTACAGCAATGACAAGCGCGTACACATGATACATGAATTTTCACCCAGTGTGCCACCAGAATATAAGATATCGGAAACTCCAGCACAGATCATTTATCTACCGATCGTCGCATGGAGCATTACTGATTTAACGATACGCATTGTTGATCAAGAAGGACATTTGCTCGATTTTCGAGGAGAGGAAATTACCGTAAGATTGCATATACGGTGGCGGCAAAAATAAAGCGTGTGACAAATGAAATGCTTGTATTGAACGAAAACACGGAGCACGCGAGAAACAATATCTTTACGAAGGATAATATTTTTGCGAGAAGGCGAGTGGCTGCGGTATTGGGTGACAATAATCGGATATCTGGTTACGCTAAAAAGAAGCTCAGCGCGTTGAATAACGAATTTTTAAAATCATTGGGATTTGTCGTACGAAATATTTGAACAATATGATTGACATCTTGAATATCGGAGGCGAGCCGATCTTTGACGATCGTATCGTCAAGATTGAGACTCATACGTACAATCCATACGCCAACACAACGCGTTGGAACAATAACGACGAGATACCAATACCGATACAACACCAGGATTTGTACACGTTATCATGTGAAAGTTTTCTATGCATCGAGGGAAAGTTGACGGTGCATAAAGTGGATGAAGGCGGAAGAGTGGTATTGGGAAACAATTTTGTCGCGTTTATGTTTGATGAACTTTGATATGAACTGGACGGTGTGGAAATTGACCGCAACAGAAACGTTGGAATAACTTCCACGATTAAAAACTATGTCTCTCTAACAGCCGAGGAAGGTAAAATCTTGGAGAATGCTGCGTGGAATATGTCCCATAATGCTGTTGAATCTTACTTCAACTTTTGCGTGCCGCTAAACATACTACTGGGTTTTTGCGAAGATTATAAGCGAGTTGTGATTAACGCTCGTCACGAATTATTTCTGATATGTTCGCGCAACGGCAACAATTGCATATTTGGACATGCTTCGACTGAAGCTGATATCGAATTATTCAAGATACAATGGCGTATGCCTCATGTAATATTGAGCGAGGTCAATAAACTATCCTTGCTACGCGCATTGGAAAGCGGGAGATACTTGAAGATGAGTTTTCGCTTTTGGGATCTATACGAATTTCCTCTATTGCATAATACGACTAAGCATTCGTGGACCGTGAAAGCCGCCTTTCAGCTGGAGAAGCCGCGATACGTGATCTTTGCGCTGCAGACTGGCAGAAAAAATGCTGTGTCAAAAAATATTACTACATTCGATGACTGTAAATTGACCAACGTTAAACTCTATCTAAACTCTGAATTTTATCCCTACCATGATTGGATTTAGATTTCGATAAAAATGGATTCGCCCTCTTGTTTGATATGTACTCTCATGTTCGCAAATCTTATTATGGATGTGATAATGATGATGTGCTATTAAACATTTCAAAATTTCTACATTGCGGTCCTCTTGCGGTTATTGATTGCTCGCGACAAAACGAGTCTGTCAAAAATTCTACCGTGGACGTGAGATAAGAGTTTGAGTGCAAGGAGGATATACGGGCAAATACTACTGCCTACTGTCTCATCTTGCACGATCGCGTTGTTGAATATTGCCCATTGACCAACGTAGTTCATAAAATTACCTAGATCAGCAAATATCCCCTCCAATGTCAAAAAATATATAAAGATTGAGATTTTGACGATCGACAGCAGTCGTACATCATTCTTGCAGTAATATTATCAGCATGATCGCGCCAACGTTTGTGGATCTGCAAGGATTCATTATCGGGAGAAACATTATCGTGAAGGAAATAGCGATACTGATAAATGGATTTGTTCTCTCTCATTACTTTTTTGCAAGTCCCATACCATAGGGTGTGCTTACAAAATCTGAGAGATACCAAGCTTAATGGCTAATCGGACATCACCATGGACTTCAATGGGAAGATGGAAAACATACAGCTTCGCTAGGCGTTTGATTACGAGAGCTGTGATGGGTGCGACAGAAGAGGAAGATGGAGCATCTCCTACCGTGTACGTTAAAGAACGCGAAAAACGAGAATGGCTGGCCGATATACTTGACGATGATGCAAGAAACGATGTTATTATTGAGACCTTGGATGTGGACTATGAAGATATCACTTCGTTAAATAAGCTAGATGTTACTAATACTACGCGCTGTGAAAAACATTTAAAAAATTGCGCTTTACAAAATGTATTTAAAATATTCAATGGACGAATGATCATAAAGGTTCACCTAAACATTATTTAGAATAAACTATTTTAAAAATATATTTTTATTTTCTTTTATTCTTCCCTTTTCCTTGTTCTTATCCCAGTATGCGAGTATTAAATTTCAGTACGTGACGTTAGATAGCAGCGTCAGCCATTTAATTAAAATATAAATGTTACATGTCTATAGACATACAATTTTTAAAATATTTATTTTATTGGTATATAAGTAATTAATTTGTCGTTTCATGTAGTTGATATTGGTTCGATAGTTGTTCAATAGCTGTTCGATAGCTGTTCGATAGCTGTTCAAAGTGGTTCGATGGCTGTTCGATAGCTCTTCGATAACTGTTCGATAGCCGTTCAATAGCCGTTCGATAGCTGTTCGATAGCTGTTCAAAGCTGTTCGATAGCCGTTCGATAGTCGTCCGATAGCTGTTCAAAGCTGTTCGATAGTGGTTCAAAAGCTGTTCGATAGTACTGTAATAGTGGTTTACATATTATAGTGTTACGTCCAGACTCGGGGAAGGATGAGTCGACGGAAGGGCGCAACAACTATTCTTTATTTTCCCAAAATTAAACGTCTCGTGGCGTTTGGAATCGGGTCGAACGAACTGACAGGTCTGAAAAGCAGGTAAACGACTGAGTCGCTATTACGCTGGTTATTCAGACATTCGTTCGGTGGTCCCTTTTCGGTAAGAGAATTTAATCTCTTTTACGCGGGATGGGATCAAGTGCGATCTTTCGACTAGGAATGAGTGGAGGTTTAATAAAGAGTTATTTTGATTTTTGAATTAACAAAATATAAATTTATTTATTTTAAAGTAAATGGATATACATGATTATATAAGAAAAATGAAAATAAAATATAATTTCTTGGTGAGTGTACATGTGTATGTGTGTTTTTTAATTCGCGGGTGTTACATCAATACGGAGGACATCAGTCAGAAATGCAATGGAATGATTTTACTGTTAAATTTAGAATCTGACTGGGTGATACAAAGTCGTGGTTTAATTAAATAAATAAGAAACAAGCAAATGTGTGTGTGTGTGACTGAGACAGGAAATATGTAGTCATGGAGGGAGCGAATGAAGGGGGATATTTCAGTTACTCTAATCTTGCTAGAATGAAGCGGATTCTAAATCTGGTAGTTCGTTGCAGAATTCGTCTATGGCTTTTAGGAATTCTGCTTCTGAACACTGCAAGGAGGATGGGGGTGAGTTGTGCAAAAGGACGGTTGATAGGGATGAGAAGGAACGTGGGGAAAGCGGAGGTTCGGTCGCTGGAGTGATATAGTCGGGAAAATAGAGAGGGGAGTAACTGGGGGAGGGGTGTCTTGGCGAGGAAGGGAGAGTGGATTCAGCGGATATGCGTAGCGGCCTTTTATTATGCGTGTTGCAAAATTCGCAGTTTAACGGACGGCGAGTCCTCCGACTCCTGCGAATTGCTATTCGGCTGGATCTTATTGTATATGTAGTACCGGATCTGGTTTTCACTACGAAACCAGAGTGCGTGTAATGTAGCGCTTATTTATTAATGGTATAAATGAAATGGATGAATGTGACTTACTTTTTATTTTGAAAGTGGAAGAGGCAAGTTTATAGTTTAGACTGGGTTTGTGCCTTGTGGGTCGCTCTGGTTGCGGTTGACCAACGATGATGGTGGATGAGGACACTGGTATAGCACTATTAACTCTGATTTTTGCGTATCGCGGTGCCAAGGCATTTAAAAAAGACTATGTCGAACCCGGAGAGCAAGTACGTAAGTAAATAAGCAAGTGCGTGAGTAAGTAAGCGTATGTCCCTTCGAGTCCTCTTTTTATATCTCTCTTTTCGGGGTGTATTCTAATTTCTAAGAGTGGGAATCTTCCAAAACTTTAACGAATTAAAAGTTGTGCCAGTGTCTTCATTAGGCGGGGTGTTTCTCCTACTTTTCAAATTTTCACTCCTGACGATCGTCGATTGGTGATCAGTTCAGAGTCCCTTGAGCTCTAGGTTTCCCTTATGCACGTGATTTGATTCAGACAAAGTCCAAATGTGACGTCACAGAAGTTTCGTCATTATTGATTTAGTTGTATTCATCGGGTATTTTGTGAGAATCTTATTATCTTTTCGTTATCGGCTTTTTTTATTCCGTTGGAGAATTCCACTGCGAGGGTATCTACTGGTTTATATTTGTTTTTAGGCGACCGGCGCGGCTTCGTCGCGTCGTTCTCACGATTACTCGTAGATATAGATATTGATAAGTGACTAAATGTTAAGGAATGTGTGACGCAGGATGCTCTATCTACCGACCGACTCATTTCTATCACCGATCGATTGTCATTGCCGCAACTTTGTGGAAGGAAGGAATCGTGGAGTCGCCAGGACGTAACACCCCCGGCCTTAGACAAATGTTGGGGAGAAGCCCGACATTTGCAAAAATCAAATAGATTCCTTCCTTTCGTAGCTAACTAAAGTATCCTAATTGTATGTGGTTTCGTGCATGCTGATTTGTTTATTAAGAAGGAGGAAAGAGAAGGCGACCACCAAAAACCCCTTCCTTCTTTCCTTCGTCCTTCTTTTACATTTTTAGTTAATTATTATATTATATATATATATGAATTTAATACAAAACTATCTTTTCTTATGCGTGCCCATTTTGTGGCGTAAAGAAAAAGAAATTGTATGTATGTTGTAATGTTTACCTGACTATTAATGATAAGGTTGGGTCTTCGGCTGGAGGTTTTATTGCTCTGTGAGAGAGATAGGATATTCTTTTCTTTCTTCTTCCCTTTTGTGTTGTTGGTGTCGTCTGAACAGCATATGTTCTGCTTGTCGGGAAGATTTTTTATATTTGGCTTGGATTCTCGTTCATTACGAGCAATTAGCCATTGACTAGGATTCCATGTTGGATCCCATAGTAGAATGTCCAAGCTTCAGTTGCCCGGAGCTGAGTTAAAACTGGATTTGCTGATAGATATGCAATGCTGACTTGTCAATCGACAAATGCTGGAGTAGTTGTTTTTTTTTCTCTTTTTTTTTATGACATGTTATACATGTATATATATATCTCTCTCTTTAGCTTGCTGATATTAGTCGGCACCCCCCTTTTATAACCACTGGTCAGGTAACACTGTTCTAAAGTTTCAGAGAAGATAGTTCTGTTTTTGCTAGTTAGTTAATGTAAAAATAGGATACGATGATATTATAAAATATATATGATAGTAAGATTGAAAAAAAAACCCCTTTTTTTTTTGAAATTATAATGAAGGAAATTATTGTTACCGTGAATATATATATATATATGTATATATATATATATATATATATTCTTTTTTCAGCTAAAAGCATTTTTTTTTTAATTCTTTTTTTTTTATTATTATTATTATTACTACAATAGTATATATATATATGAAGATTACTATTATTATTAATACTATAGGATATATATATATATTTTTTTTATTTTATATTTGTATTTCTATATTAATAAAAAAAAATGGTGGTTAAGTAAAAGGCTCCCCCTCATTTTACAAGTGGGGGAATACGTCTGCCGCTGCGTCATCGATGAGTCGCGCGTGTCCCAGCTGGATTAATGAGTCCCGCAGGTTGTGGGCCCCCTCGGTATTCTCATCGTAAATCATCAGTTTTACCATGGCTTCTCTTTCGCCCAGAGGATGGATAATCTGTATCCACCCCTCTTGGTGATCTCCGAGAATCTTGCACAGCAGTCGCGTTTTTTCGGGCCATTCCGTAGCTCTTCTTACTACGGGGCCCGTGTGCGCCAAGCCGCATTTGTTGCTCTGCCATGGCAATTCCCGGAATCTGTCCTCCAGCAAGTATACTTGGCCCATCGGTTTCCAGACTGCCATGTCCCAGTCCCGCAGAGATATTTTTACCATGGACGTCGCTGTGTTTACTCTTGTAATGAGACCGCGTTGCCATATGTTTTTTATTTGAATGGCGCACAATTCATCTTCCCTCAAGTCTTCGGGCCAACAGTGGAGGTAATGACTTCGTCGGTCCATCCGGAAGTTAAGCTCTTCGATGAGCTCTACTAGGTCTCTCTGTCCGTTTTTCAGTTGGACCCAGAAGAGTAATGGGGACTCTATGCGAGTTATCCATACTTCTAATCGTCCGCGGGTTAACTCGTGGGTATTGATGTTCTTGATTTCCATTTTCTAAAAAATAGGTAAGACTAGTTTGATATAATTGGAAAGGTTTTAAGAGGGGCCCACTGGTTTAGGTTGATGGAGAGGAAGAGAGGAGAAGACGTTTAGTGATTGAATATTTTCGTCTCCTTTTTTCTTATTATATATATATATATATATATATATATATATATATATATATATATATATACATCTTAATATATATATATTTTTTTTTCTTTTTATATATTTTTTTTTTTTATTGTATTGCTATTATTACTATTAATGAACAAAAAAAAATAAAAATAAAAATTGATTTTTTTTTTTCTCCTTTTTATTCTCTTATCTCTAATGTATAGGTAGAGTTTTCTTCCGGCCGTAGTAGAGGATATACCGCATTCATCTCCATGGCGCTATGGGTTTCTTGTTTAGTGAGTTTTATTGCTTTATTATCTTCCTGCGGTGCGCTTGGCGGTGGTGGTGGTGGTGGATTCGGCTGTTGTCTTTCAGGTCGCCCCCGTCTTCCCAGATGTAATAAAAGATTTGTAAGAGAATCCCAGATCGCTCCAAGTAGATATATTGACCATCCGTACACGGTATGTAAGGCATATCCGTGCACAATTGTGTCTAATATTAACTTGGAAACTCTTGCAATTAGATATATGCCGAGTAGTCCAGCGCTGATATTGCCGAAAAATAGAAACTTATTCCAGAATTTTTTCCAAGCGGAAGCGGCTATCTTTTCCATTGATGCTTCATCTAACAGATTGGAAATGGAGCCCCCTGTAGAGAGGTGGATCTTCCCATTACTCCTCTTGCTACGGTGTTGAGTACTGATGGTCGCTCAGCCGGAAACATTATATGATCTCTAAGATCTCTTAACTCTCCTTCAGAATATATGCCACTGGTGGCTAGTAACCCTGGGTTGATGTACTTCCAAGTAGGCTTGGTTAATGGTTTCATAATCGTTGGTGGTAAAGTATCTACCGGATTAGGTATAAATTTGTACCATGAATCTCCTAAGAGGTACATGGCAGGTGCAAATGGATTGCATGCAGTTTGTGTTCCGTGTTGTAATAATATATGAGTCTGAGGCGTTAAGAAATGTGTTCGATTTTCTCGGATTACTGGTAATTGATCGTAACATTCTTTTGTTCTTGCGAGTTTTACATCTATTGGTACGCATTTGACTATGTGAATTACTTCCCCTGCTAAAAGAGCCATATATCCAGGTCCTTTCATTAGATGATATGCGAAAATATCAGGTGCTTGAGTAGCTATTGCTAATGCGTTGTGTAGCATTCGTTTTTCTAAATTACATTGGTGTAGTAATAAATTTCTGTAAAGTTCGTTTATTTGAGTGCGGACGTGTTTCTCTACGTATACGAATTTAGAATTCATATAGGTAAAGATATCGAGATTTGAGATTCCAGATTGCTTTTTAAAAACAGTGGTACCGCGTACGGTCTCGAAAATTAATAGTTTAGGATGCTCTGTTGTTATTAATGAATATCCACATGTATTGTATTTTCCTTTGCTAGTCAGTGCGAATACTGTGTCTTGTGTGGTTAAAGAGTAAACTGTTTGCGGATGATCTTTATCTTTATCGACTATTTTGTATGCGTACCCCTCGAATAATATTCCGAAATTATAAAGTTTGCAAGTATCGGTAGGTACTGGATCCCAATACGTATCTCCTCCTTCTACATCTGTACAATGTGTGGAGCCAAGTTTACATGCTACACCCGACCTGAGCTGCACTCGGTTAGTGTTTATTTTTACGTCTGCTATATAATCTTGTAGTGTAATTCTTACGCTTGCAAGTACTATTACGTCTGTCCATGTTCCATAAGGATCGGAATATGCTCCTCCGATACAGCCTCCGTCGTTGTCCACACTGCCAGCGAGTGTTATTGGACGTGTAGTGGTTTGATTTGATTTTAAGCCAGTTATATAAGTATTTGCCATTTGATAGGTACCATAATCGTGCATTCTTCTGCATATATCGCGAGGTATTTCTTCTATGTATGAATATTTTCTATTATATACATCCATGGTGTGAGAGAACATTCCACATTTTTTTATTAATCGGTCAATTTCAACTTTACACTGTATTACTTTCACAGATTCAAATTCGTTAATTTGGAGCAACTGTATATATACTTGTTCACGTTTAACATTTTGCGGTGGAATGTCACACTGTTCGATGGTTAATAAAGATAGTGTCGTTAGATTTGCTGAAGAAGATCCGCAGTCATACCCTATTATTCCAAGAGTTTGATAAATTTTTATTAGCACTATCAGTATCGCAATTAGTCGCTTAATGTTGAGGTCCATCTGAAAGTTTACATAATTATTTCTTTGATAATTATTCCTTATCGGTAGGTTTGATATATGAAATTCGTAAGCGGTTAGGATGTACAACTCGGCTATTTTTCTTTATTCTAATTTTGACGTTATTTTTATTAAAAATTTCTAGAACTTCGTGAGGCCCAGTATATTGATCTCCGAATTTGCCCGGTTTTGGACCTTTTAATAAAAATACTTGATCTCCCGGTTTAAAAGTTTGTGGGTTGATTTTTCTATCGTAATAATTTTTTGATTTAATTTTAGCTTGAATAACGTTATCGCGTGCATTTCCCTGAATTGCGTGAAGTTGAGTTACAAGATTTATTAAATATTCGTCGTAATTTGCTAATTTATCCCCAGGAGGTAGAAGTTCGTTCGATGGAACACGTGCTATCTTTCCAAAAACCAGCTCATATGGAGTGTGCTTTGTTGCTTCATGTACGCTCGTATTATAATTAAACATGGCAAGGCTAATCCATCTATCCCATTGTTTTTGTTCATTCGCGTATTGTTTTAAATATTCGCCTAATGCGTGATGTGATCTTTCTAATGATCCGTTTGATTGAGGATGGAAGGCTGTTGTGCGAAATTTGCGAATTTTAAATAATTTTGCAATTTTCTTTATTAGATCGCTAAGGAAATTTCTGCCTTGATCTGTTAATATTGCTTTTGGTGCTCCAAGTACGCAAATAAATCGATCTACAAAAGCTTCTGCGATGGTTTCGGAAGTTTGATTCGGTAATGGTATTCCCATGCAAAATTTAGTTAATTGATCTTGTAATGTTAGAATATATTCGTTTCCCCTTTCAGTTTTAGGTAAAGGGCCTACGATATCCATGGCTACTTTATCAAAAGAAGATCCTGGTGTATCTGTGATTATCATTGGTTGTTTCGTTTTTACTCGTACAAGTTTTTTCAATTGACATTGTAAACATTGCTGTATATACCGTTGAACATCTGCTTTCAAGTTTTCCCAGTAATAATTATGTTTTATTCTGTTATAAGTTTTTGTGACTCCCCGGTGTCCTCCCGTCGGTAAGCAATGCATTTCACTGATTATAACGGAACGTAAATCTTTCGGTGGATATTTAATTAGTCCGTGGCAAATAATAACTTTAGTAGGAGCGTCAGTGAATATTGATTGTATATGTGATTTGACGTCATTCCATGGAACATTATTAATAAACTCGGTTTTTGCAATACTAAATGTTTCTAATTTTAAATCTTCGGTTATTTTCCGTAAGTCTGTTAAGATTTTACCAATTTGTTTAAGAGTAGCTGTAGGGCCTTCTCGTTGTTCTTCGCTGACAAGTAAAACCACATGATAATGATTTTTATATTTTATGGCCTTAACCTTTCCTAGAACAAGGGATCCTAGGTTTGGAAGCTCTTTTCGTTCGAAAAGTTTTTGTGAGCCTGAATCTAAAGGTCTTCCCTGGGTGTCGACGAAATATACTATATTATCTTTTCGTAAAAATAATAATTCTCGAGAGTCTATGACATTACCATGAATTATTCTATTTTCAATAAATGCAGATTTCGTTTTTCTTGATTTTAAATTTTTGTTAATAATATTTTGTTCATTTTCTTCTTCGTCTTCTTTTTCACTGTCAGAAATTTTATCAGGCGGATCATTTCTTTCTTCGATTTCTTCGATCTCTCCCTCGTCACTATGCAATTCGTTGGTTATTTTATTTTGCTCAATACTTTGTCTTGCAGTTCGGCTTCTTGTTTGAATTTTATTTTGTTTAGGAGGATCGTGTATTAAAGTTCAGTAATTGATAAATAATCTGGTTCGTTTAATTCTGTTTGTGTAAATGGAAGAGTATCGTTATTGTTATTTAATAAATTGCTTTCAGCTATTATTTCTTCGTTTTCCTCCATATCGGAAAGATATAAATGGAAGTCGTCATCTTCTTCTTCTTCTTCGCTATCGGATTTTTCTAATAGTTCGGCAATTAATCGTGCATCTTTAGGGTTATCTGGGTTTAAAAGTTTCTTGTTTTTTATAATTTTACAATCTATTTCTTCGATATTTACAGGATTTCTGGATAATGCGTCTGCGTTTACGTTTGTTTTTCCCGCTTTGTATACAACCTCATAATCATATTCTGCTAATTTTAATCTCCAACGAAGTATTCGCATATTTGCGTCTTGTGCGTTTTTAAACCACATCAATGGTTTATGATCTGTAACTAAAGTGAATTTTCTTCCGTATAAGTATGGTCGAAAATGTTTAACGCAATATACAATAGCTAGTGCTTCTTTTTCGTATGTATCGTATTTTAATTCATTATCTGTTAAGGTTCGTGAGACGTATGCTATCGGTAGGTCTTTATTTATCTCTCCTTGTGATAATATTCCTCCGACGGCTATTCCAGATGCATCGGTCGTTAAAATGAATGATTTGGAAAAATCTGGGTATTGCAGTACTGGCTCTTCGCACAGTTTTTGTTTTAAAATTTCAAAAGATTCTTCTTGCACAGATGTCCACTCGAAGCGGGTGTCGTTTTTTAATAAATTTGTTAATGGTTTGGCGAATTTGGAAAAATTCGGTATAAAGCGTCTGTAATATCCTGCAAGTCCTAAAAATTGTTTAATATTCCTAGGTGTTTTTGGTCTTGGAAATCGTTGTACCGCTTCTAATTTTTTCGGATCTGGTTTTACTCCGTCTTTACTGATTACGTGTCCCAGATAAGTTACTTCTGTTTTTAAAAATTCGCATTTGTCTGGCTGTAATTTTAAATTAGCTTCTCGAAGACGTTCCATTAAAGCGTTGTATTTTCTTTCGTGTTCTTCTAAAGACGTTGCATAGATAACAATATCGTCCATATAAACGAATAATTCTTTGTCTTGTAGCCCAGTTAATACTAAGTCCATTAGGCGCTGGAAAGTAGCCGGAGCATTTTTTAGACCGAACGGCATTCGGTCGAATTCGTAATGTCCAAAAGGAGTAGTGAAAGCTGTTTTATGACCATCTTCGCGGTCCATTTTTATTTGATGAAATCCAGATGCTAAATCGCATACTGAAAAATATCGAGCTCCTCCTAATTGGTCTAATATATCGACGATATTTGGTAAAGGATATGCGTCTCCGATAGTTTTATCATTTAAAGCGCGAAAATCTAATACCATTCTCCATCGTTTATTTCCTTTGGAGTCTTCTTTCTTAGGTACAATCCATATAGGCGTGTTATATGGTGATTATGAGTGTTTTACAATTCCTCCTTCTAACAGTTCTTCTACCTGCTTGTTTATTTCCTCTTTATGAATTTGCAGAAATCGATACTGACGAGTGTTTATTGGTTGGTCATCTGTAGTAGGTATTCGATGTTGTAATACGTGAGTTGCGGTTAATTTTTCTCCAGGAATATGAAATCGATCTTGACTGTCCGTTATTAATTTTATAATGCTTTTTCTCTCTGCTTCATTTAAATGTTCTAATCGCAATGATTCTATGATTTCGGCGGGTCGATTCTTTCTTTTTCTTCGGAGATTGTTAGACAATTATGCAAATTATAATTTCCAACTTCTTGTTTTCTTTTATATCTTGTTTTGCGTTTTCGCATAAATTTTTCTAAAATTTCTTGAGATTTATTCAACAAGAATATAAGGATTTTTGAAGACGGTTTATTTTTATTTTTCATATTTCGTAGATTCGAATTTTTAATATTTAAATTATATTTTTGAGCCTCTTCAAGGAGGTCTTTTATTGTAACATGAGAGGTTTTTAATTCATTATCATTTTCTTCTTTAAATAATCCAACCTTAGGAAATTTGATATCTAGGGAGGATAAAGGACTTCTCCCCTTTTTGGAATAAGGTTTTGCCGAAATACGTAGTGAGGTTTTATAATTTTCCTCCTCGCAATCGACGGAGCTAGGATTTTCTGACAAGGTTTGGAAATTTCCCTCCGAAATCCTAGAATTATTCCCTTCTTGAGAGGATTGGTAATTTCTCTCTTCGAGGGTTTTTAAATTAATTAAATTTTTAGGAGAGGTTTGGTAATTTCCCCCTCCAGGAATGGTTGGATTTATTAGATTTTCAGAAGAGGTTTGGTAATTTCCCTCTCCAAAGATTTTTGAATCATTCAATTCTTTATTTTTCCTCTCAGTTTTATTTTTTATCATTTCTTTATTTTTAATTTTATTCTTATTTTTATTTCCTTCTTTATTTAAGGTTTGTTCTTCGTCTTCATAATTAATTTTTTCGATAATAATATTTTCTTCTTTCATATTTTCACCTTCATTTTCAATATTCATATTATTTTCATAATCGTCGAATTTGTAGGTAGTTTCTTCTTCCTTATTGCTTGGTTCTTCTGGACTATTTAGAGCCTCAATTTTTTAATCATGATCGTCTAATAATTCGCTCAATGATTTTAGGCGCAAAGTTGGAACATGTACTTCCGCCTCTTCATCTAAAGTACTTATAACGTTTAAATATGCCTTTCCGGCAACGTTCTCCACGATGGTGTCTCCCAAATAAATTCCATGTGCCACCTTTAGTCTCGGTATATATCCTACTTTTAGTTCTGGATTTTCTATTCTTACATAAAATAATGATTCGGATCGCGGAGCTACTATAATGGCTTCAGGTGATAAGAAAGGTATGTTGATTCCGGAGACATCCAAGTGCCCTTGTGCGTAATCTATTTTCGATGAAGTTTGTTTAAAGAAATCGTTTCCTAATATGCCGGATTGTGAGATTGGAAAATCGTTAGATACAATATGAAATATAACCGGTATTTCAAAAAGAGTTAATGTAATTTCACCTAAGGTGTACACAGGATAATTATTTATACCGTTCAACTTGAGGATATTAGTGTAATTAATATTTATTTCTTCGGGAACGAGATTTTCTTTAATTATATTAGGTCCAGATCCCGTGTCTAGCATAAAAGTTATGCTAGTAGTTAAATTATCGGTGTTGATTTGAACGGTAGGCACGCGACTATGTTTGTCGAGGTTTACAGTCACGGGCCTTATGGTGGTTCTATCCTTGTCTACTTGGCTACCTGAGTTTTGGACGGGTGCGGCTCTCGTTCGGACCCCTGCTGTGCACCCGACGTCGAGGGGCCGTTGTAGTTTCCCTGATTATTTTCTTTTTTCCGAAAATTACTGGCATGGCGTAATTGACAATTTTCGAGAAGATGACCTTGCTCCTTGCAATAGCGGCAGAATAAAGAATTCCTAGATCCCGTTTGCTGGTTTAGTTTTGATAGACAATCTTTTGCAATGTGTCCGAAGTTGTTGCAAATTTGACAAGTTACGCGAGTTTTATTTCCCGCATAACGTTGTTCGTTCTGTTTCTTCCAGCAATTATTTGCAGAATGGCCGGGTCTTTCGCACCATTGACAAATTACCGAGATTTTATTGTTATTGGTTGTATTATTCTGTCGGCAAGATTTTGCATCATGGCCGGATTTTAAGCATAATTGACAAGTTATTATTTTCCCTTGAACTACATTTACCGGTCGGCGTTGTTGTGGATCGCGAAAGCGGCATTTCTCTGCTCCATGCCCACGTTTTTTACAAATTTGACATACTAATATCGCGGTTCCGAAATCAATCTGGTTGTTAACTTGTTGAGATGTTTGTAAATATTTCTTGCAGTTACTGCCTACGTGCCCTTCCTTATAACAGATTTGACAAATTTCTTTTAGACTGTTAGTTTTCTGTCTACCTGAACTGTTATCTATTCCCTGTCGTAAATTTGTCATTTCTCGGAGCTCTCTCTCTATCCTTAAAGCGTCGGCTGCAGTTTCTTGTACATTTAATAAATTTCTTGCAACTCGTTGTTCAATTTCTGGTTTTAACCCTCTAATAAAGCACTTGCACATGTCCTTTTCTAATGATGCTTTAATATTTTGGTCAGACGACACGTTTCCCGAACTTCTATATGTTTCTAAAATTTGTTTTCCAAGAATCTTTACTCTATTTGCATAAGTAATTACATCTTCATCACCCTTTTGATATATACAACCCAATTCCCCTTGTAATTGATAAACGTTTTTTGCTGGTCCATAAATTTGTTTTAAATATTTAGTTAATTGAGAAACGCTATCAAAATCTTGACCTTGTATAGTTCGGCGAGCCTCCCCTATTATCCTGGTTCTTATTATTTTAGTAAACTGTAATTCAGCCTCACTAGGCAACATAGATTTTGCTTCTTCACATCCCTCGATAAAATAATTTAATGGAATATTTTGACCGTCGAAATAAGGGACGGCTTCGACCGCGTATTTCAAAGTAGCGAAAGGATTATTTTGAGTCATGTTGCCGTCGGTACCGCTCGGGTCTTTCTTTTTTTCGTATTTATTAAATTCAGGTATAATAGTCTTATCGCAGGAATCGGCAAAATGAGACTCGGCCGCTATTTCGCTAAACTTTTTCTCAAAATCTTTATCAATTACGGTTTCGTCTAATGAAAAATTAATGTTTTTAGTAGTTTTATTAGGAGTGGAAGTGTGATGTGTTTCTGATTTGTTAGATTTTGTTCGATTGTATGTGTCTTGAGCAAGCTGAAAATTTCGTTCTACTTCGTCTTTATCAGCTGTACCTCTTGTCCCTTTACTCATTCCAGTTTAAAAGATCGCACATTACAATCCCGGACGAGCCCCCAAAATTTAAAGAGCAGTATGTTACGTCCAGACTCGGGGAAGGATGAGTCGACGGAAGGGCGCAACAACTATTCTTTATTTTCCCGAAATTAAACGTCTCGTGGCGTTTGGAATCGGGTCGAACGAACTGACAGGTCTGAAAAGCAGGTAAACGACTGAGTCGCTATTACGCTGGTTATTCAGACATTCGTTCGGTGGTCCCTTTTCGGTAAGAGAATTTAATCTCTTTTACGCGGGATGGGACCAAGTGCGATCTTTCGACTAGGAATGAGTGGGGGTTTAATAAAGAGTTATTTTGATTTTTGAATTAACAAAATATAAATTTATTTATTTTAAAGTAAATGGATATACATGATTATATAAGAAAAATGAAAATAAAATATAATTTCTTGGTGAGTGTACATGTGTATGTGTGTTTTTTAATTCGCGGGTGTTACATCAATACGGAGGACATCAGTCAGAAATGCAATGGAATGATTTTACTGTTAAATTTAGAATCTGACTGGGTGATACAAAGTCGTGGTTTAATTAAATAAATAAGAAACAAGCAAATGTGTGTGTGTGTGACTGAGACAGGAAATATGTAGTCATGGAGGGAGCGAATGAAGGGGGATATTTCAGTTACTCTAATCTTGCTAGAATGAAGCGGATTCTAAATCTGGTAGTTCGTTGCAGAATTCGTCTATGGCTTTTAGGAATTCTGCTTCTGAACACTGCAAGGAGGATGGGGGTGAGTTGTGCAAAAGGACGGTTGATAGGGATGAGAAGGAACGTGGGGAAAGCGGAGGTTCGGTCGCTGGAGTGATATAGTCGGGAAAATAGAGAGGGGAGTAACTGGGGGAGGGGTGTCTTGGCGAGGAAGGGAGAGTGGATTCAGCGGATATGCGTAGCGGCCTTTTATTATGCGTGTTGCAAAATTCGCAGTTTAACGGACGGCGAGTCCTCCGACTCCTGCGAATTGCTATTCGGCTGGATCTTATTGTATATGTAGTACCGGATCTGGTTTTCACTACGAAACCAGAGTGCGTGTAATGTAGCGCTTATTTATTAATGGTATAAATGAAATGGATGAATGTGACTTACTTTTTATTTTGAAAGTGGAAGAGGCAAGTTTATAGTTTAGACTGGGTTTGTGCCTTGTGGGTCGCTCTGGTTGCGGTTGACCAACGATGATGGTGGATGAGGACACTGGTATAGCACTATTAACTCTGATTTTTGCGTATCGCGGTGCCAAGGCATTTAAAAAAGACTATGTCGAACCCGGAGAGCAAGTACGTAAGTAAATAAGCAAGTGCGTGAGTAAGTAAGCGTATGTCCCTTCGAGTCCTCTTTTTATATCTCTCTTTTCGGGGTGTATTCTAATTTCTAAGAGTGGGAATCTTCCAAAACTTTAACGAATTAAAAGTTGTGCCAGTGTCTTCATTAGGCGGGGTGTTTCTCCTACTTTTCAAATTTTCACTCCTGACGATCGTCGATTGGTGATCAGTTCAGAGTCCCTTGAGCTCTAGGTTTCCCTTATGCACGTGATTTGATTCAGACAAAGTCCAAATGTGACGTCACAGAAGTTTCGTCATTATTGATTTAGTTGTATTCATCGGGTATTTTGTGAGAATCTTATTATCTTTTCGTTATCGGCTTTTTTTATTCCGTTGGAGAATTCCACTGCGAGGGTATCTACTGGTTTATATTTGTTTTTAGGCGACCGGCGCGGCTTCGTCGCGTCGTTCTCACGATTACTCGTAGATATAGATATTGATAAGTGACTAAATGTTAAGGAATGTGTGACGCAGGATGCTCTATCTACCGACCGACTCATTTCTATCACCGATCGATTGTCATTGCCGCAACTTTGTGGAAGGAAGGAATCGTGGAGTCGCCAGGACGTAACACCCCCGGCCTTAGACAAATGTTGGGGAGAAGCCCGACATTTGCAAAAATCAAATAGATTCCTTCCTTTCGTAGCTAACTAAAGTATCCTAATTGTATGTGGTTTCGTGCATGCTGATTTGTTTATTAAGAAGGAGGAAAGAGAAGGCGACCACCAAAAACCCCTTCCTTCTTTCCTTCGTCCTTCTTTTACATTTTTAGTTAATTATTATATTATATATATATATGAATTTAATACAAAACTATCTTTTCTTATGCGTGCCCATTTTGTGGCGTAAAGAAAAAGAAATTGTATGTATGTTGTAATGTTTACCTGACTATTAATGATAAGGTTGGGTCTTCGGCTGGAGGTTTTATTGCTCTGTGAGAGAGATAGGATATCCCCGCGCCGGTTTCCCTTCGCCCCTCACCCCCCCTCAGAGGACCTGCGTTAGAACCGGCCTAGATATACTACTCGCGATCATTTATTCTTTTGACAAAATTCGCATTTTGATATGTATTTTTCGACGTCTTTTGTTAATCCGTGCCAATTATGATTTAGGCGGATTCTTTTTATTGTTCGCTCTATTCCTGCAGTCCTCCTGTGGGTGCATCGTGATATTCGTATAATATCTGTTTCTTCTCTTCCTCCTTATATTTTTTCTCTTCGTCGGAGTTCGTTTCATCTTCTGTTGCGAGGACTTCTCGCTCCTCTTCTGTTTCATATGCATCTCTTTTTACATTGCTCAGTGCATCGGCATTCGCGTTCGCTCGTCCGGCTTTATGAATGATTTCATAATCATACTCTTCGAGTTTTAATCTCCATCCGATCACTCTCGATCCGGGATTGTTTACATTAAAATAACCAGATTAATGGTTTATGATCGGTTACGATTTTGAATTTCGTACCGTGTACGTATGGCCTGAAATGTTTTACAGCCCTTACAATTGCTAATAATTCTTTCTCTGTTGTATTGTAATTCTGCTCCGCCCGCGATAAAACTCTGTTGGCGTAAGCAATTGGCCGGTCATTGCCTACTTTTCCTTGTGACAGTACTGCTCCGATTGCATAGTCGGAGGCATCGGTGGTCACTATAAATTCTTGAATAAAGTCTAGATATTTTAACACTGGCGCCGTCATTAATTTTTCTTTTAATATTTCAAAAGCATTTTGTTGTTCCGATGTCCACTCGAATTTTTCTGTTTTCTTCGTTAATTTAGTCAGTGGCTTGGCTATTCGTGAGAAGTTTTCTATGAATTTTCTGTAGTATCCGGCTAGTCCTATAAAAGATTATATATCCTTCACTTTCTTCGGCGTCGGAAATTCTTTTATTGCCGTTAACTTTGACGGATCTGGAGATATTCCATTCTCCGAAATAATGTGACCTAAATAAATTATTTCCTTGAACAAAAATTCGCATTTATCTGGTTGCAATCTCAGATTGTTTTCTCGGAGTCTCTGTAGTACTTCCTTGAGTCTTTTATTGTGGTCCTCTAGGCTCGACCCGTATATGATGATGTCGTCTAAATAAACTAGACATTTAAGTCCTTGCATTCCGGTTAGAATTGAATTCATCAGTCTCTGGAATGTTGCTGGCGCATTTTTCAATCCAAACGGCATTCTATTAAATTCATAGTGTCCGTAGGGCGTTGAAAAAGCTGTCTTTTGTTTATCCTGCTCAGCTATCGGTATCTGATAATATCCTGATGCTAAGTCTAGTGTGGTAAAATATTTGGCGTTTCCTAACTGGTCCAGTATATCGGTGATGTTGGGCAGTGGAAATGAGTCGCCTATTGTTAAGTCGTTTAGCTTCCGAAAGTCTACTACTATTCGGAGCTTAGGTTTTCCGGATGCGTTAGCCTTTTTCGGTACCACTAATAGGGGTGCGTTCCATTGACTCACGCTTGTTCGGATTATGCCGTTTTTCAGCATTTCTTGCACTTGTTTATTTACTTCCGTCTTGTGCTTCTCGGGAAGACGATACGGCCTCGTGTTCACCGGCGAGGTGTCGGCGCGCGTGTTTATCTCGTGCTCTACCGTCGCGGTGCACGTCAGTGGTTCTCCGTCCAATTAAAATGTATCGTAATATTCTTCGCATATCCGTAGGAGTGCCTGTTTTTCTTCCGTATTTAAATGCTGCGTGCGTAGTAGTTGTCAGATTTGCACGTGTCTCGAATTAGTAGGCTTAAAATTTTTTTCTTGCTTGTATTGTATGTATTTTGGATTCGATATCGCGTTCTACGTCTTCGAGAGTGACGTTCGGCGTCTGTATCTTGACTTCCGTATCGGTCGTATTTATGATACTAACGGGACACGTGTAATCTTTTGGTTCTACTAAGCAATTTCCGAGATAGATTCCTGGAGCTGTTTCCTCTGCTCGTACTATTCCTATCCGATTTTGATTCGTTGTCGCATTTAAGATTTTGCTGCGCGGTTTTAGAGTTGTTTTATTAAACGAATGGAATTTTAGTACGGCGTTTCCTATTTTTAATTGATTTTGATTATAATCGCAGGATACCGAATATTGTCGAAGGAAATCAATTCCTAGAATTCTTTCATATTCGATCGGAATATTGTCCCTTACTACGTAAAATGCATGTTTTACCTTGTGTTCTTCCATTTTAATCGTGGCGTATATTTTTCCTATTGTGTTTATTTTATGCCCGATTATGCCTGTAAGCGCGATTTTATCTTCGTGTATAAGGGTGTCGTCCTTTAAATGTTTCAATTTTGTTAATGAGATGATCGATCCTGAGTCGTACAACATCCGTATTTTTTCGTCTTTTGCTTGTCGCATTGGTAATGCTATTAGCAATAGCATTACAATCCGTCTTTTTCTGTGAGCGCGGCATATCTTTAATATACGCGATACTCGGACGCAGGTCGCGGTTGTTTCTTTCTCGCTTCCTCCTGCCCGTCTTCGCTGCTACTACTCGCGCTATCGGCGTTCTTTCTCTGTTGTCGCGAATTCTTTCGGTCGCGTGTATTTTCTTCGCGCGGTATCTTCTGATTACCGTTTTTTATTTTATTTGTATTACTTTTCGGTTTTCCGTTCAGGCTCCAGCATTCGTCGCGGCTGTATCCTGTCTTTTTGCAGTGCGAGCAATATTTATTTATCGCGTTTATCCGCGAGGGGTTTTCCGGTTTCGGGAGCGCATATCGGTTACTTCGACAATCGCGTCCGTAATGCCCGTTTTTTCCGCATTTAAAGCATTGCGGGGTCGAACTTCAACTATGTCGCGAGTAACTTGATTCGGTTTTATTTTTATTAGCAAAGTTGCTTGTTCTCGCCGTTGTCGGTCCGATAAGTTTTTCTTCGGCGCTAGCGCCCGTTATCGCTTCTTGGAGCGTCGTATATCGTTGCGCGCGTACGAGTACTTTTAATTCGTCGCGTAGTCCGATTTGGAAATTTATTAACGCTTGCTGTTGAATTGTTTGTTGAATCGTGCGTTTTGATGATGAGGAGTGCTCTTCTTCTTCGATCATAGAATCGTATAATTTCATTGCCAGTAAATCAACGTGTTGTCCGAAAACGTGCGCGGTTTCGTTCGGCCTTTGTTTTAACGAATTAAACTCGATTTGTAAATGTGTCGTACTTTGTTTAGACTGATAACAAGTCTCGAGTTGTTGTTTTAGTTCGCCGAAAGTCTGAAAGTTCCGTGTCTCAAAATCCTGCATGGCTTTTCCTTTTAGTTTTGTATATAAAATTGCTCGAATTAATGATTCTTCATCCACGGGATTTACAGTGACCGGCACAATAAAGTGACCATATTATATCGCATATAACAATCTCTTAAAATTAATGTTTGTAATAGAAAAACATCTTATTATTGGGTTTTGTTTGAAAGGTTTATTATCACACTAAAAATTTATAACGAAAATTGAACGAGTTTTTGCGATAATAAATATTTATGATTTCATTATAACAAAACAAGCATTTTCATGTATGACAAAAAAAAGTGACCACCTTAGAATTTGTAGTGTCTTCATTTAATCGCGTTGTGTATCATGCGTAAAATGTAAATAAAGAACTGTGTATTATAGCGACCTCTGATTAACAGTTCCTTGTTCACTTTGAACAACAACGCAGTATATAGAAAGATAGTGAATATGACTAGTCGACAAATTTCTTATCAAGTTCGAAACTTGATTATCAAAGATTGTAAACGTGGTGTTTCGCAGCGAAAGATCGCTCAGAAATATGATCAACAAAAGCGCTGTCTAGAATAAAAAATATAAAAAAAAAGCTTTATAAAAAATATTTGAACACCGGAACAGTGGCCGATCGGTCTGGAAGAGGTAGAACGCCAAGCACAACTTGGCGCGATGATGCAAACATCATACGAATGGTGAAAAAAGATCCGAGAACAACTGTCAGGAATCTTCGTGAATCACTCCACCTGATCATTTCCGACCGGACAGTGCGCAGGAGACTGCGGGAAGCAGATCTACACAGCCGTTTCGCATGTAAGCGCCCATTGATCAGAAAAAAGAATAAAAAAAAGCGATTCGAATTTGCAATAAAGTATGCAAATCAACCCGTGGAGTTCTGAAAACGAGTTCTGTGGACGGATGAAAGTAAATTCGAGCTTCTTGGACGCAAACAACGATTTCGTGTATGGCGGAAAACTAGCGAGAAGCTTGAAGATCGTCATCTCCAAAAGACAGTGAAACACGGCGGAGGTAACATCATGGTCTGGGGTTGTTTTTCTTGGGAAGGAGTGGGTCAATTGGTAAAAATCGATGGCATCATGACTGCTGATATTTATATCGATATTTTACGAGAGAATTTGGAAGTTTCGTTGATCCAATTAGGCTTGGAGAATAACTTTATTTTACAACAAGATAATAATCCCAAACATACAGCCAAAAAAACAAAGAAGTTTTTAACCTCTCACTAGATAAAACTGCTTGATTGGCCTCCACAGTCTCCAGACTTGAATCCCATCGAAAATTTATGGTCGATTTTGGACGGAAATGTGAACAAAACCGGAGTCACAAACAAAAATAATTATTTCGATGCGCTGCAACGAGCTTGGGAAAATCTCGACCCCAATCATCTGCATAATCTGGTCGAAAGTATGCCCAGACGGTTGGCGGCAGTCATTAAGGCCAAAGGAGGCCATACTAAATATTAAGTTTTGATTTTTTTGGAAGATAGATTAAGATTTATAAAATGGTCACTTTTTTTTGTCATACATGAAAATGCTTGTTTTGTTATAATGAAATCATAAATATTTATTATCGCAAAAACTCGTTCAATTTTCGTTATAAATGTTTAATGTGATAATAAACCTTTCAAACAAAACCCAATAATAAGACGTTTTTCTATTACAAACATTAATTTTAAGAGATTGTTATATGCGATATAATATGGTCATTTTATTGTGCCGGTCACTGTATGTCCTGGACGGCATACGCGCATGCGTTCAAAAATTCTAATAGCTTATGTCGCGATGTTCCGTCAAATTCGGGAATCATTGCTCTTGCTTCTTTTAACGGCAAGTAATTCGGAGCGACGCTTCGTCGACTTCTGATGTCGCGTTCGGTTCGTCCGCATGTTGCGTTAAACGCGTCCTCTCGGCGGTTGTATCCGTGACGTGGTAAATCTATAATCGCGTCTTCTACTCGCGTTGTTCGCCTATTCAATGATCTTACTTCTGCGCGTATTTCGTTCAACATTTCGAGGAGTTGCGTGCAGTCTCCTCTTTCCTCGCGATTTGATTCGGAAGGCGGCGTGCGATTTGCCTCCGCTATGTCCATCTGGCGAATGGATCGTCGCATGTTTTCGATTTCCTCGTCTACCTTGCGGCGGGTTTGCGGGAGTGCGTTCGTGCTAATTACGCGTTACGGCCATATTATTTTCGTGCTGGCGGTAAATTTCTTCCGGATCGAGCTGATCGCTCTCGTAGGAAGTTAGCGATAATTCGCGTCGTAAAGATACTCTACTTGGAGTTCTGCTAATATACGGTTGCGTACGTCTAGTCTCGCGTTGCGTGTTGTCAGTGGGGTCAGTCGTATTACGCGGGAGTAGGCTTTCGTCAAAACTGTTAAACAAAAATTCGCGTTCGGTGACGACGTTTACCGGTAACTCGAGCTCGCTTTCGCTCGAGTATTGCGTTTCTAAGTTTCTTCGCGCGTTATAAAAATTCTCTCGTGGCGTTAAACTTATGCTAATCGCTCGTCGGGCTGATTTGCTTAGTAACCACGATCGGTTCGCTATCGATTTCGGTATATTGGAACCTTCCGACATTCAGGCGATTATATTTATTAAATTTTCAGACTTACAATAGTATGACGGCTCGCATGATCGCTCGCTGTGTCAGTAGGTTGCTGACGCCGCAGTCCTTCGCTCGGCGGCTGATACGGCTGACGATGCTCATCGTACGGCGGTCGTTGTCCGGCGACGGTGCGTTGTCCGTAGAGTTGTCGTAGGTCGCGATTCTTGGCGGCTCACGTTTCTGCTACAGATGTTGTGGCGATGCTTGTTCTGTTGTCCGTACGTTGTCCTTCCTTGTTTGTGGTTTCCGTTAGTTTACTTTTGTGTGTGCTGGCGTGCTTGCCCCTTTTTCACCCTTGGCGGGTTGCAGGTCTTGGCGAAAGCTTGTGTATTGCTTCCGTCCGTCAGCTCTGGTTAATTGCTGGCGAGCCTGTTTTTAACACAACTATGTCTTTTGCAGGTCTTGGATGAGCTTTAGCGATGCCCCGGCAGATCCCACCGCTGCCATCAAATTATGTTATGCCTCCGGAGAAGCACGGTAATCGGGATCGTTCGCCGGATGGAATTTGGAAATTCGGACTTTGCCCAAGAGACTCACCGATTTGATTGTTGATGGAGATAATATTCTTGTAGTCGGGATAAAAATATATGGATCTATTTTATTCACAATTTGGATTTATTACAATGTTCCCGCACATTAGCTCGCGTCGCGTATTGCGATAGCGGATATCTTGACGTGCGCGTGTCTGGAGTCAAATTTCGGTCGCGAGACTCACTCCTCGATTCTTCATAACTTATCTCTGCCAACTACGTGGTTTTACTTTAATAGCTGCCCGTAAGGTTGTCTGGTATGATTAACGATATTAACTGCCCGGTAATACTTCTGGTATTGAGACTGCCCGCCGCTCGTTAGCAGTGGGTGTTTTTATTACGTCCCCTTGGTTTCCCGGGAGGGGGTCGCTTAGCGACAGGACCATGTGTAGTCGTGTGGTTCAATTTTGGCGGCAAAATCCAGGTGCAAACTAAGGAAGTTCGAAGTAGGACTTCTTTGCTTGCATTTTCGCAATTTCCTTATTCCGCTGGCCCTGATTTCAGCGTTTTCGCAATGGAGTGATTGCGCGGTCGCTCGGGCTTCGCGGCTCGCCTTGTCAGCGCTTCGCTCGATCAATGCTCGTAACGTGATATGTATTCGCGTTACACGTTGAGCTTATATTATAAAATAATATATAACTAATAACTAGTGTATAGCCTTTTCGGGCTATAACAATGTTACCGGAGCAATTAAGAAATAGATTAGAAATAGTGGGAAATGAGAATGAAAGACAAACACGACAAGCTGGGGATATTGCAATAAAATATCGCAGAACAAGGACTGCGCAAAGGAGTATGTTTTACGAAGGAGTGAAAATGTATAACGCCTTGCCAGCTGAAATAAAGCGGAATGAAAGAATTATGCCGTTTAAGCGAATGTTAAAGGAGTATATTGTAATTAATGTAAATTAGATTTGTATTACAAATAGCTGAGAAAGCTCATAAAGATCAATCAATCAATCAATCAATCTCTCTCCCTCTCTCTCTCTCTCTCTCTCCCTCTCTCTCTCTCCCTCCTTCCCTCCCTCCTTCCCTCCCTCCTTCCCTCCCTCCTTCCCTCCCTCTCTCCCTCTCCCTCTCTCCCTCTTTCCCCACGTCAGAGTGCTTCAATGTTTTAAATGTCTGGCTTTTGGTCACTGTGCAAAGGACTGCAGGTTGTCTGCGCTCTGTGGGCATTGTGCCGGTGAGCATGAATTGAGGGACTGCACTAGAAGAGGGGAGGCTGCCAGCTGCGGTAACTGCAGGAGATGGCACACGAACGAAGAGCGTTCTCATTCGGCTTTGGATGGCGATAAGTGCCCGATTCTACGCAAGCTTTTGGACAGGATCAAACTCATCAACTATGGGTAGCTCCGCCTTCGATCTCCTACAAGTGTGCCATGTTAACTACCAGTCTCTATTCGCCCACCTGGACGAATTTCGTTCTTTTTTCTTGGCATCAAACAATCATATCATCTGCTTATCTAAGACGTGGATGAAGCCTTCGTTGTCTGATCATCTTGTGGAGCTCCAGGGATATCAGCTTTTCAGATGCGACAGGACTGGAAGAGGAGGGGGCGGTGTTGCATTCTACGTATCAAATGCACTACAGATCAAGATCATACAGCAGTCGGAAGGTGAATACTGCAGAAAGCCTGAATTTCTCATAGCTGAGATATCTTTTAGCACCGGCTCCAGGTTGCTTTTGGCGGTCGTATACCGGCCACCTCACTGCGGCTATCTCGCTGACTTTTTCAACATCTTTATGGAACTGTCAGTCACGTATAGACACTCTATTATCTTCGGTGATTTCAACGCTGACATGGGCTCAACCACCTTCGGTTCTGAACAGATCTTATCATTCGTGGAATCTTCTAGCTTGTTTCTCGTGCCGTTTGGGCCGACTCATCATTTACCTAATTCCTCCACGACCTTGGATTTATGCATAATTGATGATGATGAGAAACTAGTTTCTTTTGGACAGCAGGATGTATGCTTCCTTTCTAACCACGATCTGATCAGCAATACAATATTAGGATCGAGCGCCACCAGAGGCGAGCTATTAGAGTGAGGGATTTCCGCTCCTTCAGCGTGGATGACTTCCGCAATGATCTCTCATCGCGTGATTGGAACTCACTTCTGTGCGCTCAAGATGTGAATCACAAGATCTGTATATTAAATAACTTCCTTTTGGAATGCTATGACAAGCATGCTCCGCTTAAGAATATCAAACCCAGGCATCTACCAGCGCCCTGGCTAACTGAGGACATTAGGGCTGCGATGAGAGAGAGGGACAGGGCGAGAAGGGTATGGAGGAGGCGTAGAACTGCTGCCAATTATTCGGCGTATAGGACCCTGAGAAACGGCGTACAAGTGGCTGTGCGCAATGCCAAGCGCGATTGTTATTGCAGTGCCTTTCACAACATAAAAGATCCCAACATTTGGAAAAAACTGCGGCATATTGGCCTCATCAAGTCTAAATCTTCGAACTTGAAGCTCCTCTTCTCAACTGAAGAGTTGAATGATCACTTTTTGCATAATGCGAGAGCAGAGGAGGTTCTTGATAATGTCCACCTAGGTGACCAATCTTATGACGACACTAAGTTCTACTGGCACAACATCCAATCTCAGATGGTAGCCAGAGCGCTGGCACGAAACAAATCTGGAGCTGTGAGGATAGACGGGCTGACCTCTAAACTGATTTCACTCGCCTTGCCGTGCATACTGCCTTTTGTCACGCACATATATGTATAATTACTGCATCTCCAACTGTGTATATCCGGATACTTGGAAGTCCGCCCTAATCTGTCCGTTGCCAAAGGTTAAATGCCCTACCAATCTCCAACATTACAGACCAATATCAATTTTATGTTTGCTTTCTAAAGCGCTCGAGCGCATTGCGGCGGAGCAGACCATCCATCATCTCGAGACTTTCAATCTGTTTGATCCACAGCAGACTGCATACAGGAGAGGCTTTTCAACACAGACTGCATTAATAAGGGTAATGGATGAAATACGGCATGCGGCTGATCGAAGAAAAGTAACCATCGCAGTGTTCTTCGATTTCACGAAAGCCTTTGACAATGTCAATCATCGCATTCTCATACACAAACTGAGACAGCTCAACTTTTCCTGTGAGGCGTTAAGATGGCTGTGTGCCTACTTAGAAGGAAGACGGCAGGCTGTGCGTGATCCTGTCACTGGCGACAAATCTCCTATGAGAATGGTTACGAGGAGCGTGCCTCAGGGATCTGTCCTGGGACCTCTGCTATTTGTCCTCTACCTATCTGATTTTGGCGGGATATTGGAGCACTGCAGTTATAACTTTTACGCTGACAATCTGCTAATTTATCTGCATGCAGAACCTTGTGACCTGCAGAGTGGGATACGCAGGGTGAATGAAGATATAGAAAACGTTGTGAGATGGTCAGATAGTAATCAGCTCACGCTGAATGCTAACAAAACAACTTCCATGATTCTTGGAACTGCGAGATACATCAACAATATTGTATTTGAAGATGTACCCGGAATAACAGTGGATAATACTATCGTTCCGTATAAGGATTCTGTTGTTTATCTAGGCGTCACTATATCCCAAACACTATCGTGGGATAAGCAAGTAGCCAAGACTGCTTCCAAAGTCAACGCAGCGTTATATCAACTAAACTATGTGGGCATTTTTTTATTCAATCTTTGCGCGCATGTCTGGTCACTACTTTGATTTTTCCGTTAATCGATTATTGTTGCACGATCCTTACGGATATCACGGGTGAGCTCAATTTAAAGCTTCAACGGGCATGTAACGCGAGTGTCAGATTCGTCTGTAGGGCTAAACGGGATGAGCATATCACTCCATATTACATCGAATTAGGTTGGCTGAAGATGAACGCTAGACGAAAGTATTTTGTTGGCTGTCTAACTTTCAATATCATGCAATCGAAACGACCCTATGACCTTTTCAACACTTTCACGTTTCGTAATGTCGTACCTGAGCGAAATACGAGGGCTTCTAGCGACCTGCTCGCTTTACCTCCATGTCATACGGAACTCTTTAGGCGATCGTTCAGATGTTGTGCTCCGCGGCTATGGAATGAAATACCGAGCGACGTTCGATCTTGTTCTACGCGTAACGAATTTAAGTTTTTCGATTACCTGCTCTGCGGCGGCAACTGAACTCAATTCTCACATGTTTCTGCGCTATAATCTTACTCATGCCTTGTTCGCATCGTCACCTCATGTATACATACTTGAACATACACACCAATCTGCACGCATTCTCTCATATCCACACACACACACTCACTCACATACTAAAACATACACTTGTACACATTCGTTTACTCACTCTTTCACCATTTATATTATTTATCGATATGTATTATTTAATCCTTTCTTTCTTTTTATTTTGTAAATGATCTTTATTTATTTTGTCACATTTTCATACTGTATATAGTGCTGTGCGCTTGAGGGGATTCTATCCCGGAGCGCCTAATAAATATTGATTCTATTCTATTCTATTCTCTCGTTCTCTCTGAGAACGGTGAGTGTGGATTAAAACGTGTTTCTTATTTCTTCGTCTTGTGTGCCGATTTTCTGCCGCTTCTCGCCCTTTCGGGCCTTTCTTTTTTAGTGCTGCATTGTCAAGGGCTACTTTGCTTGACCTTTGGGTATACGCTTTGCCTCTGCTCTGATCAATTTGGCCGCTTTTCTGGACTTTTCTTTTTGGATTTTTCTCTTGGAATTTCGCTGAGTTTGACGGAACGGTTTTTGACGTGATCTAGGCTATATTTACAAAGCATCTGTATTCGGTCGTGCGATGGATGCCGGCGTAGGCGCTGGTGGGCAGGACGACAATGGCGTAGGCAGGAGGGGGCTCACGCAGTCTTCTAGCGCATCTTTATTGAATTATTCAGGTATGTCAGAGAGACCTAATATTGATGCGATGAATTTCTCGAGGGTGAATGCGCTTAGGGCTACGGTGCAACGACACAGTGATGCTGTGTCCAGACTGCTATTATCTAGCAAGGAAACGCTGGATAAAAGGGCAGCGATCGAGTCTGCGTTTCGGGCATGCAGAGATGGAGATATCTGCAGCCTTAATCAATCTGATCGATGAGCGTTCATCGTCCGGGAATCTTTCGGCGGGGGATATCAAGAAGGTCGTGGCGGAGGCACTAAACGATATCAGTGGTCGAGGCTGATGCGAGAAGTGACGTCCGTTGTGCGGAGACCGAAGAAGTGAGAGAAAGATCTTACGCTTCCGTTACTGGTTCTTCAAGATCGGAGGTCCGGGTATCTAGAGGTCCGACGGTGGAGCTGTCCAACACCACCAGCTTCCTGGTTGTGCCGAAGGATGGTAAGAAGGATATATTTACTTCAGGCTATGTCTCGGGCTACTAAAGAGACCTTGTGCAAGGTGTTCAAACCAGCTGACTGTGGTCTAAAGGTCAAAAGACTAACATACGCGCGAGATAGCGGAGTTAGGATTGAGGCTTTTTCTCCCGACATCGAGAAAATCAAGGCTTGCTCTGGTCTTGCCAACGCTGGACTTATGACATGCGAGAACGTTAAATCTAATCCAAGGCTCATTGTACATGGAGTGCCAGCAGAAATGTCTGCTGAGAAGATCAAAGATGAGCTCGTGGCTCAAAATCTGAGTCTAGATTCCGCAAGTGATCTGAAGATTGTTTTTATTTTTACACCTAAGCAGAACAGGCGCACTACCAGCTGCGTTCTGGAGGTCTCTCCCGCTGTACGCAAGGATTTACTCACATGCGGACGGATCTATCTGCGCTACGCAGCCTACTCTTTCTCGGACCATGTTAGAATCGTGCAATGCTATAGATGCCTCTCATTCGGACACATTGCCAAGGACCGCAGAAGCGAACTTTCTTGTGGACACTGTGCTGGTTCACACTAAATGAAGGATTGCAAAAACAGAGATCTACCGCCTAAATGTCTTCACTGGCTCACTCGGCCAGTAAAGTGCCCTATATTGGGCCGAAAAATTAAGGACAAGATAGCTAATACTAACTATGAATAACATGACAAAGGACTTTGAGAATCTGAAGAGCTGCCATATTAACTGCCAGTCCCTCTTCGCGCATCTTGACGAGTTTCGTCAAGATTTCTTCTGCAATGCTGACTACCACATCATCTGCATGTCGGAGACGTGGCTTCGACCTGGAATTACGGACGCCATGGTAAAACTGCCAGGGTATACGCTCTTCAGATGTGACAGAGTCGGCAGATCTAGTGGCGGAGTGGCCTTCTATTTGTCGGATTTTCTTCGTGCCTCCATCCTGTGTAGCTCTGCCGAGTCCCTCACCGCCAAACCCGAATTTATAATAGCGGAAGTTTCTTTTGACGATATGTCTAAGCTCTTGCTGGCCGTGGTATACCGCCTACCAAACACTGACTACCTAAATGAGTTTTTTCAACAATTTTTGGAGTTCCAAGCGGATTATAGGCATTCATTGATTCTCGGCAATTTCAATGCCGACATGAACCAAACTACCTTCGACAGTCAGCAGTTGGGTGCCTTCATCTCTGCGTCGAGCCTATATCTCGTTCCGTTTTCGTCCACACATCACCTGAGGAACTCCAGCATATTATTGGATCTATACATCATTAATGATGTAGACAAGCTCATGGGTCATGGCCAATATGGAGTTGCATTCCTGTCAGTACACGATCTTATTTATGTCAGATACGGGATCAAACTGTAGCTTCGTCGAGCTAGGCTCGTTGAATGCAGAGACTGGCGCAGTTTCGATGCAACCGCCTTTCAGTCTGATATAAGTGGCATTGACTGGACTGACCTACTGGTCTCAGATAATATGGAAGAAAAGATCGAAGTCTTCAATGCTAAATTGCTGGACATATTCAATTTACATGTACCGCTAAAGCGACGGCACTTTAAGAACTTGCCTGACCCATGGTTGACAGAGAATTTGAGAAGATCTTGGCGGAGACATAAAACTGACCATTACTACAACCGGTACAAACTACTGCGCAATGAGACACAGAGTCTTGTGCGATCTGCCAAGAGCGCCTTTTATGTTGACACCTTCAATCGTGCGGTGCAAATGAGGTTTGGAACAGACTGAGGCATCTAGGATTCATCAAGGCCAAGAGTATCTCTCCACGCCTCTCGCACGCTGTTGAGGAGCTCAATGAATTTTTTGGGCACTGTGGAAGACATCCGGATCTGGAGTGCGGTAATTCTCTCGAGGACACACTCACGGGAGATTTCAATGATGAAGGTCTTCATTGGAAATATGTCATGCCATTAACTATCGCGAGGGTAATCGCTAGAGCCAAATCTAATGCAGTTGGTATGGATGGTATTTTGTTGAGACTACTGAGGCTCGCGATGAATAGTACAGTGCCTATTTTAGATCATTTATTCAACTTCTCCCTGACATACGGAGTTTTTCCGTTGCAATGGAAATCGGTTCTTATCTGTCCGATTCCCAAGATCAGGAATCCGACATCAGTGCAACACTATCAGCCGATCTCGATCCTTCCTACGTTGTCGAAAGTGCTGGAGCGTGTAGTCTGCGACCATAGAGGACGCTGATCTTTATGATCCGTGTCAGTCTACCTATAGGAACAACAATTCAACGCAGACATGTTTGATTCGGATGCTGGACGAGGTTAGACATGCAGCTGACCGAAGGATGGTTACCGTGTCAGTTTTCTTCGACTTCTCGAAGGCTTTTGATAGGGTGGATCACTTCCTTCTAATAAGAAAACTGAAGAGGTTGAATTTCTGGGACAGTACCATACGGTGGATATATTCTTATCTTACGGGGCGGACTCAGGCTGTCAAGGACGGTGTGGAGGGCGTGGTTTCGTCTCTATCTCGCGTTGGGGCTGGAGTGCCTCAGGACTCAGTTCTGGGCCCTTTACTATTTACATTATACTTGTCTGACTTCGGGCGTGTACTCAAAGACTATAAATATAATTTTTACGCCGACGACCTCCAAGCCTACATCCACTGTATCCCTAAGGACCTGTCTGACGCTATCCGGATGGTTAATGAGGATATTAATGCTATCCTTGGCTGGTCGACTTCCAACAGGCTCATTTTGAACTCAGAGAAGACGTAGGCTATAGTCATGGGAACGTTGCGATACGTCAGGGCTATCGATCTAACTACTCTTCCAAAGATAATAGTGGACAAGTTTACGGTACAATACTCAACATCCATTAAGTACCTCGGAATATCGGACGATCATGAACACTCTGTCATTGGAGAGGCAGGTCACCATCATGACAAACCAGATTCACTCGATACTGTACCAGCTAAAGCTCCGCAGACACCTGTGAGCTGAAGCTCTTAGATCAAAGCTTGTAACCTCGTTAATCTACCCACACGTTGACTATTACTGTGTAGCTTACACTGACATGACGGCCGAGCATAATCTAAAACTCCACAGAACCATAAATTCCTGTATCAGATTTATTTTTAATGTGAAGCCAGACATGCATATTACGCCCTACTACGAGAGGCTCCGGTGGCTCAAGATTGATTCTCGGAGAACTTACTTCGTAGGATGCTTACTGTTCAGGATACTGCGGACCGGACAGCCTGGCCTTTTGCACTCCAACTTTAACCATAGGGCTTTAACATCAGACCGAGCGATGAGGGCTTCGAATGACACTCTAATTCCGCCACTATGCAGGACTGAGCTGTTCAAATGTTCTTTTAGAGTAACTTCGGTCAGGCTGTGAAATGGTCTCCCTCTGTCCGTAAGGAACGCTAAAACTTTAAATGATTTTAAGCAGGGGCTCTATGTGCATTTACTCATCTGTTAACTAATATAAGGTCATTGTTGGAGAAAGGATGTCACCTTAATATCACCGTTGGTAATGCGACTGTTACTAGCGCTAGGGGAACGGCACTGAATCTATAGCGCCCTCTGAGCGCTTGCGTGAGTTGGATACCCTGAAAGGAAACGAAGGATACCGCGTTCCTTCTTCTTGCAAGGACTCTCTCGTAGCGAACGCACGCGTGCAATAATAGTACAAATATAGAAAACTATATCCAGGAGGAGACAGCATTAAGATTGTATCAGCCTTGCCCTCAACATTAAAGATATATATATACATAAAAGCGAGTCATCATTATCATAAACATTGGTCCTTCGAGCCAGATATATCTCAAAGTCGGCAAGGGCAAGGCAGCCATAACCACAAAGACGTAAAAAAAAAATCAAATGTTATCAAATGTTGCACAATAAGCATTACCAAGGTCAAGTGGATAGTACGTTAAAGAAAGATAGTATCGAATGGCACTTTATTCCACCCCATGCACCTCATTTCGGTGGCATTTGGGAAGCGGCGGTAAAATCGGCTAAAAATCATTTAAAACGTGTTGTCGGCGATGTAGCATTAACCTTTGAAGAAATGTACACTGTGCTCACTCAAATTGAAGCGGTTATGAACTCACGCCCGTTGACACCACTCTCCAATGACCCTAATGACCTTTCCTACTTAACACCTGGACATTTCCTAGTTGGAGACGCTCTTACCTTTATTTCAGAGCAGGATATCACGCATTTATCAATCAATAGGCTTTCACGATGGCAACATGTCAATCAAATATATCAACATTTTTGGAAACGCTGGAATCACGAATATTTACAGCAATTACAGGAACGAACCAAGTGGCAACTGTCCAAGGGATTGCAGCCAAATATTGGTGATACGGTCATGATGCGAAAATGAGGCATTACCACTGAAATGGCTAGTCAGACGTATAGATGACATTTACTCGGGCACAGATGGAGTAGCCCGAGTAATCTCCATTCGGACTACAAGGGTAACATACAAGAGACCAATCACTAAAGCATGCATTTTGCCACTTCAAAGGGATTAATTTGTTTTTGTTTTACTTGTCTATAACTTTTCTTTTTTTTAAGGGTTAACCCCTTCAAAGGGGGGAATATGTTGGAAAAAGGATGTCACCTTAATATCACCGTTGGTAACGCGACTGTTTCTAGCGCTAGGGGAACGGCACTGAATCTATAGCGCCCTCTGAGCGCTTGCGTGAGTTGGATGCCCTGAAAGGAAACGAAGGGTTCCTTCTTTTTGCAAGGACTCTCTCGTAGCAAACGCACGTGTGCAATAATAGTACAAATATATAATAGAAAACTATATCCAGAAGGAGAAAGCATTAAGATTGTATCAGCCTTGCCCTCAACATTAAAGATATATATATACATAAAAGCGAGTCATCATTATCATAAACAGTCATGATTCTCGTTGTCCTTGACACTTTGGCATTTCTCTCTGGCATACCATTTTCATTTTTCATTTTCCATTTCATTTCATTACATTTTTCATTACATTTTCCATTTTCCATTTCTTATTTTTCGTTTTTCATTTTATATTTCTCACGCTTCACTTTCCATCATAGATGCTGTAGCCTAAACACAGCACTGGGCTGTGTGTGTGCATGCGTATGTTTATATCTGGGCATTCATACACACACAAACGCTCATACAGAACATCACATGCACAGCGACACAATTCAACTTAACATTACACTTTACACATTCTCATACACATCTACACTTCACACACACACTTACTTGTACTTACACTACATGTATATAGCCTGTATTTTATTTTATTGTACACTACTTTTCCATGTATTGTTTTTGCGCTTGAGGGGATTCGCCCCAGAGCGCTCAATAAATGAAGCTTTCCCTCTCTCTCTCTCTCCCACTTCCTTTCCCTCTCCCCTCTACCTCCCTTCCTCCTTCCCTCTCGCTCTCCCTCTCGCTCTCCTCTCCCTCTCTCTGCCTCTGCCACTGCCTCTCCCTCTCCCTCTGCCTCTGCCTCTCCTTCTCACTCTGCCTCTGCGTCTCCCTCTGCCTCTCTCTCCACCTCCTCCTCTCCCTCCCCCTCTCCTACCCTCACTCCCGCTCCCCTCCCGTTTCCCTCTACCCCTCCCCACATACTCTCCACCCCTTTCCCTCCCCACAACCCCTCCCCCTCTTCTCTCCCTGCTCCTCTCCCTGCCCCTCTCCCTGCCCCTCTCCCACCCCTCTTCCCTCTCTCTCTCTCTCGATGGTCCAATGATACAGAGTTGGCGACAGATGCTCGCGCCGCAGCCGTTTAAGTTTTACAAGTGTTTAAAAGAGCGCGATGCGCTTCTATTTTTGTCCGGCTGTTCGCCGGGAGGCAGATTTCCGGATGTTATGGCGGATGTTATAACGTAAGAAGACAGTTACAAATTTAAGAGAAAAAATCACAATTATATGTACCTTAAACACAATACACAAGTGTCTAAAGGACACAAATAGCATTTTACCGAAAGTCTATGGATTATTAAAAATTAATAAAATGATTAAATAAAATACTAATTGTTAATAATATATTAATTAAATGTAATATACAGGATGATTCAAAACAACCTGATGTCCTTGAAATGTCATATTCTTGAACAAATTCTGAAACGATTTTCCCTTTTACAAAATTTTGTCCAAAGCTTACTTTTTGTGTTATAATTGAAAATAGTTAGCTAGTTACGAGTCCGGCAGACGATGCAACGCATTACGAGACTTACTTCACAATTTCACAATAAATATCATTGGAAACATTACTGTTTTGGTAAAAATGACGTTTAGGGGATGCAGCCCCGATGACCTTGACCTTGACTTATGTTGTCAAGGTCACCCTCCTGAGTGACCTTCAAAAGGTTTTAGCCGTCGCTCGTTTTTTATTAAAAAGTTATTAACTAAAATATTATTTATTGAATGTCTGGAATAAATAATTACATGAATGGACAAAGGAATTTTAAAGATAGAGAAAAATTAAATTAGAAATAGGTTTGGGTTAGGTTATTTCTTCCGGAAGTGGAGCCCCCCCTCCCCCCGTAGGGAGGGCGGAACTCACTGTTTTATGCATACACTTTTTAATGAGAAGTGAAATTCCACATGGGTTTACAACTTCTCACGCAAAGCGAGATTCAACTCATGTACAACCCATGTAGAATCTCACTTTGCTTTAAAAAGTGTATGCATGGACACAGTAGATTCAGCCTACCCCCCTACGGGGGGGCTCCACTATCAAAGAACTAGACACATTGGTTTGCGTTGAACCTCGCTTCGCGTGGAAAGTTGTAAACCTATGTGGAACCTCACTTCGCATTAAAAAGTATATGCATAAAACAGTGGGTTTCGCCCCTCTACGGGGGGGCTCCACTTCCGGAAGAAATAACCTAACCTAAACCTATTTCTAATTTAATTTCTCTCTATCTTTAAAATATAAGCTTGGTAACTCATGCCGAAATATATACTATATACAGTCTTATATCGCAAGTATCGGTCGGTCACTATCTTCAATTGTTAATAACTTTGTAATAAACGACGAGCACCCCACGGGAAGGCAGCACTTCCGGAAAATATAACTTAACCCAAACAGTTTTAAAAGTAAAGTTGGATTATTTTTTATTGTCAGACTACGTACAAACCTTGATTTTTACAAATCTTTGTTTATTAATAATTTTTTAATAAACAACGAGCGACGGCTAAAACCTTCTGAAGGTCACTCAGGAGGGTGACCTTGACAACATATGTCAAGGTTAAGGTCATCGGGGCTGCATCCCCTAAACGTCACTTTTACCCTACCAAGTCATTTTTGGTAGATTTTTTAGCGCTGATTACGAATCCGGCTGTAAAAATGACGTATCACGTCAAGTTTTTGAGAAAATCTCAGTCAAAGTTGCTAAAATAGGCCTTTTTTGTTACTTTGGCGTGAGTTATATCTTTCGATAGAGACGTACTACAGAGCGACAGCTCAAAATAAAGCTCAAGACTTATACTTTATGATAAAAATGTTAGAAGTCCCAGGCAGGAAAGGTTTTCCTTAAAAAAAATGGTTGAAACATAAGAAATATTTATCGCAATGTCCCCCAGTCATACGTCTCTAATTGTCCGTTACTAAAATTTTATTAAATCATTCTAATTATGAAAGTCATTATGTATACGTTTGCCTGGTCACTCATCACGAATTACATGTTGAAATTTTAAAATTGAAGATAGAGGATCCAAAATGGCGGAATAAATTTTGGAAAAATCATACAAATCATGAATATGTGTAAGTTTTTGTGATCGCTATCACTTAAGAATAAAATTATAGTTTTTACTTTTATTACTAAAAAAATTTTAGTAATATATACCAAAATATACCTGTGCCATTAGTTCTGAATCCTAGAACTAATTTATCGTATAATAAATTCTCAAAAACCACTCTCTTGGGATGAAGTCTGATATCTCATAAACAGTGAGCCTTAAAAATACGTAACCTGTGCCGTTTGTTGAGACTTCTGGGGAGAACTTATTTACCGTTAAATAACAATTTTCAAAAACTCTCTATCCCTTTGTGTTTATTTTAAAAACAGTGCGCCACAAAAATACGGAACTTATGTTCTTAGTTGAAGCTCTTAGCTGGACTAATTTACTGCTAAGTTGAAATTTTCAAAAATCATTCTTTGAAGATATACGCTAATATCTCAAGAACAATACGAGACGCGATTTGATGAAGTTGAAAAAATGGTTTTCAAATGATTTGAGCTTATAGTTTCTTAGACTTTCTAAGAATCTTAACTAACGGAGCAGGTTTATTATTTTTACGGCGCATTGTTTTTGAGATTAGATTTTACTCCCAAGAAGTTATTTTTGAAAAATTTCGATCCATACTTTCTTAGTCTTTAGGAACCGCAACTAACAGTACAAATTCCATATGTTTATGGCGCATCATTTTTGAAGTATTAACGTTCATCTCCGAGGTGCTTTTTGAACAATTTCACTTTAAGTTAAATTAATTTCTTAGAAATCTCAACAAATAACACAAGTCCCGTATTTTTGATGCATACCATTTTCCAGATATTAAATTTTATCTCCAAGGCAAAGTGGTGGTTCTTAAAAATTTTTATTATATTTTAAATAAGTTCTCCTAGGAACTTAAACACACGGCACAGATCCTCATATTTTTGCGATACGTTTTCGAGATATCAGATTTCACTCTCAAGGCTTGGTTTCTATTATACGGTAAATAAATGCCTCTAGGAATTTTAACAAACAATACAAGTCTTGTATTTTTGTGGCGCAATGTCTTTGAAATTAGATTTCACCCTTAAAAAGTGATTTCTGAAAAATTTTATCTCATAGTTTCTTAGTCTCTCTAAGAATTTCTACTATTTGAACAGATTCCATATTTTTATGGAGCATCGTTTTTTAAATATTAGCGTCCACTCCTAATGGATGGTGTTCGAAAAATTTTACCTTATGATCTCTTAATCTCTGTAAAACCTTCAACTAAAACACAGATGTCATATTTTTACAGTGCTGTCGCACATTCCCGTTACCCAGAAATAGTTCACCTCCAAGTGGCGGTTATTAAAAAATTCCTGCTATAATGATTACTCTTAATTAAACTGTACAATAGCGAAAATTATCTGTTGAGTGAAAAGGATCTACAAAAATACATGAAATCCGCCTAAAAAAGACATTAAAAATATAAAAAAGCGCCAAATATATATAAAACTCTACAAAATATAGAATCTTTACAAAAAATAATATTTCTCCATTCAAAAAAATATTACAAAAATTTAACAAAAATTTAAAAATTGCATTAAAAAGAATACATATAAATTAATAATATATAAAAATATTGAAATCATAAGCATTAAAAAGTATTGAAATCATAATAAAAGTAACCAAGTATATTGTAGATCAAGTAAAATAAATTACCTTGCATAAAAAGTGGATGTATAAATTATATACATATAATATGCCGAAAAGAGAAAACGCGATTTTTGAGAGTGACTCAAACATATTACCTCATGATATTGTTTTGTAAACCCATTGGTGCCTCGGTAGTCATCTTGACACTGTCTTGTAAAATGCTAACAGGGAACTGATCCGATGGATAACTGGTCAACCACAGACGAAAGCTTGATACAGTATTTGTATGATCAAGACTCTCGCAGATTTTCTCTAAGTTGGGCATCCATGAAGCCGCTAAATGACAATTTTGCAAACAGATCCAGAAACCTTCTGTTTGAGCTCGCTCAATTATTCTTTGCGCTATAGGTCCTTGATCTTGACCCAATGAAATTGACTCGAAACGCTCAAGATAATTCATACTCTCTACAAATTTTATTAATGCGCCCATAGGGTCGGATCCAGCGGACAGAATAAATATAAGAGGTATCAGGCAACTTGAATCGGCGTATGCTTTCGAAATATCAAAGGAAGGAGGTATCACAAAGGACAGACCCATTCCATTTTCCACGAACCGTTGCACCTAACAAATTAAGTTAAGTTGTTAAGTTAGATTTGCACAGTGTTAATAACTTTAGCGATTTAATGAAAATTTTTAACTACTGTATTTTTCTGAAGGAAAAGTCTCGAAATGCGGATTTTAGCCAAATTAAAAATATTATATAAATACTGCAAAGCTTTATAAAATGTTCAAGCAAAGCAGTAAAAATTAGATAAGATTAAAATATTGTAAATTAAAACTAAACTAAACTAAAACTTTTGTTTGATTGAATAGTTTTGATTACGCAGTGGAATTATTAGTCACTGGTAACCAGATATCTATACTAAACTAGATTGCTAACTGGGCCTTCGGATTTGCGTCGCATGAGGTTTCCGGTTGTATGAGAGAAAATGATGGCGGTCCTGTGTGTGTAAAGCGTGTCATTTGGGTGAGTCTTACTTACAGCGTCGGTGTGTGTCGGTCAAAAACTAGTCAAAATAGTTAAATGCAGTGCTTGTATGGATAATATTATTTAGAAAGTAAAAAATATAAATTAGCAACATATACAATACTAGCCGATTTAAAAAATAATAGAGGATTAGTATATGTCACATAATGTTCTTTCTCTCATACACCGGAAACTCTATCGGATGCAAGCCATGCTATTGTAATCGTGACAAGTTAGCAATCTAGTTTAGTAGACATATGTGACATCGAAAGTCTCGAGATTCGAAAGACTGAATAATATGATTAGAGAACGAAAATAAGGTGTGCTTTCCGAACTTTCGTATAACGGTAGAGAGGTCGAGATGATTACTGGCTTCGATAGACATAGAGTACATAGATTTCAAAATCGCCATAGTTAGAAATTTAGAGAGTAGAGACATCTTTTAATATGTATGTACGTAAGTAAAAACGTGCATGTAAGTGTATACGACAGACCGGCCTTTGCCGTGAGAGGCACAGCTGCCAGATCGTGAGATGTGGGAGCCCCCATCACTTACCACGGCACTTACTAACACAGACCGTTACGTCATATCGTGTATGTGTAGCTTAAGTTCGTGCATGGGCGTAAGTACTGAGCGATCACGAAAACGCTCGCCGCTCGCATATGTTTCGCGATCGAATTTTTCTATTCGCTTGCAATATATGCATTTCCGCAATATAACAGAATAAATGGAAATAATAGAATAAATATAATTAGAATAGAAATTTATATTATATTGTTATATTATATTATATTATATTATTTATATTATATATAATATATAAATAAATTATAAATTATGTTATAATATAAATTATATTATATTATAAATTATACATTAATATATGAATAAATAAAATTTATCTTTCATTCCTTTATGTAAGAGAAATAACTTGATAATAAAATGATAAATATAAAAACTTAACAATAATAATTTTTTTCGGCAGAAACACCGCTCTCTTCGTTTCAAATCATTTAGATACTATTCCGGAACATTCTTGAGAAATAACCGATAACACTTTTATGTATGTATGTATGGTCTTTATTGACTCCCCTATGGGGTTGCAATTTTTACACTTTACAATTTTACAATTTTCCAATTATCTCTCACGCTTTCTTACAGTCTTTTACTCTCATCAACTCTTCTTCTCCCCCTCTTGTCACCTCTTCCCCCTACACCCTTCTCCTGTCACCCCTTCCCCCGCCCTATCTTCCTCTCCTCATCCCACTTCCCCTCTTTCCCATCAATCCATAGTCTCCTATTATCTACCACCGCGCACCTTCCTTTTCTCTCTTCCTCTGTGCTCTCTTCTATCCTTTTTCTTCGCTCTTTCCCCCTCTTCTTCTTTCTTCCCTTGCCTCCTTTTCTGTCGACACTCTCCCTTCTCATCCTCTCACTCTCTCCTCTCTCTTTCTCTCTTCCTTCTCTTCTTCCCTCTTCCAAGTCCTACCAGAGTTTACTTCTTTACTCTCCGTCCTGTCAATTCCTGCCTCCTTTTCCTGCATCTCCTTATCTCCTCATCTCTTCTCTTTGCTCGGCCCCTATACTTCCTCTCCTTCTCACCGCTCCCCCTCCTCTCCCCGCTCTTCTCCTCTGCTGTCTTTGTTGCCCTCCTCTGTTCCTCTCCCCTTCCTCCCCCTTTCTCTACCCTCCTTGGTTTCAAATTCTCCCTTTATCCCTCTCATTTCTTCCAGTAGCTCCTTCATCCGTCCTTCCCTGTACACTGTCGTCTCTTCCTTCCTTCTCCTTTTCCCTTGATCTCTCCTTCTCTTCTCTCTTCTTCACCGCCATGCGTTTTCCCCTCTAATTTCCACGCCACTTCCTCCTTTCCTGCTCTCACTGCCCGCTTCCAATTCGTCTGACCTTTCTTTCGTCGTTCCTCTCTTCCCCCTCTGACTCCCGTTTCCGTGTCAAACCGCCATGTGCTCGATCCACTTCCATTAACCCGCGCTACCTCCCACATCATGCTTTCTTGTCCGATCCTTCCTGTCTCTTTTGCTCTTTCACTATCACTTTTCTAATCTCTTAACCCTTTCTTGAGCTGTGCCACACTTCTGTCTGCCTCTTAACCTCTACTCTCTTTCCTCCGCATGCTCAATCCTTCAGCTCCACCTATCTTGCCTCCTACGTCTTCCTCCGCCGTTCCTTCTCCTCTCTTTATGGTAACGATCTGTATTATCTACTTCTTCATCTTCCTTATCGGTCTATTCTCTGTCCGCTCATTCTCCCAATTTTCTCACCGTCATTTACCACGTGCTCTTCTTCTTCCTTTTCCTCTCTCACTCTCTCTCTCTCTCTCCTCTCTTATGGTAACGAGCTGCATTATCCACTCCTTCATCTTCCTTATCGGTCTACTCTCCGTCCGCTCTTTCTCCCAGTTTTCTCATCGTCGCTTCCCACGTGATCTTCTTCTTTCTTTTCTTCTCTCACTCTCTCTCTCTCTCTTCTTCTTCTTCTTTCTAACCTCCAATTCCTTTTTCCTTTCCTTCCTTCCCTTTTTGTGGCCTCTCCTCGCCTCTTCCTTCCCTTACTCCTCCTTGTTCTTCTTCTTTAGCCCTTCTGACTCATTCTCCCCCGCTCCTTCCTCTCTCCCTTCACTCCTTTTCCTTTTCCCTTCTTTACGAGCACACTTTCCCTACTGTACACCTTTTCCCACCGGAAACGGAAGTCTATCGGATAACACTTGTAGTTTTTCTGTATATCGCAACCAAATACACACTCTCACTCAGTTATGTATACAAACACAGTCAGTTTCACTCTCGTTCGAAGAACGAGGGCTCTCAACTAGCAGTTAGTTCAGTTGTATGCTAGCATTCGAGCAATCCACTCACGTTGTTCGGAACTAATAAATCGTTTTCGTACATAAAGTTTCCGCATTTCTTTCTCGACCCCACCGTATTTTCCATGATTAATTTGAGAACTTGCTACAATTATATTCTTATATAAAAAGATGGGGATTATAACTTTTGAGGTATATTTAATACTTATAATATATGACTGACATGTTAGATTCAACAATTACCCAGCTTTTAAGAAATATATAAATTAATAGAACAATAAATTTAGAAAGACACTGTTTATAGCTGAATGAAAAAATTATTAAAAAATGATACAAAAAAGCTTAAGAAGCAAATTGAGGATGTAGGTGCATATATTTAAATTACAAATCTTGAAAGCTTTTAAGACTAAAATAAAAAATAATAAACAAATTTCGAGAAATTCTTAATATAATATATAAAATAGTACTATTATATTGCAGATTTTATTACAAATAGTAGATCATAAAACTATTTAACCCTTACTATAATAACGTCGATCACGTTGATCACCAATTTCGAGTTTGAAAGTGCCCCGTGCCAAACTGATCGACCTGTTTTGAAATTAACCATAAGCTTTACCAGATAGGCCCGGAACAAAAAGGATTAAAATTAAAGTGACAAACAAAAACTTGGCGTGCCCGAATCGCGTTATAAGTCGTATATTTTTATTAATATATAGATAATGATTTCTGATAATTAATGTATTGATAATGATTTCTGATAATCTTTTGCAAATTTTTATTTCAGATCGGGCCTATCTGGTAAAGCTTACGGTTAATTTCAAAACAAGTCGATCAGTTTGGTACGGGGTATTTCCAAATTTGAAATTAGTGCTCGATGTGATCGACATTATTGCATTTAAAACTATTCAGTATTTAGCCGAACAGTAGACTAATATTCGATGTTCGGCCGAATAGTAAAAACGTTGCCGAATAGGCAGAATACCGATTTGTTGCCAAATATTCGTTGCAACTCTAATATATATTATTTCATATACACTATTTATTTGAGTAAATTACGCATATATATACGTATATACAGGAGGGGAAAAATGGCGGTTGTGGAAGAGATAGTTGGGGCATGTGCTCGTAGGGAAAGGCGAGGGAAGTTGGTGTAGAGAGGAAGGAACTGGAGCGGAGAAAAGGAGTAAGAAGAGTGGAAAGGGAGGAGCAGTTGTGAGTGAAGGGAACAAAGTGGAAGGATGATTATAGAAGAAAGAAGGATACAAAGGAGTGTAGCAGATTTGAAGGTTAGAAGGAAGAAAAAAGAGAGAGAAGATGGATAGAAGGAGAAAGGCTGAGAGGAAGAGGAAGGACGAGAAGTCGATAAGAAAGAGGAAAGTTAGATAAGATAGGGCACAAAGGAACGAGGAGAGTTGAATGAGAAAATCCGAGAGGTGGCGCCGAATGTAGGTAAGGAACTAGGATCGAGCACGTAGGGAGTTAGTGGATATCGATACGGAAACGGGCAGTAGGAATAGAACATAGCAGGTGAAAAGAAGGAAGGATAAAGGTGTGATAGAAGCGAAAGAGGTGAAAAGGGACTGGCAGAAGGTAGAAGGACAACAGAGGAAGGGAAAAGAAGAGAAGGGGAGAGAGACAAGGAAAAGGGTAGAAGGAAGTAAATGGTGGAAGAGGAAAGTGAGGTTAAGTGATAAGAAAGCGAGTGAGAAGAACGGAAGAGGACAGGAAGGAAAGAGAAGGAAGGAGATAAAGGTGGAAGGGAGAGTCAGAGGGAAGAAAGAAAGGGAGAGAAATAAGAAGGCTGGGAAAAGAAAACGGGAGGAAAGAAAATAGATGGAGGACATGGAAAAGTGGTTGAAGGAGCTGGTGGTGGAGGTAAGGGGAATATGGAAGGAGCTAAAATTATGGAGAGAAGAGAGAGCGAGAGGAAGGAGAGAAAAGGAGGAGGAAACAACGGTGTCGCAAGAAGAGGAAAGTGAAGAGGAGGAAGAAGAAAAGAGAGAGGAGGCGAGGGATCAAGGAAGAAAAGAGAAGAGGGGGTTAGGGGGAGCAAGGGGAGCAGTGAAGGAGGAAATTGTAGTGAAAAAGGAGGAATGGGGAGAGGAAGCAGAAGAGACAGGCAGTGAAAAAGAAAGAGAGATAAGGAAAGAAAGGGAAAAGGAAGGTTTAGGTTTAGGTGCAAGAGTAGAGAGAAGGGAAAGAGAATACTGGTGGGAGAAGGAAAGCGAAGAGGAAGCGGGGGAGAGAGAAGAGGAAGGAAGGAGTAGGGTGGGAGGAGAGAGAGAAGAGAGAGGAAAGGAGGAGAAGAGGGCAAGCAGGTCGGGAGAAGGGAAGAAAAAAGGAGAGAGTAGGAGAAGAGGGAGAGAGAGGAGGGAAAGGATAGAGGAGAGCACGGAAGAGAGCACAGGAGGAGAAAGAAGTGGAAGAGAGAAGAAGGAGATAAGAAGGAGAGGGCGAGGAGGAAAAGAGAGGAGGAGAAAGAAGAAGAGAAGAATGGAGGGAAAGAAGAATGGAGTAAGGTGAGGAAGGAAAGGAGGGTGAAGGAAGAGAAGACGAGTAGGAGAGAAGAGAGGGATATAGAAGAGAGAAGAAAAGAGGAGGAAAGGACAAGAGGAGAAAGAAGGAGAAGAAATGTAGTGTGGAGAGGCGTGGAAGGGAAAGAGCCGGAGGAGAGAAGGGAAGTTATGGTAGGAGTAATGGAGGAGGTATTGGGGAGAAGGGTAAAAATGAGAGGGGTAGTGGAAAGAGTAGGGGAGGGGGGAAAAAGGTATTATTAGTGGAAATGGATAAAGAAGAGGACAAGGACGAGATATTGGAGAAAGGGAGTGAGATAAGGAGATTGTGGAAGATAGGCGTGGACGAGGACTTAACGATGTAGGAGAGAAGAATGAGATGGAGGATGGTAGAAAAAGCGAAGATGGAAAGAGGGTACGGAAGAAGCGTGGTGGTAGGTAACAGAAGGATCTGGATAGATGGGAGAGAATGGATATGGGACGAGAGGAAGGAGAGATGGAGGATGAAGAGAGAGGAATAAGAGAGAGGAAACGGAGAGGGAAAGAGGGACGGAAAAGAGAGAAGAGAGAGAAGAGAGAAGATAGGGGGGAAAGAAGGGAAGGTGGGGAAAGGGGTAGTGGGAGGGAGATGGGGGGACGAGGAAGGGGAGGGAGGAAAGTGTGTAAGGTCGCAAAGGGCCAGGTCATGTAAAGGGTGGAAAGATAGAGGAGTTTGTAAGAAAGTGTAAAGGTTTGGGTACATTCCGATAAAAAACGCCTTCAAACCCTAAGGGGAAGAATAAATCATACATACATATACTTATATACATAATTGCTTACTTAAAACAAAAATTCTTGGAATTTTTATTATACAAATATTTAAGTAACTATAATGTTTCATCGTTATATCAAATCATCTGATAGAGGTTGGAGACACATTATAAAATAATATTGTAATCACAATAGTTACTGTTGTTATTTGCAGGTATTTGGAAATCAATAAATATGATTACGCCGGTATTACTGGATATTACAAAAGTTTATTTGGGTGGAGTTCCGAGAAGGGCCCACCTCCGATTTCGATGAAACTTTGTGAAAAGCTTCCTTTCAGGTTCAAATGAAAGATCCTAAAAGGAATTTTGGCGACTCCTACAAGAAAGTCATTTTTTAAGAGAAAATGGGGGTGTAGTTCCGAAAAGTATTCACCCCCGATTTTTTTGAAACTCAGTATTCTTACGTATTTTGATGCGCTGATTACGAATATCATAGTGAAAATTGGCGACTATTTGATTTTCATGGTGAAAACCATGAAAAACCTATAAAAATTATAGTTTTTTATGCTTATCTCAGTAAATACGGAAAATCATGATAAATGTTTTAGACAAAAGTTTTAGATCTCACAGAGATAAACATTTTATATCCTATCCATTTTTACCGTACAAGTGATTGTTTTCGACAAAAACGATGAAATCTAAATCTTATATCTGTCCTCCCATCTAAGCATGTACTTTGCAGTACATATACGATTCCACATGGGTTTGCAACTTTCCACGCAAAGCGGGGTTCCACGCAAATCTATTTGTCTAGTTTTTTGATAGTGGAGCCCCCCCGCAGGGGGGCGGAACCAACTGTTTCCACGCATACACTTTTCCACGCGAAGCGAGGTTCCACATGGGTTTGCAACTTTCCACGCAAAACGATGTTATATATTGGGGCTTCTACGCAGTACTGTCAGCCTTTGTAGTTTCACCTATACAGCAATTGGTTTGAGATATATGTTTAACTTTGATTTTCTCGAAAACTATCACTTGTACGGTAAAAATGAATAGGACATAAAATGTTTATCTCTGTGAGATCTAAAACTTTTGTCTAAAATATTTATCATGATTTTCCGTATTTACTGAGATAAGCGTAAAAAACTATAATTTTTATGGGTTTTTCATGGTTTTCACCATGAAAATCAAATAGTCTCCAATTTTCACTATGATATTCGTAATCAGCGCATCAAAATACGTAAGAATACTGAGTTTCAAAAAAATCGGAGGCGAGCCCTTTTCGGAACTTTATCCAAGACTTCTAATCAAGTGCGCGGATTGGAATGCTGTCGTTCTTTATACAGGGTGTCCTAAAACCGTACTTCCTCTTAATAGTAGATTCCTTAGAACATTTCAAGACGAAAATTTTAATACAAAAATGTCGAGGCTATAATAGTTTTTAAACAGGAAGCGATTATATTTTACGAATGGCAAGGCTGAGATTTCGCGCGCTCAGGCACGGCGTAATAGTAGACACCTTCATGATAACATTAATCGACCACTTTGACAGCAGAAGTTGAAACATATCGCAAATTTTTACTTGTATCATTTTTGAAATGCCTTCTTGCATCCATTATTTGTAAAAAGAATGTACTAATGCAATACGTAGAGAAGCGGGAAAACATATAATGACAATGCTATTGTAAATTTATACGATACTCATAATATCATAAAAAAGGCGCTCCATTCATAGAAGCACTCTTTTCACTTGTCATTTCGACGTGCCTGAGCACGCAAAATTTCAGCCCTGTCATTCGTAAAATATAATCGCTTCCCGTTTAAAAACTATTACAGCCTCGACATTTTTGTATTAGGATTTTCGTCTTGAAATGTTCTAAGGAATCTGCCATTAAGAGGGGAAACCAGTATAACGGCTAAAAAAAAAGACTACTTTTAAGGATTTTTTTTTCTAGTAAATAATTGTTTTTTTTTTTTCAAATCGCATTATTAACATCACAAAGTATATAATTTGAACTACCTTTTGTGAAATTTTTGTTAAAAAATACTAATATTTATAACTACAATAGCCAATAGCGTGGGCCGCTAAAAAAACTGGCGCGCGCGTAGCGGGCCAACGAAAACTACAAAACAAAAAAAACAAGGATTTTCTTAAAATATAAGACAATAGCTTTAGTTGCACGTATGGATTTAAAAAAAATTATTTGTTACAAAATGGCGGACTTTTAAAGAAAAAAATTCCTAAATCTGTGAGACATTGACCTCTGGTTTTTAACATTACAAAAAAACAAATTATTCAATCGAAAATTCCATACGTGCAACTGAAGCTATTGTCTTATATTTTAAGAAAATCCTTGTTTTTTTTTGTTTTGGAGCTTTCGTTGCCCCGCTACGTGTGCGCCCGTTTTTTTTTAAGGTGGCTCACACTATTGGCTATTGTAACTATAAATATTAATATTTTTTAACAAAAGTTTCACAAAAGATAGTTCAAATTATGTACTTTGTGATGTTAATAACGCGATTTGGAAAAAAAACAATTATTTACCAGAAAAAAATCCTTAAAAATAGCCTTTTTTTTAGACGTTACACTGGTTTCCCCCTTTAAGAGGAAGTACGTTTTAGGACACCCTGTATACTATCAAAGTATAGACCGCGAGGAGTGAAAAAATACAATTCGATGAAGCGGAGACAAAAGAGATTCCGCGTATGCACGTGCAATTTGCAACTCGATATTCAGTTCTAAGAACTATATGTAGGTGGCTTTAAACGGGCGCCGCCGTCTCAGACGCTTAGCCTTGAACGCTTAGATTAGATAATACATTGGAAAGTCTATCTCAATATTTCCAACAGTTATTTTATTCGATGTAAAAGAAAAAATATATATAAATTAGTAATGTGCCGCTTCCGCGAAATCGGCAGAAGAGCTCGGTCGGGATCAGAGCAGGGCTCGTGAAAGAGGTAACGAGATACGAACGCGCCGTACGCACTTGTTGATAAAGTTTACTTTATTTAATTTGCAATGTATACATACAATGAGTGTACGAGTGTGTGCGTGTGTATGTGTATGTGTTAAGTGTGTCTATGTATAAGGTGAATCGCTCGTATATAGCGCGGCGTATAAAGTATGTGTCGCTCGTTGTATGGATGTGTGTGTGTGTGTGTGTGTGTGTGTGTGGATATGCATACATGTGTCTATATATAAGATGAGTCGCTTGGATATAGCACGGCGTATAATGTATGTATCGCTCGCTATATGGATGTGCGTGTGCATGTATGAATGAATGTACGAACATATGTATATATGAATGTTCAATATGCATATCGCGTGTATGCGCCCGGGAAAAAAAGTTTATATTTAATTATATGTAATTATAACAAATTATATATAATTATATATAATAAGATCAATTTATATTATCATTTGTATGTAATTATATCAAGATGTTTATAACTCCATATAAAATTATGCAAAATTATATTGAAACTATTTTTCGGAAAAGTATTTATATTTAATTGTATGTAATGTGACGTGACGTTTTTGATCGTCCGTCACAAGGGCCGAATGATCCGATCGCGGGCGGTTTTTCAGGGGCCTGCGTTCTCCCGATTTAAGGAGAGAGCGGCCCGATCGCTAGATCTACGAAATCTGGCCTTCGTTTAAATTTAATAGCTAGAATGTAAGTCGTTATGAGCCCGCGAGTTAGCTATCGGCACTGACAGGAGCGACGAGATCCCATCCGGTGGAAGGATAGGAAGAGAGAAGAGAGGCAGCCAAGAGCGGGAGTCCGAACCATCCTGAGAGCGGGAGTTGCAGGTCGTAATCGCCTTATTATATTTTTAAACCATGTTGGTGGCAGATAATCATAGCTGCCGTTAATTTTATATCTTTTACGGCAAGAAAGAGACGCGAAGGGCCGGAAGGATCCGGCCGGAGCGGGCGGCCACTTCACCCGCACGAAGCGAAGGAGTCCCAGAAACGGAGCGACGAGAAGGAACTCTAATCCCGGGAGTTATTCAACGAAATAGAAACGAGAGCCGATCGGACGCTGCCAAAAAACCGCACCCCTAAGCCGAACAACAGCTAAAAATTGGGAAATTACGGTGCGATGAACCCACTAATACGGTCATGACGATCGCAAGGATTACAGGGACTACAGGACGGCCCTGCGGAACACGGAAGCGCCACAAGTGGCATAAGCGCGATTTACCGGCATGTCTCCTACAGGACTCTCGCTCGGCACTGTTCGGCGATACATCAGCGAGGACGTAGGCCTCAAGGAGCACAACGATCCGTGCAGATAATCGAACGATTTTTTCCGACCCGTGAGACGAGCGTCGACGTTGTTAGAGCTGCCGATTTTTGTGGGTAATTAATCCGGATGAGTCGCGCCCTAATAAGTAGTTGTCGTGCCACGCGTTTTGTGAATTTAGTATTGATGTAATTTGAGTAAATCGCGTCATAACGGCCGACGGGCACAAGCCACTTACTCGGGTTCTAAAATAAGCGCTCTCTCTCTCTCTCTCTCTCTCTGATAATTAGCCGCCGCCGACAATCATTCGTGTTAATATTGTAATCTCGTTTATCGCGTATAATAATAGCTGTCGGAATTATTTGTCTCGCGTCAATCGCGAGTGTTGCGTAGCGACATCGTACACCACAGTCGCGCCCGGTATTTTCCGTCTTTGTCTTTGTCCGCGAAACTTTAGTATAATATTCGTAGTTTAAGTGTAGCGAATTGAGAAGGAATAAATCTCGAATATCGTTTAAAATATCTATCGGGTATCTCTGAGCCCGCTGTTAGTTTCCGCGAGTCTCGAAAATTGTATCCTGCGCATTCCGACACAAAGGTCGTCGCTATTGTTATTGAGACGCGTACCGGCTCACCGCGAGCCCCGTTAAAGGAAATATTCGAGTCATATGGCGTTGAAATATTTATTGTATCAAAGCGGATTCACGATTATGCGTAGAGTGATTACCGGTGCGTCCGAGAAATTTCTTTAGTTGTCATGGCCCAAATAAGTCACGTACGGCGGAAATCCTCGCGATCGAGAAGTCGAGCTTGCATCGCGTTAAACGCCCGGTAATTTAATACTCTTGTGCACGGTCGTGTCGATCTCCGCAGGACCATCACGATTTCTTATTCGCGCTGAGCATATCTCTTGACATCGAGGATCTCTATTTACTACTACTGTTCTATACTCTTGTTTAATATACTCTTGTTACTTTTAATTTACATACTGAACGCTTACTTTTTGGCTCCCGTGTTCTCGATTCTCAAGCTTTCTCCCGTTCCCTCGAACCACCCCCTCTACCCTATGAGTGTACTGAGTAGCCGCGTATTTTGCCGTCGCGTTAATTATCGGTTCCATGATCTTTCTTTCGGTATTGCTATCGTTTTGCGTGGTGCGGCCTGCCGTACTTGGCGCCCAACTCGGTTTGTTTTGTGGTAAATCGGATGTTCGGGATCGCGGAATCGATACTCGAGATACACACCAAAGGTGTGCCGAGGGCACTGAAGAACCGCCCGCCGAATAATTAAATAATTATTAATTAAAAATATTACAGTCACAGTAATTATATCAAGATATTTATAACTCCATGTATAATTATGCAAAATTATATTGAAATTATTTTCCGGAAAAAAATTTATATCTAATTGTATGTAATTATATCAAGATATTCACAACTCCATATCGAATTATGCAAAATTATATTAAAACTCTTTTGGAAAAAAAAATTTGTATCTAATTGTATGTAATTAAATCAAGATATTCATAACTCCATATCGAATTATGCAAAATTATATTGAAATTCTTTTTCAAATATACTCGAAAAGAGTTTATTTGATATTATATGATTATGTACAGATACATTTACAAATGTATTATTATTTCAATCAAACATAAAAATACCATTTTTATAGTATAGAATATAATTTATACATGTTTTTTATTTTCATATGTACGCATACACATATTTTATCGTTCACATAATCTTGTTTAATAAATTTGGTGTGTTACAAATATAATCACCTACATTTATAACTTTATTAATAGTTTTAATGTCCATTAATTTTAATATAACATATTGATCACCCATTTTTACAGGCAATATATGCTTTACTTGCTTCCGTAATTATTGATGATAAAATATTTTAGTATGAATAATTTTAAACCTCCGAAAAACAACGTATATAACATTATTAGCTTGTATAAAAAAATCTTATCGTGCCATACATTGCAGAATCAGAAGAATTGCTTGTTATTTGTACTGTATAACTGTTAGTTTTATTATGTCTAAAATAAATTTCAGAAGTAAATGTCTCATTTTTTATGTTTGCTCTACCATAAATAAGAAAATCCTCCGCCAATACTTGATGTAAGATGTTTTTATCTTGATCTGTCAATAGCGAATCTGGAATATTTTTATCCAAACATTCAATGAATACTGTTTTTTTCTTTATGAAGAGTAATTTTATTCTTCAAAATAGCCACGCCGTAAAGTATAGATAAATTCTTAATAATTTCTTGGCCTATATTCTTGGACGCGTGTGATAAATTCGCTATTATCCCATTATAGTTTTTCGAATGAAAAGGCAGAAGTAGCCCATAAAGGACCCCAATGTTTAACGCAAATACCAATATCCAATAACTGATGCACATTATATGTAAGCTGTCGATCACTATAAAGATCTAGAATCTGCTTTACAAAAATTTTCAACATATATTCTGCATCCTTAATATCAAATAATTTTATATTGCGCTTTAGTAAAATAAATATAGATATAACAAGCAAAAGCCAATGTTGAAAATATTGTGTAGGCAAATAATTTTTTAAGGTAGGGATGGAATAATATAGAAGCCAATTATAATATTCTGAAGCTTTATAAAAGTGTATTAAATTAAGACTTCTTGGCAATCGACTAAATGTATCTGGAGGTTTAATTTGTAGTAAATAATTATCCATTTCATTTAAATATTTTTTTATATTCCAAGGCCCATCTTTTTACAATGTATTTAAAAATTTGTAACGATGCATCCCTCCACCGTTACCCGGCCGCCGATCCGCCGGAAGTCCACCGCCCGACGAACACCGGTCGGGCAGAGCGCTCTGCGCATTACACGTACACGGTTTACGCTTGTGTGTGTATCCCCACCAGTACGGAATCATGTTGCTCGCGTCTCAATTCTGGCATCACTGCCTCCGCCGAGAATTTGCGGCATCTCGAAGAGCGATCCTTGCACCACCACGAAATAGAGGTACACGGGATCGGGCGTGCTCGATCCCGCCGGGAGTTCTCGGCACCTCGCGACTTTCCGACCGCTTGCGTGTAACGGCATTATTCTCGTGGCAGGAAGTTCTCTACCACGGACGGGAGTCTTCGTCGGCCGATACATTCTCGATTCCACACCCGCGATCCCGATACGCGACGAAAATCGAACATTTGCACCGACAGACCTGTTGTCGACCGCCATAAGCGAGCCCGACGCGCCATTATTACGGAGCGATAAGTCCCGCGCCGAGGGGCGACCCGCATCCCTGCCGCGACACCGATCGACACACAGGATCGATATACGCGTCGAAGGACCACCCACCGACGCGGCCGAAACTACCACCCGATAACTAACGGCTCCTGCCAGAATCGCGATACGTGATCCATAATCGATACTCGACCGTACACCAGAAATCACGAACCGCGCTGCGACTGATCGCGCTGCATTGGATGCATCGCCACCCACACACGACACAAACGCACATCCGTATACATTCACGCACTCACATACTTGTATCATCCGTTCACACGTTCACATACTTATGTTATACATTCTCGCGCGCACATACTTACATTATACATTCTCGCGCTCACTTACTCATATACTGTCACACGCGCACTACACACTCTCGCTGTACAAACACACACCTAAAAGAACAATAAATTATAGTTTTAACAAATATATATTCTCATTCGTGTCTCGATATCCCTTTCACGAGCCCAGGATCCCGACCGAGCAGTCCGTCTCCGCCTCGCGAAAGCGGAACGTTACAAATTGTTTTACAGTTCCAAGTAACACAGAATGCATATACTCTGGAATTACACAAATTTCGAGATCTAGAAACGGAAGTGCAGAAATAATAGTCGATCCTTTTATAGCTTTAACATTGGCAACATTTTCTTTAAATGCTATTTGGCTTTGTTTAATCATTTTTTCATTATATTCGATATATATATATATATATATATATATATATATATACAGGGTGATTCAAAACAACCTTCTGTCCTTACAATGTCATATACTTGACTCAATTTTAAGACGATTTTTCCTTTACCAAAATTTTTTGCGAAGCTTACAAGGGGAATATACGGGCTGGGAAATGAAGTTCGGGATGAGGCTTCGTGTGGTAATAGTAGTGGCCGAAACTCATACCATAGGACCCCAAAGGCCGCCAGTTCCGAGAAAAAGCGCCCCAAACTTTTTGTAGTAATTTATATACCTTAAAGTTTTCTCCATTTCCAAGCGGTCCGGTGGCCGAAGCGGTAGCGGGCCGGCGTGGTAAGTCAGAGGTTCCGTGTTCGAATCTCTGCTCGTGAACTTTTTTTTTCATAAATTTTTTTTATGCATTTTATTTTCAAGTTTGTTTAATATTATAATAATAATCATGCAAATATTTATTATTATTACAATTTTATTATTTCTCCCATACATAATGTTTGATGTATTATATCGCCTATGAATATTTTACAGCAGTAGATTTTACGAAAATATTATTTCCCTTATAATTCTTACAATTATGATATTAACGTAATTAATAATAAAGTTAATAAAATTGTAATAATTACAAATATTTGCATGATTATTATTATAATATTAAACAAACTTGAAAATAAAATGCATAAAAAAAATTTATGAAAAAAAAAGTTCACGAGCAGAGATTCGAACACGGAACCTCTGACTTACCACGCCGGCCCGCTACCGCATCGGCCACCGGACCGCTTGGAAATGGAGAAAACTTTTAGATATATAAATTGCTATAAAAAGTTTGAGGCGCTTTTTCTCGGAACTGGCGGCCTATGGGGTCCTATGGCTTGAGCATGGTATGAGTTTCGGGCACTACTATTACCACACGAAGCCTCATCCCGAACTTCATTTCCCAGCCCGTATATTCCCCTTGTTAGTTTTCAAATTATAAGCCAAAATAGTTAACGAATTACGGGCCGCGTACACGAGGCAGGCAGGGGCGGCGCAACTCACCGTCCGATGCTGGTGATTACGTGAAGCGCTCGCTGCGATCAACTGTTTGCTACATGCGATGGGTATAAAAGAGAAAGACAGAGAGAGAGAGAGAGAGAGAGAGAGAGCGTGTGTGCGATCAGCTGTTTGCTACACGCGATGGGTGTAAAAGAGAGAGAAAGAGAGAGAGAGAGAGAGAGAAAGGGAGAGAGAGAGAGAAAGAGAGAGAGATAAAGGGAGAGAGAGAGAGAGAGAATGTGTATGTGTGTGTATATGCGTATACGTTCTCTCTCACACATGCACCCCATCGCATGTAGCAAACAGTTGATCGCAGCGAGCGCTTCACGTAATCACCAGCATCGGACGGTGAGTTGCGCCGCCCCTGCCTGCCTCGCGTACGCGGCCCGTAATTCGTTAACTATTTTGGTTTATAATTTGAAAACTAAGCCTCGGAAAAAATTTTGGCAAAGGAAAAATCGTCTTAGAATTGAGTCAAGTATATGACATTGTAAGGACAGAAGGTTGTTTTGAATCACCCTGTATACAGGGTGGTCCTCGTAACGGTCGCCACGATTTTTAAGGCACTTACAATAATCTGACATAAAAAAGTCATAAACAGAAATTTATCAGTTTCTAACCGGCAACAAATTGCAATAATAAAAATTGACCAAACATTTTTTTTTCCATAAAAAAGCAAGGTCACCTTCAATTTTTTAAATGGAACTGCCTACTTTTTGTTACATATTCTTGTAGCTTATCTCGAGAGCTTTTCAAAACACTATAATAAAGTATTTTTTTATTAAGTACTTTTTGAGTTATTTTATATTTTAATCTGACATATTTTGATATAAAAATTAAAGTATCTCGTAAAATATTTAGTTTTCGATAATCTTACCGTAACACTTTTATGTGCAGAATAATGAGACAAATCAATTAGTTTAAAAAAAAGACGAATAATTGTTTAAAAAAATACATTATAAATACATAACATACTTTTTCTTAAAAATAATTATTTTTTTTTTTACTAATTGATTTGTCTCATTATTCTGTACATAAAAGTATTACGGTAAGATTATCGAAAACTAAATATTTTACGAGATATTTTATTTTTTATATCAAAATATGTCAGAATAAAATATAAAATAACTCAAAAAGTACTTAATGAAAAAATACTTTATTATAGTGTTTTGAAAAGCTCTCGAGATAAGCTACAAGAATATGCAATAAAAAGTAGGCAGTTCCATTTAAAAAATTGAAGGTGACCTTGCTATTTTATGGAAAAAAAAATGTTTGGTCAATTTTTATTATTGCAATTTGTTTCCGGTTAGAAACTGATAAATTTCTGTTTATGGCTTTTTTATGTCAGATTATTGTAAGTTCCTTAAAAATCGTGGCGACCGTTACGACGACCACCCTGTATATATATATATATATATATATATATATATATATATATATATATATATATATATATATATATATATACAGGGTGTCCGACAAGTAAGTTACCAAATGAAAGGTGCAGGTAGATTGGGTCAAACTGAAAAGAAAAGTCCTGTACCATTGTAACAGGCCGCTTTCGTGAGTTCGGATATGCTCGGTCAGGATCAGGGCTCGTGAAAGGGTGAGACACAATAATAAACGCGGGATGTAATGTAGTCTGTTTATATGCCTCCTTCGGCAATGGTCAATTTACAGATCGTGTGAACGGTAGTTTAAATTCCGCGAAGCGGGCGCGCGGCGGATGATAAGGCGCGAGTTATAATAAAAGTGCGATAGTTATTCGGCGCGCTATAATAAATGCGCGAGAGTTATTCGGCGCGTTATAATCAATGTATCGATATCGTATCGTGATACGGATTTCGTCGACGCACGGCAAGGCCGTGTTTGTTATGACGGCGCGCGAGACGCGCAAGAAACAGGACGGGGGCTAGTCGGCGCGTGTACGGCCGTGTTTACTTTGCCGGGCGCTGAATATAATATATCTATATATTTACGGCGCGACAGGTATTTTGGCGCGGCGATTAATTTGTGCGGACGGCAGAGCCGTGGATTCTTGATGCGTCGGTGTTAGATGCGCTTTAGTCGCGTATTCCCAGATGTGCGGGGAGGCGGTCGAAAATCGAGTACTCTCCATCGGGTGGAGGACTCTCCGTCCCTATTCCGCACGCGGACTTAAGGATAGCTGGTCGGAGTCGAGAAATCTCGACGGGGCAGCGAACTCGCAAGCCCACGGTCCGTCTGGCTGGAGCGGTCGGGTGTTAGACCGGAGATCTACGAAAGCGGCGAACACTCCACTCTCGTCGAGTCGGTCGAAGGTTGGCGAGGATTCGGAGACGGCGCTGAAACCGAGAATGTTCGGCGGAGGCTGCGAACTCGTCAACCCCACGTTCCGTCGTTTCTGCGGAGTATAAAAGATCGGAAATATCAGAACATCTCGAGCGTACTGCTCGAGAGGCTTCAGGTACCGGTCTGGTGTCGAGATGGATTTCGGCGACCTTTTTATACCGAGAATCTAACGGTAATCGCGTCGTTTCTTTCTGATGGTGGTAACGACGCGTTGTTTTCGAGTACGGTAATTAGCGGTTAACGCGCCGCTACCCTTCGGCGGGAAAACGACGCGGCGTTTCGTCGGTTGAGCGCTCGAAGCTTTCCGGAAACGCTCGGCGGTTCTCGGTAGCGGTTCGGGCCGTAACGGCAGCCGTATAACGGCTGTACGGTGCTCTTAGATACATCTCGTAACGAGTATTAAAAAGGGCGCTAAGCGCCTCTGCCCCTGCCCGGCTGGTATTCGCCGGGCGGCAGACTTCCGGCTAGTCAACTGCCGAGTAACGATGGGCAACGGCAATCCCTCGCGCCGCTTCTAGCGCGCGATCCGCTATCGCGATTCTTTAGGGACGTGCGTCGCTTCCAGCGCGCGATCCGCGAGCGGACGCCGGATATCCGGCGTCGAGGAAGACGGAAGATCGTCGGAGGGCGATCGAACGGAGATAGGAACGGTTAGCGGCGATACGAACGCGCTTATCGCATTTCGGGACGAGTTTTTTTTCGTTTTCCGGCGATACGAGCGCGCTTATCGCGTTTCGGAGCGAGTTTTTTTTCGTTTCCCGGCGACGACGCGCGTCCGGTGACGAGACGCGTCCGAGAGCGAGTATCCGGCTCGTTTAATCGGGGCGCGTCCTCGCTATTTTTCCCCGTTATAAAAGTATGCCGCGACGATCTCGAGGTATTAGTACGTTCGAGAATATTCGCGGCGCGATGAAGCGCGTACCGAGCGCTTTATCGAGATTAGCCGGAAGAGTGCGTTGCTTCTACACGTTCGATTGCCGATTCGAGAACGGAAATTATTTCGAGGAGGACGAGAGATATTGCGTGGATTGCGCGCATAGATCGAGTTTTGTAAGAAGCGTATCGACGCATATGAAAAAATCGGTGTATAGCGAGAGAGTGCGATCTTATCGACGAGGTCTTCGACGTGCCGAATAATTGGTGCGGCGGCTGCGCGACGAGAGCTTTGTTCTACATCGAGGGTTACGACGAGGAAGAGACGTTTATCAATAAAAGATCTTGGCGTTCGTTAAACGACGAGTGATGAATCGAGAAACGATGAAGGAGCGCGATCTTATCGATAGTGCGCGGGACGTCGCGACGGTGGACGCATATCGCGCGTGGGCGAGACGGTGCGACGAGCGTCTCGAGTTTCTGCGGGAGGGGTGTCGAGGCGAGCGCCGGGGGAGATCCACCGGAGCGATCAATTCTCTGATCGCTCGAACCGTTGGATTGACGGGCGCGAGAGACGATCTGCGTCGGCGTTTCGAACGCGTGGGAGGCGGCGTAGAGAGACGCGAGGGATTCTCGTGGTTCGAGATGGAGACAGCTTTCTCTAGACGCATTTTAACCGGCGCGGTTATCAATTTCGATTATATCGAACCTTTGCGATTTCTCGAGGACGCTAGAGATACCGTGCTCGATCGAGTACGCGATGTTATAGATGGATATAACAGTGTCAAGGTCAATACCGTGTTCATCGGTGAGTTCGTCTCGGGCGACAAGATTGATGTTAAGACTATCGCCACGAAGAATTATCCGCTTTTACCTCTTTCCGACTTGCGAGAGTGATACGGGAAGCGTGTGGTACGCTATTCTAGCGCTGGAGGAGTTTCAAGAGCGTGATAGCGGATCGGCGTTATCGCGAATACTAAATTTAACGGTGAACGTAAACAGATACAATCCTATGCACGCTGGATGCCGCGTCGAGATACCGCGAGAGATCGTATTGAAGAAAGCGGTGGTTAACGTGCGATCTACGGATAACGCGTGTTTCGCGTGGGCGGTAGTCGCCGCTTTATATCCGGTCGAGAAACACACGGAAAGAAGCTCGCGGTATCCTCACTACTCGACGGTGTTGAATCTGGAGGGTGTCGAGTTTCCCATGAGTTTAAATGGAATTACTAGATTCGAGCGTATTAATGACATATCCATTAACGTATATACCGTTCGGGATAAGAAGAACGAGAAAGGTAGCTGCCGTATCGTTCCTTTGCGTCTCACCGGTAATAAGAACACACACGTTAATCTGCTGTATCTGAGTGATACGACGCAACGAGATAATACGGCGCATTTCGCATGGATTAAAAATTTGTCCCGACTCATCAGCTCGCAACTGAGCAATAGGCAACATAAAGCGCATATATGTGATCAGTGAGTACGAATTAAAAAAATTTGTCGCGTAATGTGGATAATATACGCGATTTAAAAATGTGTTTTATGTCGCAGATGCATGCATTATTTTCGAACGAGCGATAAATTATCGGCTCACAGTGTGGAAGGATGAACGAGTGCGCCATAGTCCTTCCTACTAAAGACGACAAATGGTTAGAGTTTCGCAATTACTGTAGAAAGGAGAGACTTCCGTTCGAGGTGTACGCCGATCTCGAATGCGTGCTGGAGAAGAAAGAGGAGAAGAGAACGTCGAACACGTCTATCGTTCAGCATCACAAAATCTATAGCGCTGGATATTACGCGCGATGCGCGTTCGACGATGCTGGCTCGACTTACAAAGCCTATCCCGGCGAGGATTGCGTATCGTGGTTCGTTAAAGAACTGTACGATCTAGCGCTTCGCGCGAAGACTATTCTCGACACCGATGCGCCTATGACGGATTTTACACCGGACGAATGGGAGAGATTAATGAGCGCGACGCACTGTCCGTATGCGAGAAACCGTTTGAATCGGAAGACGCTCGCGTGCGCGATCACTGTCATCTAACCGGACGGTATAGAGGTCCGGCGCATTCGAATTGTAATTTAAATTATAAGGAGACTTACGTAATTCCCGTATTCTTTCACAATTTATCGGGTTATGACACGCGTTTTATCATTAAAGATGTGGCTAACGCCTTTCCCGGCAGCGTCGAACTGTTGCCGCTAACGAAGGAAACGTACATCTCTTTCACGAAGAACGTCGAGGATGCGTCGAACGAGGGATGGTTCGGGAAACGCCTGAAATTTCGCTTCGTGGATTCTTTCAAGTTTCTAAGCGCGAGTCTCGAAAAATTGGCATCGTATCTCGACAAGATCGAGCTGAGGATCGCGCGTTCGGAATTTTCCGATCTCGACGACGCTGATTTCGAGTTCCTCGCGCGAAAAGGCATGTTTCCATATGAGTACGTCGATGACGTTGATAAATTACTGGAGACTCGTCTACCGCCGCGCGAGGCTTTCCACAGTTCGCTGACCGGTGACGCGATATCCGAGAGCGATTACGCGCGCGCTAATAACAAGTATTTACAGACTTACGATCCTTCGGAATCGTCGGCTTATCTCATGTATTTCGATATAAATAATTTATACGGATGGGCGATGTGTCAATTGTTACCTTACGAAGATTTTCGATGGGTCGACGACGTCGCGAGCGTCGACTTAATATCCGTGACATCGAACTCGCCTATCGGTTACATTCTAGAGGTCGACCTTGCGTATCCGTCCAACTTTCACGATTCTCACGCGAACTTGCCGTTCTGCCCGACGCGCGATAAGCCACCCGGAAAACGTGACGAGAAACTTCTCGCCACGCTATACGATAAGAGTCGTTACATGACGTATTATCGCAATTTGCAGCAATGCGTTCGACACGGATTACGCGTTATGAGGATATACAGAATATTACAATTCGCGCAATCCCCATGGCTGCGCGGATACATCGAACTGAACACGCGACTACGAATTAACGCGAAAAACGAGTTTGAGAAAAATCTTTACAAATTGATGAATAACGCCGTGTTCGGTAAGACCATGGAGAATGTGCGCAATCACTTGGATGTCCGACTCGTGACTCGATGGGACGGACGATACGGCGCGGAGGCGATGATCGCGAAGCCGAACTTTCGCAGCAGAAGCGTCTTCGCGGAGAATCTCGTAGCCGTGGAATTGCGCAAACTCGAGATTAAGTTCAACAAACCGGTTTACGTGGGTATGTGTATTCTCGATGTGTCTAAGATTCGTTTGTACGAATTTCTCTACGAGTATATGCTACCGTTGTATCGAGATAAATGTGAAATAATGTACATCGATACGGATAGCCTCATTTATCGCATCGAGTGCGAGGATGTGTACGAGAATATGAAGCGCGATATCGACAGATTCGATACGAGCGATTACGCGGTGGACAACGCGTATGGTATGCCTCTTGCTAATAAGAAAATACCTGGTGCGATGAAGGACGAGAACGCCGGCGCGATTATGACGGAATTCGTCGGTCTCAGAGCGAAGATGTACGCGCTACGAGTCGACGGTAGAAACGATACGAAAAGAATTAAGGGTGTTAAGAGCGGCGTCGTCGCGAGAACGATAACGTTCGAAGATTACGCGCGCTGTCTTCGACGAAGAATCGAGATGAGGCACGAACAGTCTTGCATAAGATCCAAGTTACACGAGGTGTATACGGTGTCGGAATCGAAGGTCGCGCTCAGTCCGCACGACGATAAACGATACGTGATATCCGGAACTACGGATACTTTACCGTGGGGGCATTATAGAATACCGCTGTAAGGAGCGAGGAAAACGTCGTATATCGAGAATGTAATAAATATTATTTGCGTTTAATATAGTATATTTTAATATAGTTTATTTTAAGAAAATACTCCGAGGGCGCGATAGAAGAGAATAACGAGCGCATGTCTCGCGAAAATCGCGAGAATATTTATAAACGAACGCGAGGATCGAACTCGCGAGATCGCGTTTTTTCGCGAGTGCTTTGTAATTTTGCGAGACGCGCGTTCGCCATTCTATTTACGACGCTCTCGGAGACGCTTCTTAAAACGTTCAAACTTTAGTAATTTATTGTTAGTATAAATGTAACACAGTTTATTGTTAGTATAAACACAGTTTATTTTATAAATAATGTTCGGGAGTCGACCTCGACGAGATCGCTCGAATCTTGATAAACGCTCAGAGATGAGCGAGAAGCGGCGTGTAACGCGAATCCCTGGAGTAGATCCGCTGGAGGATAAGGAGAGTTCAGAAAATACTCGATTGCAGATTGTTTTCAATATTCGTTTAATTTTGAATAATAGGAGCGCGCGACGGCAGGTATTCCGCGACTCCGACGGAAATCTTCAAAATGTCCTGTTAATGACTGCCTTCGACGCGTTTCGGAAATCTTGCAGAGCTTCTTGCTAGAGGCTCTCGCGAGAACGAATATCTTGCACGCGGACGCCGGATGGAATTTAGCGCGAGGCAGAGGACATTCGGGATGCGGGTAACGAGCGTCGACTCTCGGACTCCAAACAATTAACAATCACAAACTCAATAAGTATAGAGCGTGTAGTAATACAGACAATGAGGCGTCTTTCGCACTGAGTTCGATGCTCGATCGTATACTAGAATGTCGGTTGAGAATTTACAACGAGAATGACGAAAGCGCATACGACACGAGCGAATTAAACAACAGCAGCGCGAATGGTCTATGAGTACCGCAACACGACACGAGCGAGAATACGACACGAGATAATATCATACGAGAAATTATGATACGAGAAATTATGATCGATTGCTATCGACCAGCTCGAATCGTCGTCAGCGGCAGACTGAATAACGACGGAAAAGAGTCGATGTCGACCGATTTCCGTAATAGGATATTTTCGGCACCGAACGTTCGAGAATCTAGCTGTTTATCATACTTTTTCTTTGTTTTGATCACGCGATCACGCGCCGATCGGCTGATCGCAACGATGTTTATTCTCGCTCGTGTTTTGATTGCTCTTACCGTTCAGATTTGTCGGTTGAATTTACAGTTTAAATTTATCGATTAAATTAAACGTTTCAATCTTGAACAAATAATAAAGATTATTTTATAAATAATAAAGATTATTTTATAAATAATAAAGATTATTTTATAAATAATATAGTATATTTTATAAACAATATAACATATTTTATAAGCAATATTTTATAAGCAATATTTACTTTAATAAAATATTCCGAGAGAGAAAAATAACAAAGACGGAATACGCGAAGGTACGAAATACTCGCGAAGAGACGCGCGAGTTTTTTCAAGTATTTTTACATTATAAAAAATCGTGGTAATTTCCAGGCTGTTCTATTTTTGATAAGTTGTAACGCAGTGACTTTCGCGAGCGCGCGGATATCTCGATCGGGATCAAGGCTCGTGAAAGGTGAGACACACGAAAGCTTAGGATGCAATTTAGCTGATTTATTCCTCTCTTTTGGAGCTGGTCTATGTACAATTTCGGGTGTTAGCGCGCGGCGAATAATGCAACGCGTTCGGTGCAGGCTGCGTGCGTTTATGCGGTGCGCGTTATTCGATATATCGAACCGCTTAAGATTCGGCGACGTACGGCGAGGCCGTGTTTATGTTGATGGCGCGGGCCACACGCAAGAAATCGGGCGCGGTCGATCGGCGCGTGTACGGCAAGGCCATGTTTGTTTTGACGGCTCGCGAAATACGCAAGAAATCTGGCGCGGTCGATCGGTGCGGATACGGCAAGACCGTGTTTATTTTGACGGCGCGGATTTATAGCGGGTGATACGGCTGAGTATCTCGGCGCGATTATAATAGTCGGATCACGGTAAAACCGTGTCGGTGCGTTCGCGGTCCTTAACCGCGTATTCCCGGTTGCGGGGTGGAGGGTGTGCGGGGGGATGCAAACGGAGATCGAGAATCCTCAATCGGGCGGAGAACTCTCCGTCCCTTGCTTCCGTACACGGACAGAGGATGGCTATCGGGCGTCGAGAAATCTCGACGGAGCGGCGAACTCGCCGGCCCACGGTCCTTTTAGCGGTAGCGGTCGGATGTTTAGACCGAATCTCAGATAGCGGCGAACTCTCCGCTATCGTTCGATGAGGTCGGAATTAGCTAGGATTTCGCAGGCGGCGAGGAAACTGAGAATGCTCGGTGGAGACTGCGTACGCGTCAATCTCTCGTTCCGTCGTTTTCTGTTTCAGGAGTGTTTCAGGAGCGGTTTCTGGTAGTGTCTCGGAGCGTACTGCTCGAGCGGATTTCAGGAATCGTTCTGGTCATGAGATGCCGAAATGCTGCCTTTTTATACCCGAGCGTCTAGCGGTAATCGCGTCGTTCGCCCCCGGGTGGGGATAACGACGCGTTGTTTTCGGCGGGTAATTATTACGGTAAACGCGTCGCTTCCCCTGTGCGAAACGACGCGGCGTTTCGGCGGGTGACGCTCGGGATCTTCCGGCAGCACTCGGCTGTTCTCGGTTTTCCCGTATAACGGCGTAACGGCGGCCGTATAACGGCCGTACGGTTGTTTCTCGCAACGGCGGTAATTAGCGTATTAAAAATGGGCGCTCGGCGCCTCTGTCCCTGCCCGGCCGGTGTTCGCCGGGCGGCAGACTTCCGGCGATCTACTGCCGGGTAACGATGGGGGGTGCATCGTTACAAAGTCTCGATCCAGTTTTGACAAGTTGCTCTAGCCCGAGATTAGAAAGTTATTCTAGCTTATAACTTTGTATCCTCGCTCAAGATTTATTTGCAAATCTCGGGCTAGAGCAGTTTGCCAAATCTACATCGAGACTTATTAGAAATAGAACAGCTTGGAAATTCCCACAATCTTTTTATTATGTTCTCGGAAGCATTATATATCGAACAACGCGAAAAAAGGTTAACGCGAAATACGATGTTCGCGTAGCGGTGTGATAAAAGAATTCATATAGAGCGTGAGAAAGAGTCCGTATATAGCGCGAAAGAGAAAACGCAGGACGTGGCGGCCGCGTAGCGGCGCGAGAAAGAATCTGTATGGAGCGCGAGAGAGAACCCGTATGGAACGCGAGAAGGACGGACTCGCGTGAGTTTTTTCGAATATTTTCATATTATAAAAAATGGTGGAAAATGCCGCTCTGTCCAATTTGCGGCAAATCTTGACGCAGATTATGCGAGCTACTCCAGCCAAGATTTGCGAATAAATCTTTAGCGAGAACGGCAAGTTATAGCGCATCGAAACGAAGAGTGGGGATTTGTTTTGACACACTATAACTTTCCGTCCTCGCTAAAGATTTATTCGCAAATCTTGGCTGGAGTAGCTTACCAAATCTGCGTCAGGATTTGTCGCAAGTAGGACTGAGCGGCAATTTCCACGATCTCTTTATTATGTTTTCGAAAGCATTATATATCGCGCAACGTGAAAAAAGGTTAACGCGAGATACGATGTTCGCGTAACGACGCGATGAAGAATTCATATAGAGCGTGAGAAAGAGTCCGTATAAAGCGCGAAAGAGAAAATGCAGGACGTGGCGGCCGCGTAGCGGCGCGAGAAAGAATCTGTATGGAGCGCGAGAGAGAATCCGTATGGAACGCGAGAAGGACGGACTCGCGCGAGTTTTTTCGCAATATAAAAAATCTTGGAAAACCTCCATTCTGTCCAATGTGCGGCAAATCTTGACGCAAGTTAGGCAAGCTGCTCCAACCAAGATTTGCGAATAAATCTTAGCTGGAGCAGTTTACTTAATTTACGTCAAGATTTGTTGCAAATAGAACAGAGCGGACATTTTCACGATCTCTTTATTATGTTCTCGGAAGCATTATATATCGAGCAACGTGAAAAAAGGTTAACGCGAGATATGACGTTCGCGTAACAACGCGATGAAGAATTCATATAGAGCGTGAGAAAGAGTTCGTATAAAGCGCGAAAGAGAAAACGCAGGACGTGGCGGCCGCGTAGCGGCGCGAGAAAGAATCTGTATGGAGCGCGAGAGAGAACCCGTATGGAACGCGAAAAGTTCGTGATAATTTTTATTTTTCTAACGAATAATTTTATTTAATATATGTAGTTTTATTTAATATATGTAGTTTTATTTAATAAAAATACATTTTTATCATAATACAGCCGTTTTAATTATCCAAGAATTGTGCGACTCGTCCATTCCCAGCCATTTCACGTAAACCTCGTTGCCCCTTCGACGCAGCACCTTTTCCACGAGATACACGTCGGGATCGTCGACGCGCAGCAACTCGTGCTCGTAGAATCCTCCGGCGATCGGTTCGCCGCGGGAATCCTTCAGCAGATACGTTACGGGATTAGTTCGTTGTATCTTGGTTATTCGAAAAATCTCGGTGGTCAAGTTAGGTGTGAAGCCTTTCTCGAAGATCGTCTTAAACTTGCTGACGCGTACCGGATCGACTACTTTGAATTTCGCCGGAGCCGCGATTTTTATATTGCTGTATATCGTATTTAAAAGTTTATCGGCGATCGCTGGAGTCACGTCAACGGGTCTCATACCTATAGTGCGATGTTTTCGCGCGTTGTACTCCTCGACAAGTCGAGGTAATTCGTCGATCCACTTGTACATTCCGCTCAGCGTGAAATACTTCCACATAGAATTTTTGAGCGTGCGATTGAATCGTTCGACGATCGACGCCTTCATTACCGAGTACGTCGAGTAATGATTCACTTCGCGCTTCTCCGCGAATTTTCGCACTTCGGTGTTGTAGAATTCCTTTCCTTTGTCGGTCTGCAGATTTTTCGGACACCGCTTAGAGTCTCTCGCACTATCTTGGATAACGCTCGGGTAACCTCGTTCGCGCTCTTGCTTTTAAGCGGTACGGTCCAAGCGTATTTGCTTAATGCGTCGATAACGGTGAGTATGTAGTTGTGGCCTTTGTTGAGTCTCGCGTAAGGACGCATCTCGACCACATCCGCCTGCCACAGGTCGTCGTACCCGCGTATCGCGACGCGACGACGCGGAAAGTTTCTTCTCGCGGGCGCGTGCAACTCCTCGACTAGTCGTCGTTTTTCGGCGCTCATAATTCTCTTCTCTTTCTTTCAAGGATGACGTTGGGCGGGATCTCTCTCTCGAGCGGCTCGCCGCTCCAAGCGTCGCCGCCGGTCTCGCGAATCTTCGCTAGTTCCCTCACTCTCCCCGATAGCTCGTCCGCGTCTCTCTTCAATCGCGATGTTGAATTTTCCAATTCTCGTATTTTCGCCGCGGAATTCGCCGCGACGCGCGATTTTTGGGTTAGTTCCTGTATTATTTTACCCTGATTGAACAGTATTTTACGGTCGCTTGCGCTTTTCGTCGAAGACTCCACCGCGTTGAGCGATATCGTATTTTTTGCGGCATCGATCCGATCGCTTAAAGCGTTGATCCGTTTATCCAAAACATCGATCCGTTTACCTAGAGCGTTAGCGTTCGATTCTGTTCTCGAAACGGAATTTTCCACAGCGTCTATCCGTTTACTCAGAACGTCGTCGTGCGCTTCGATCTTGGAAACAAAACTCTCCGCGGCGTCTATTCGTTTACCCAGAGCGTTATCGAGCTGGATGAGTCTCGTGAATAGTAGAATGACGCCTTTCTCTGCCTCGTCCGCGTCTTTTCTCAATTGCGACGTGATTTCTTCAACGTAGCTTTTGCTCGTCGCGTCGGCGTCCTCCTCCGGCTTAGCCAGACGTTTTATCTTGCGCTCTCTCGCGTCGTACTCGACGGAAGAGCTTAGACACAGCGCGTTATCGCGCACGTAATTTCGCAGAGACTCGATAGCCGGACGTAGTCTTCCGGTTCTCGCGTCGTAGCCGCGGTTTTTTAGAGGTGTACCGAATTTGCTCACGGACATCGCGAATCCCGCGTACGACTGCGACGATCGTCGATGCGACGATTCGATTTATACGATCGCTCCCGTTTCGCGAAGCTCCTCGATTATCGATAGAATCTCGTTTTCGTTTCGTTGTTACCGGCTCGACGCGAAGCGTCTAGTAATCGCAGACGATCCATTAATTCGTTCGGATCATCCCAATGAACGTAATCGATTCTATCGTCCATGACTCGCATGGTCGACGGTACGCGACCCGCGCCCGTCTTTTTCGCGCCGCTGCCGTGGATAAGCGGAGCGATAACGAACTTGTATTTGTATCCCTTATTTCCTAAAACAGATTTTTTAGCGTCATGGTCGCGTTTATGAGCGTTCGTTGTTAACAATATACTCTTGTATGTTAATTTATCCTTTTCCGTGTATGTAAAACTATCAGGATTTTTCATAAAGATCAATTCATACAAACCGGGGGTACCGATGTATTTAGTTTTATCTATAAGTATGGAGTCATCCGCGTCTACATCGAATCGCCTATTGCCGAGCATCGCGCCTTTCGCGCTGATGTACACTCCGTAAACGTGATCGATCTCATTCGGCGCTTCTCCGCCGAGAAGAGCCCCCATGTACTTTCGTCCCAACGGTCCTAGCCGACCGTGCGACATTTCGCGATCTTGAGAAATTCGCGAAGTTCGCCTAACGGGCATTTCGAACGTCGAGGGCGACTCGAGATTCTCGGATTCGAACGCTTCCTCTTCAGTTTCGTCCCGCGCGAATGGATCTCTCTCGATAGGATACTCGTTTAACGGAGTAGAAACGGCGTCTAATCGTCGTCGCGCTCGTATTCGTTTCACTTTAGGTTTTTTCCAAGCGGGAGTCAACTCTTCCTCCTTCCATTTTTCTTCGACGCTTGTCGTTACGGGCGAAGCGTCGATCGCGTCTCGCTTTATCGTTTCGCGTTTAATCTCGTCTCGCTCGATCTCGTCTCGCTCGGCGCGTTCGGCGATGCGCCGCAGAGGTTCGACGATCGGCTTGAAACGGCTCTCCATCGCGATCTCGTTCTCCATTTTGCCGGTCTTTAACGCTCTGTGTTTTTTACGAATCGATGCGCGCATCTTAGCGATCTCTTTTGCCGTCTTCTCTCGTTCGCCGATATCCGTCGCAGCCATCGTGATTAACGAATCGGTTCTTCTCGCTTGCGGGAGGGAGAGCGATCGACGCGTTCGACGTATTCGCGACGACTGATCGCTCTACGGTATGGCGAAGTCGTTAAACCCTCTTCTGTATCTGCCGGCGCGAAGCGCGCTATCTTTGTCGATCACTAGGAAACCATACCTGTATCGCCAACACGCGCGACATAGCGTGTGAAAATTCTCATACGACATATCCGTGTTCATTGTATCCGTGATCGTTGTATGCGTGACGCAAATTAGTACCATGTTGTTTAAAAAGAATCAACAGATTCGCGTTATCTCGAATCAAATGCTTTGGTATTTTAGCGTACGTTTAGCACAGATAGAAGCAATCGACGTTCGACTGTCGACCCATAGCGAAGTACTCTCTAATAGTATCCTGTTTGTCGCACGCTACGTCGTCGAATACGAATATAGAATTCGGGAGCGCTTCGCTAGGCGAAATAACGTCAGAGTTATTGGAAAATGTGAAATAACCTATATCTTCCATCGGTGCCAATAAATTCTCTAAATACTGATATATAGGCTGCTGCAACTACTTCGAGTAAACGTAAACATTTTCGAAGCGTACGCCGTGCGGGCTCTCCAACAAACTTATCAGCGCGTTCGTTTTACCGCAATTAGAGGAACCGCAAATGAGGCAGCGAATAGCGCTCGGTAATAGACAACCTAGTCTGCGCGCTTCCTCCGACGGTCGCGCCCTACCGTCGAGGTTCGTCACCCTTATCGCGATCGGCTGCCGCACGAAGCGCATTCCTTTCGCCCTACGTACCCCCCCTGCTTTCCCCTCTGCCCGAACTTCCCCCCGCGATCCTCTCTCTATCTCTTTCTAATCAAATATAATATATAAAAAGGCAATTAGAGCCACGCGCGGTAAGTAGTGCGCACAATGTTAATAATTAATATAAATAAATATAGATTAATATAAATTCACATGACGTACGTTTCGACCCTTTATTTGGGTCATCTTCAGCGCAAAGAAATTAATTAAATTAAACTGACGCAACTTAACGCAACATGATTTTTAATAATAAACGGACTTAAAATGAAAGAAAGAGCTCAAAATCTCCCGTCATCTTCGCATTCCACAATGATGAATCCTTCGTGTAGTAGTGAAGGTGGCTTAACGGTTGTTATATAAATTAGACTTCAGATTACATATTCCCAAGTCTATCCATACTGTGCCTGTTCTTTCTAATCATATCTCCATCCTTTTCTCTCTCTCTGTCTGTCTCTCTCGCACTCATGGGAAAAATGGGCTATGACCGGCCTTATTATCCTACTCACTCTCAATATTTAATGCGAAAATTGTTCGAAATGTCGTCCTCCTTTTTGTACGCGAAGTTCGGCCTTTCGAACAATGTCGTGCATCGCATGGCATGCACAAGTAGGAAAAGGAAAGAAGGATGCGCAGAAATTATTGACATTTTTATATAATAATTATAAGTTTTATTTAACATTTGTGTGTATCATATAAATGCGTGAGCGCGCGCGCACGCGTGTGTGTGTGTGTGTGTGTGTGTAATATATAAGAATAATAATAATATAATGAAAATTTGCGGGTGATGCTCCATCTGAACCAAACAAAGAAATCAAATTTATTAAAATATTAATTTAGTTTGAACGTACTAAAGTTTTAAAAAGAGGTACTTACAATACTATTACAACTGCTCCTGATTAAAACCATGGTTGAGTTCCGTTACGTGTAAGTTGATGAAATCATCTCTCCAAATGCGCTTTCGAACGTATCTATACATCCTGGAGTATCATTTATACATTCTATACCATGTGTTACGTCCTGCCGACTCCACGATTCCTTCCTTCCGCGAAATTGCGGCAAGGATCGTCGATTGGCAATAAAAATAAGTCTTTCGGTAAATAGAACATCTTGCACCACATAACGTTTTAAACTTTAAACATTTCATCATTTATCAGTAAATATACCTATGAGTAACCGCGAGAAAAACAAAAAGATATTAGGCCGATCAATAGATATTCCATATATAGACTTTCCAGCGAAGAGACGATGAAATCACCTTACGAAATATCCGCATCATCATCGATAGAAATCATAGACCTTTGCTATTCACCTCAAAATCACGTGTGCAAGGGTCCATCGGAAAATGTTCACCTTCGACCAATCGACGAACTATAAAAAGGGAGCCCGCGAGACTCCATCATCTCAGTTTTCATCAGAGTCACCCGGTTGACGAATCAGTCCGGCAGTAAGTTATTCAACTAGTCAATCTACAAGTCGATTAGTTAGTCCGTTCTTAGTGCAGTTATTAAAAGTCATTTACATCGCGAACTGTGACCAGTGTCTTGTTCAACGGCATCTCTCTCGACCACGAACGACAATCTCCGAGTTAAGCTGCCCGTCCGTCTTCTACTTAAAAAGAGTAAGTCGCTACCAACCAATTTTTTTCTTTACGCGAATTCCAACTAGGAATTATCACTTATAATTTTCTATAGTGAAAAAGATCACCTTGCGCATTTCGATCAAGCGACTTCATTCGCGAGCCAAGTACATACATCGAGTTTATCGCAGGACTCGGAGGGCGTTGGCGCAAGCTGACTCAAAAACGATTAGAATAGCTAACCAATATATCGCTAAAATCAATCATAATTTAATCAAAGCGAATAGAATTGTTAGAATAATTAATAGAATTAACAATCACGATTACGATTTTGCACACATCTACAGACATTCTACCGACCTCATTACTCCAAGTTCTCCTCCCTATTTTTCCTCCTCCTACTCCCCTAAATATTCTTCCTTGCCTTCTCCAAACCTACCCCCCTCCCCGCGATCATTCTCTTCACTTTCAACAGTGATCCTCGATAATTCTCTCCCCCTCTCGGATTACATAGACCAGGCAATCCAAGAATTTATCAATGAGCTTCCTGACTTGGAAGCAGCATCGTCCTACCAAGATTAACACAATTTAAAGACCTCCATATCCCCTTCGTTCATTAACCCATTTCCTCACTAACCTACTTTTACACTATGTTTTTATTTTTTTTCGAAAGATAATAGAAGATATTGTATTTACCAGCCAGAATTCTAATCTTAACGATAGAGCCTTTCTCAACTCAGTCTGGCTGATGTCCCCCGAACCATTGTAACACCCGCGGAGCGATAAGCACGACCACACACAAACACTCACACTCACATGATAAATGTTATCACTTGCTACAAATATATATATACCATGTATTCGAACTTTTTATTTTTCTAATGAATAAAATTATATTTTATTTATTACGTAAAAGGGATTAAATTCCCTGACCGAAAAGGGACCACCGAGCGAACGTCTGAATAAACAGTGTAATAGCGACCCGAACGGTCGTTTACCTGGTTTTCAGACCTAAGAGTTCGTTCGACCCGATTCTTACGCCGCAAGGCACCTGATTTCGGGATAATTAAGATAGTTGTTGCGCCCTTCCATCGACTCATCCTTTTTCGAGTCTGGACGTAACACCATGAAATAACAGGCATCTGTATAGTGGAATTGAAATAAATTTTTTTTAAGCCGATTTCTCGACCTTGTATTGCTTGCACGATTGAATTCACTACAGTGTTTCTTCCTAGCGGTGGAATACTGACATCTACGCGCACGAAACGTCTGCGCAAAGAATCTTTCAAACCCTCAAGTCGCGCGATTCGATCATTCAATTCTTCTTTAATTTCAATCGACACTCGTGCATTGTTTCGACTTTGCTCTTCCAACGATTCGAGACATGCATTGCATTCATCCTCCCACGCAAGGCAGCTTCTCGCTGAAATCACTGAAATGGCTTCGTACCACAGATCGTTTTCCTTGCGCATCAAAATAGCATCATTCGCTGGAGTGTTTTTCGTTAGCGCTAGAACACTGACACCCGCGCGCACGAAACGTCTGCATAGTGAATCTTTCAAACACTCAAGTGGCACAATTCGACCATCCAACTGATCTCTAATTTCAATCGGTATTTCAGCACTGTTTCGATTTTGCTTTTTCAACGACTCGAGACACTCATTGTAGTGATCCTCCCATGCAGGGCAGCTACCCACTGAAATGGCTTGATTCCACAGATCATTTTCCTTGCGTATCAAAATAGCATCGTCGGCGAAAATGGCATATTTCACCTCGACGCTGAAAACTACTTCTTCGTCTTCCATAACTTCATCATCGATGAGAATGAAATCTTCTTCCATTGGACAATTGGATTCTTCCAGTGCACAAGATCGGTATAAAAAACGTATACGGTTTGACAAGATCGTCGTAAGGGCATAGACGGTTGCGTACTATAACGTTGCACACTCCTCTCGATTATATATTTTAATTTCATATCTTTTGTCTCCTTCTAACTGGAGTATCACTCATCTACCTCATCAATTTTTCTACATCTTTAGCAGAGTGTGTTAAGAGAAAGATTTAAGTTTTGCAGACTCTGCATATTTATTACACCGTTTTTATTCATACATAAAAGATGAGATAAATAATTAAATTCACAGATAAATAGTAAAATAACTTATTTATTACAAGCATCGTGAAGAATATCATTTACAGCACATGTCAATAACTCGCAATCTATGAGTGGTGTGTTTGATGGCGACAATATATATATATATAAGATTTATTCCGCAAGATTACACAAATGTGATAATTGGTTACCGGCTAACGGAGAAAAATGTGTGTGTCGCGGCTCGGATTTATACGTAGCGATTTCGCGGATGTGAACAATATCCTGCAAAATAGTGATCTGTGTGTAAAGTCCGAAGGACATTAAATTAATAGTGTAGAAACGCTTGTGCACAAACGCGTCATTGTATTCAAGAGGAGAACAGTTTTGTGAGTGTTCGACGAAAATCTTGGGATTAGTGTGTGTCGTGCGGAAAATGCATTCAGTCTCTCGCGATACATGGTACATCATACTTTTCGTACAAACAAAATATACTACTATAAGCGTGTGCAACAGTTTTTAGTTTTGGCATTAAATATTGAGAGTAGATTAGGCCTACGGGGAAAGCCACTATAAAAAAGCGCACCAAGCTATCTACCGCAAGGTGGTGTAGAAATGATAGCGCATCATTTTCTTGCCATCGAAAAGACGAGACAATTGTTTTTCAGCGCGGTGACATCACTTGCCGCTCGCTGCGTGACAATTATTTTTTCGGCGCGCTGTCAAATATCACACGTCGCTTGCCGCATGCTGCGTTATTCTACCTCTCGCTTAGATGTGTCGTAACCCGACCGATTTCTTAATATTGAAAGATAAAACAAGTAAAGGAGAACAGAAAAGATTGAGAAAGAGCTGATCAAAGCAAAGCATTAGAATCAGGGAAAGAGCCCAAGGAAAAGTAATTAAGAAAGAATAAAAGTAATAAAAGATTACTAATAAAATAAAAGTAAGATACGTGACTAAAAAGAAGGAAGTCACGGTCAAGTTCTCGGAAGCTGAGTAAGCAGCTGACGAGACAGACTGACAAGCGGAGCACGAGACATGCTCCGGTCAGGGCCACCACACTCCTCCCTAATCAACGACCTAATTAATTAATATGCAGGGTATCCCCAATTTAAATGGCAAAACTTCAGGAGCGTGTAGGAGACCGAAAAGCTAAGACAGAAAGTTCTTTAGAGGTGTGCTCGTTTTTGCTCCATTTTGGAGAAAATCACAAAAAAAGAAACAAAACAAGTCTTCGTTTTTTTACTTATTTATTTACATTTTATTTATGTTATCATCTATTTAATGCAGATATTGTTCAAAATGTTGCCCTCTTGCAGCAATGCAAGCATTACATCTAGTACTGACCACATTAATTGCAGCTAGACATTGTTCTAGTGATATTTGGTGCACTGTATCTATGATTCGGTCTCTTAATTGCTCTCTTGAATTGATTGGCACCGAATATACTTCCTGCTTCAAGATTCCCCATACGAAAAAATCCATGGGTGTCATATCAGGTGATCGGGGTGGCCAAGGTACTATTCCTCCACGTCCAATCTATCGTTGCGGATAATTTATGTCCAGCCAAGATCGAGCAGTTCTGCTGTAATGAGCTGGACATCCATCGAGCTGGAACCACATTTCAGTCCGCTGCTGTAAGGGGATGTCCTCTAAATAATTAGAAAAGTCGTTTTCTAAAAAATGCGTAAATGTGATTCCATTCAATCTTTCGGGTAAGAAATACGGTCCCACCAGCAATCTGTTCCAAATTCCGAGCCAAACATTTATAGCAAATTCATGCTGGAACCTGTATTCTCTAATAGCTCTGGGATTTTTATGAGCCCATACGTGATAATTTCTTTGGTTAAGAATTCCTCCTCTTGTAAAGATAGCTTCATCGGTCCATATTATTTTTAATGGAAATAAATTGTCATTGTGAATTGTTTCAAGAAACCAATTACTAAAATTCAATCTCTTGACATAATCTTGAGGTAATAAATTCTGCACCTTTTGAAGATGGTACGGGTAGCGATTGTCACCTTTCAAAGTTCGCCATATTATCTGCCGCGGTATTCCTAATGCAGCTGATACTCTTCGGATGCTAGTCTCAGGATTGTTATCAAAATGGCGTTGGATACAATTTCTTCTCCGAAAATCTGCTTCTAACGCTGCCTGGAATTGGATGCCTTCTTTACAAAGTGAAAATGACCCAGTCTGTCGTAGTCTATTAAAAGTCAACGAAAAGACTCGTCGATTAGGCACTCTTCTGTTTGGAAATCGGCGCGCATACTCTCGCACCGCCTCTAAAGCATTACCGTTGCAGAAACCGTACACGAAAACTATGTCAGCATATTCAACATTAGAATATGTATGCAGCATTGTGGCTGATGTTATTCACTTCAAAATATCTGAGTAACTGACTAAAGACTGATTAAGGACTCATAGAAGAAAGCAAGAATGTAAACAAACAAAAGAATGTAAAGGATAACATCAAGTGTTTACATATGTAAGGAAGCTTGAAGCAGAAAATTTATTCGGTGCCAATCAACTCAAGAGAGCAACTGACAATGAGAGATTGAATTTTTGCGATTTTCTTTAAAATGGAGCAAAAACGAGCAAGCCTCTAAAGGACTTCTTGCCTTAGTTTTTCGGTCCCCTACACGCTCTTGAAGTTTTACCATTTAAATTTCATTAATATCGCTCGCTCACTCGCTCGCTGAGTAACATTATCGCACAGTATCGAAGTACCGTACGTATCGCGCCTGACTATTATAATCGCGAATAAGTGAAAGTGTACTAAATCTTGCAAAATATACTAATTTATACCTAACGTCCGGGAGTGTCTTATTACGAGCGTGGATTCTAATCCTTTGGGCGTACAAATCCCTAAAGACCTCTTCCTTAGCGGCTAGAGGCACAACAGATACTTCCGTTACTAAGAGACGTAAACAAGTAAGCCATCGTATATACCTACCAATTCCGGCCTACTGCTTTTCAACGCGCTCATTAGCTGAGATATTTTAATTAATAACGTAATAACTATTGCGAATTTAGCAAAATGGTACAGGACTTTTCTTTTCAGTTTGACCCAATCTACCTGTACCTTTCGTTTGGTCACTTACTTCTCGGACACCCTATATATAGCATTATTATTTGTACTTATTTCTAAGCATGCATACACGCATGCACGGCGTAATACGCGAAAAAAGAAGAGAAAGAGAAAGAAAGCGAATTAACGAAAGAGAGCGAGAGATAACGAAAGAGAAAGAATGATATATCTATTAATATTTATTACCGACAGTAATAAAAATGGTAATTGTGCTGGCAATACAATATTATGCATTATCGATAATTTTAATTTTCAACTAACGCCATCTTGCGTGTAAAGCTAGAAAAGTACATTTTCATGTTGTCGACTACAACGTCGACGTTTCTTAAGTAAAAATTTCCACATTGTGACTTTGCATCCTAATATGGCCGTTCACGATACATGTAGAGTGAAAATAAAGACATTTTCGTTGTGTAATTAATATCCAAGCTATCAATTAAGCCTAGTAAGATCTCAATCAGTACAGCCGTTATTGAAATCTGATAATTTCAGTTACTCTCAACTGGCCGGCTCGCGTATAGATACACAGTACGCCTTGCTGTTGCTGCGCATGACTTGGAGCGAGACACTACCGTGTCTATTGATTCACTGGCCATTTTTGTCTAAATATAGAAAATATGCAAAAAACGTATGTTTTTGCTATGTGTGCTTTTAATCATGTTTTTAATTTAAAATTATAATTATAGAAATTATGATAATTATAATTAAACTATAATAATTATAAAGCTTTAAGTAATATAATTTAATTAGACTTAACCTTTAAAAAATATTTATAAGTATTTATGGTTTTTCGGTACAGTATTTACCATATAGTTATTCGTTGAATATCTTAAACATTTGATGTATGTATGTCGTTTGGTGCATGTATGTATGTATCATCAATCGTATCGAACATTTGGTATCGCAACATTTAACGAGACATTCCTTTATTCACTGTTTATCATTGTCTTAATTCTGCACTGCGCTGGGGCTTTCCAACTTAATAGCGCTAAATGATTTTTGTATTTTTGCCACTGTAATTTTCTATCGCGCAGAAACCTAACCATTGAAGATTAGTCCCCAACTGGAGACTAGTGATATGTATAGAAATAAGACGCAATGTATAGAAATAAGAATTGCGAACGCGTTTCTCGATTGTTTGCGTGTGCTCCGCGAAGAGCGTTCTGCACAATATACGTATACAGTTCTCGATTGTGTGCGCGTGGTTTACGTCTCACTTTTTTTCAAATTTTCTTCCCCTACCGCTTGTTGGGAAGATATGTGACTAGCAATATAGGCTGCGTTCGGAAACATCACCCGTGTACACACGAGTGTCGTTCTATCTTCGTTCAACTTTTAGTAAATAACAAAGATAGAACAACGCTCATGTACACACGGGTGATGTTTCCGAACACAGCCTAGCTCAACGCGCGAAGTATTATAAAGTATACAATAACGATACGGCATGTGGTGAAATTATCTTGACTTTTTGACAGAGGCGCTTAGCGCCCTATTTTAAACGTTATAAAACAACTGTACGGCCGTTATACGGCCTCCGTTACGAAAAGCTCCGAGAACCAAGCACAGCCGAGTGTTGCTGGAAGAGCCCGAGCGTCACCCGCCGAAACGCCGCGTCGTTTTGCCCGCCGAGGGGAAACGACGCGTTTACCGTTATAATTACCCGCCGAAAACAATGCGTCGTTATCCCCACCCTGGGGCGAACGACGCGGTTACCGTTAGACGCTCAGGTATAAATCGGCAGCATTTTTACATCTCATTACCAGACCGGTACCTGATCCAGCTCGAGCAGTACGCACGAGATATTCCGAAACCGATCCTGACAAACACGCAAATACGACGGAACGTGGGGTTGACGAGTTTGCAGCCTCCGCCGAGCATTCTCGGAGTCCGCATCGCTTGCGCTTCCTCTCAACCCTTCCGACCGTATAGATAAAGAGCGGAGTGTTCGCCGCTCTCCTCGAGGATTCTCGAGCAAACGGTCTACCATCCGACCACTCCGACCAGACGGACCGTGGGTTAGCGAGTTCGCTACCCCGTCGAGCTTCTCGACTCCGACCGGTCATCCTTACTCCGCGTGCGGAATAGGGACAGCGAGTTCGCTGCCCGATCGAGATTTCTCGATATCCGCATCCCGAACAACTGAGCACACGCGCCGTAAACACTGTCGTTATTGTAGACGCAAAAGAAACTGTCGCGCCGAGATAATCGACACAGCGTTTTTATATACACGGCGCCCGTCACAACAAACACGACCACGCGCCGAATACCTGTCGCGCTTATACAGTGCCTACCAAAAGTTCCGGGCCACCTAAATAATTTTTGAATGGTTTGAAATATAGGATTGAAATTTATAGGGATACAATGGGATCACAAAGTCTATTATTTAACCACAAAAACACCCACTTCTACACCCGCGGAGGACGGGGGGAGGGGGGAGCCAAAAAATCTTAAATGGCATGTGGAGTTGAGTGAGGGCTCGTTCGAAAGGGCTTTCCGAGACGAAAACAACGCGAGGTCGCCGAGGTCTCTACGATTTTTTTCGCAGAGTTATGATTATTTGAACATTTCCATTGAGATTTTGTGATAGCGAGGGCCTATGGCGACAACAGAAGAAAGATAGGGCTTTACGCGGACACGCGCGTTCCTGAGTGTGTGTGTGTGTGTGTGTGTGCGTGTGTGCGTGCGTGTGCGCGTGCGTGTGCGTGTGCGTGTGCGTGCGCGTGCGCGCGTGTGTGTGTGTGGGGGGGGGGGGGTAATAAGGTCCTATCGAGAAGTAGCGGATTTATTCAATGCCACATATCCTGACCGTGAACCAATTTCAAAGTCGACTGTTGAAAGAACTGTTGGTCGTTTCCAATGAACCGGTGTAATTAAAGATGAGCCTAGATCTGGAAGACCCAAAAATGCTAGTAATGACGAAAAAGTTTTAGATGTTCTGCTAACTGTATACGATAATCCCCATACATCGTCCTCGAGAGCAGCTCAAGAAAATGATATTAGCACAACATCAGTCCATCGAATTTTGAAGAAGCATCACTATCATCCTTACAAAATACATCTAGTCCAGGAGCTATTCGAAGACGATTATAACAGAAGAGTGGAATTTTGCGACACAATGATGACACGACTTGCTGATAATCGTCAGTTTTTCAACTGGATCTGTTTCTCTGACGAAGCAACATTTGAATTAAACGGTTCTGTAAATCGACAGAATGAGGTATTGGGCAGATGAAAATCCGCATTGGATGAGAGACAGTCACACGCAGTATCCTCAGAAGGTTAACGTTTGGGCCGAAATAATGTGTAATCGTATTATAGGACCGTTTTTTATTGAAGGAAACATAAATTCTCAAAATTATTGCAATTTGCTAAGAAACCAAGTGATACCAGCTATTCAGGATATTACTGGAGAAGCTTTCCACAATGTCTGGTTTCAGGAGGATGGGGCTCCGGCTCATTTTTCTCTGGAAGCTCGAAATATTCTCAACGATGTTTTTACTGATCGATGCATTGGTAGAAGAGGTACAATAGAATGGCCATCGAGATTACCAGATCTGACCCCATTAGACTTCTTTTACTGGGGGTATTTGAAAACAAAGGTCTATGAGACTAGATCCGAAAATCTAGAAGAGCTGCGGGAAAAAATAGTGAACGTTTCAAATTCAATCATACCCAATTTTTTAACTAACGTTATCGATACGTTTTACATTCGCTTAGGACACTGCCAAGTTGTCGAAGGACATCAATTTGAACATTTGATAAAATAATTAGTGTTTTTATTCATATACATCAGTGTTCCCATCCCGGTGTTGCCTTAGTTGCCAGGACACGCTAGCGGTCTTGCCTTGGTTGGCCGGAAACGCACGCACGCACGCGCGCGCGCGCACACACACACACACACGCACACACAACAGAGAGGATTTGGAGTCATTAAATACAGAAGTGACGAAGCGGAAGTGACGAACCGCGGGGTTCTTATCTTTGTTGTGACACACACACACACACACACACACACACACTCAGGAACGCGCGTGTCCGCGTGAAGCCCTATCTTTCTTCTGTTGTCGCCATGGGCCCTCGCTATCGCAAAATCTCAATAGAAATGTTCAAATGATCATAACTCTGCGAAAAAAAAATCGTAGAGACCTCGGGTTGTTTTCGTCTCGGAAAGCCCTTTCGAACGAGTCCTCACTCAACTCCACATGCCATTTAAGATTTTTCGGCTCCCCCCTCCCCCCGTCCCCCGCGGGTGTAGAGTTGGGTGTTTTTGTGGTTAAATAATAGACTTTGTGATACCATTATATCCCTATAAATTTCAATCCTATATTTCAAACCATTCAAAAATTATTTAGGTGGCCCGGAACTTTTGGTAGGCACTGTATATAAATATTGTACGCCTTGCGCTCAATTTGCGGAATCTTCCGCATTTATTTATTAAACCGCGTGTCTAATAGCGACCGCGCCCCGAACGTTTCGCGCCCGCACACCGCCTTGCGCCCGCTTCACGGGATTTAAGTTATTGTATTTAACCATTGCCGAAGGAGGCAAATAAAGAGATTAACTTACAACCAAAATCTATCGTCGTATCTCACCACTTTCTCGAGCCCTGATCCCGACCGAGCTTTATCCGACCTCGCGAAAGCGGCCCGTCACAAATATTTGTAATAGATTTCTAAATTAATAAAATTATAACAGATATACATTTTCAGATTTTTCTATTGACTACGGGATCAAACATGGTTGGATCATGCAAACAAAGAAAGATTTACATCGAACTATAACACAAAGGATTGGAGAAATAAAAAGAGAAGCAAAAAATGAGTAAAGAGCTTTAGTAACCTTGTTTTTAAAAATTTCACAATATCTTTATCGTTTGCGTATTTTAGTTTTTTTTTTAAATTCATTAAAATACATGTCATGCATTTGAAATATAACATATTAGCTATAAGTTGAACATAAAAATACTATAAGAATATGCGAGTTACACATTTATTAAATAATAATTTTTGTTTCATGAAAAGATTAATCTCTATTGCAAATTATTAATTTTATAGTTTATAATATTTTATAACTTCAAACAGAAAAAATCTAAGTTTAATATAATAATGTTGATTTATTTTATTGAAAAATGTAAGCAATATTTTTTTATATATGAGATTGTTTATGTTGTAACGATACCGTTACTAACGGCCTAGCGGGCCGATCCACTACGCGCTTTTCGAGGCTCGGCGCTTATGGCGTCCCTAAGCTCCCACACCCGTGTCGCGGCCCCACCGTAGGGACCCCACCACACGTCGAATCGCGCAAGTGGGAGGCCGACCGCCGGTATATAAGGCGGTCCGGCGAGCGTATCGCTACCAGTTCTCGATCTCGAGTCCTACCTCGTACAACTCCTGATCCGAAATCTACACCGCGTTACACCAGGCTACGGGCTACCCGTGGTTATGCCGGGCTTCCCGGTTGCTGGGACGGCGCATCCTACCCTGCGTTAAACCAGGTCACGGGCTACTTGTGGTTATGCCGGGCTACCCGGTTGCTGGGACGGCGCATTCTTGATCCCTAGCGTTAAACCAGGTCACGGGCTACCCGTGGTTATGCCGGGCTTCCCGTTTGCTGGGACGGCGCACTCTTAGTTTATAAGTCCGTACTGCGTTCTCCGCGACCTGTTATACCGTACGACCGTTTGTATATACCGCGACCCGTTATATCGTAAGACCGCTTTGGTCTCCGCGTCCTAAGGGACTCTAGTACCGCCTTGTATAGACCGCGACTTGTTATACCGTAAAACCAGTTTGGTCTCCGCATCTTGCTAACCTCTAGCACCGCTTTGTATATACCGCGACCAGTTAGTCCGTAAGACCGTTTTGTATCTATACCGCGACCCGCTAGACCGTAAGACCGCGTTGTATATACCGCGTCCAGGCCGGCCATCCGGCCAAACCTTGTAAATTAGAGTTAATTAACCATAATAGGATAACCACCAGTGTCGCGCCGACTCTACCTTTATACACGCCTTTAGACTACACAAGCGCGCTAGTCCTTCTAAGAATAAGCCGCAAAAAGTGCCGACGCCCCGTCCTTCCAAGGATAAGGCGATCAGGCGGTTGAAATTACATTAAAGACCACGCGACACCCCGTAGTGCTTAAGATATATTCTGTCTGTCTTAGAATAACGACAAATTGCTTGCATGCAAACCCCGCGACCACCGAACACATCCGCATGAGCCGCGCTCGCTTCCCGAGCTTTACGCGCACCAGCCAACGCGTAGAACCGCTTGCGCGAACTTCTGTACGCACCGTACTCGCATGCTGCACTTTTGTAAATATACGCTTTCTGAGTTGAATATCTTTAGTAACTTCTAAATAAACTAATTGTTTAACCGCTTATACCGAGGAAGAGTAAGTTGGAGTTTCCCCCTTCTCCCGAATCCTGGCACCGGCGAGCTTTGATCCGCGGCGTATGGGAAAGGTGAACCGTTACAATGTAAATTAATACAAGTGTTATAAATAAATAATCTTCTATTTATAAAAATATATTTTGGTTTTCCATATTTACTACAAAAATGGACCCATTAAAGATTTGATCTAATTGTATTTAAAAATATATAATTGTATCTAATCATGTATATATCAAGTATTCATAATGCTATCTAATTACATATAATTAGAAACAATTTTATCTATTTATATATGATTAGATCAGGTCAAAATCAATATATAATTATATCCACAAAATTATATATAATTAGATCTAAACATTTTTTCCCGGGCGGTTCAGTACATGCGATGTGCATTGCTTGAATGTAGGCAGATGCGGTATGTGATGCAGTGTATATGATCGATAGGGTATATATGTATCGGTGCGGTATACTGGTATCGGTGCGATATTTATTGCGCGGCGGTACGCGTTCTACGGCAAGATCGCGGCAGGATCGTGCGGTGGAAAGGAGCACAGCGGCGGACGAGAACGCTTGTCGGAGGCGGAGAACTCTCCACTCCGGGAGTATAGCCGGTGCGCACGATAGATTAGAGATCGGATTAGCCGAGAATGCTTAGCGGAGGCAGAGTACGCTCTACCCCGGCCTACTCTTATAAGTCGGTTGCTAGGATGCAAAGTGCTAAGCGCTGTACAAGCTCTAGCTTTGAGACGAAGCGAATAGCAAAATTGTGCCGATTGTGAAAAAGGGTCGTCTTTTATATCAAGAGACACGGTAGTGTCTCGCGCCAAGTCATGTGCGCAGCGAGTCACTCCGGGTATCTATACGCGGACATTTGAGAGTATCTCAGATTATCAGATCTGAATAATGGCCGAACCGATCGAATTCTTATTAGGCTTGATTGATAGCTTGGATCTCAATTATATAATGAAAAAGTTATTGTTTCTCTACTATAAATGGAGATATTATAATGTGTTATAGCCCAAAACGGCTATAACCAAATTAGTATAATTATTAATTATTAAATATTATTTAACGTCTTCCGACTATAACTCGAAGCCGAGGCAGATATATAAAGTTACGAGCGCAATCGCTGACAAAGCGAGTCACGCGCTGAGGCCACGCGATCGCGAGACTTGAAGAACGGACTTGACGCGCCGGAAATGCAAGCAAAGAATATACGTAGCTTGCATCCGGGTTTTTTCCACCCGAAATCGAGCGACACGACCACCTATGGTCCTGTCGCTAAGCTATTCCCTCCGAAAACTAATCGAACAGGAGGTGATAAAACTACTTACCTCGAACGAGCGCCAGGCAGTCCTAATCACAAAATCACACGTGTTATGCCTCCGGAGAGGCACGGTAGTTAGGATCGTTTGCCGGATGGAATTTGGAAATTCGGGCGCCGCCCGAGTAACTCACGGGTTATTATAAATAGGAATGACACCTTTGTATTTGGAATAAAAATATATATAACTATTTTATTCGCAACTTGGCTTAATTACAAAGTTCCCGCACGTCACTTGCGTCGCGTGTCGCGATATCGGATATCTTGGCGTGCGCGTGTCTGGAGTCGAGTTTCGGTCGCGAGACTCACTTCTCGATCTTTCGTATTTCTTTCTGCCGACTGCGTGGCGTTAATTTAATAGTTTTCCGTAAAGCGTTATTGACTGCCCGCGTAATATTAATTGATGATCAAGACTGCCCGCCGATCGTTAGCGATGGGTCTTTTTATTATCTCCCCTTGGTTTCCCAGGAGGGGATCGGTTAGCGACAAGACCATGTGTCGTGTCGCTCGATTTTTGCGGCAAGATCCGGATGCAAGCTAAGGAGTTCTAAGGGACTTCTTTGCTTGCATTTTCGCAATTTCCTTTTCGCTTTTAGGTAGGATTTCTACGTTGCATTTTCGTAACGCATTAATTCCGCTTGCCTTGATTTCCGCGTTTTCGTAATGAGTGATTGCGCGGTCGCTCGGGCTTCGCGCGTGGCTCGCGTTGTCAGCGCTTCGCTCGGTCAACGTTTGTAACGTGATCTGTATTCGCGTTACACGTTGAGCAATGTCTTATCGTATAAAATAATATCTCTAAAATACTATATATCTATTAATTCGTGTATAGCCTTTTCGGGCTATAACATCCCTCCCCCGTAAAAAAAAGAAAAACGGAGGTGTAAAAGTGACGTTTTTCGCAAAACAAACAAAATTATTTTGTCTTATTCTAATGTACAACATTTTTCCCGTATACAATATGAGGTATAATCGTTTTTTATTATTCCTATACTTATCTAAAATCGTGTACTTAAACTACGTTTTAATATGGGTTTTGGGAATCCGTAGGACATACGTGGTTCGTCTTCCTCGTATATCCTGACTGACGGTCGTTTCGTATGTTTCTTTTTATTTTTTATAATTATATAAATTATTAATATTATTATAATTATTGTGGTTATTCCGCTTGTCGCCATAGGATATACGAATTGTTTTTTTTGTAAAGAATTTGTCGTTAGTATTTTGCAAATCGTTGTTTATATCCTTTAGTTTATTTTTTAATTCCGTTAATTCTGAATGCTGTACGATGTTTTGTTGTTTTGTGTCTAGTACGTCTGTATTGTCTCGTATAAATGTAATATTAATTTCCGGTAAATACGTTTCTATTTCGCTACCTTGTATGACTTCTTTTGGTTGGATCGTCATTTCTGTTGTTATTAATTTACATTTATTTTGAAGGGTAATTTGCCCTGTTCCTTTAATTACTTTTCTAATCTCGTTATAATTTTCGCATTGAATTATTATTGATTGTTCGCGTACAGTTGAGTATAGCCAAGTAAGTGGCTGTTGCAATGGTATCCATATCGTTTCTGTCGCAATTACATGTTTACTTTTGCAAGCCCCGTTTTGGTTTTGTGGTTGCAAGTACATTTGTATTTCGCACGGCGCGTTTGGATTAATACGGTGTATTGGTTGCGTTTTCTCAGATATGTATCTGGAATTTATTTGGATACACTTTTTTAAGTCGTCCTCCGTTATTATGATGTACGTTAATCCTTCTCTATTGACTACGATTATTTCGTGGTTTATTTCCGCGTGCGTAAATATATTTTTATGATCGTACGTGGGTAATGGGGTTACCTTTATTATATCGTATACTGGTTGTGAGATTAGTGGGAATCGCAATACAGTAAATATGATTGATCCTTCACGGTATGCAGTTATTTTAATATATTCTTCTAGTGCTAACCATTCGTCGTTTCGAATTTCGAAAGGGAAATATAAACCGTGAGGTAATTGGATAGCTGCTTCTTTTAAATGTGTTATAATGTCGCTAATAGGTGTTAGTACGGGATGCATAGTGCCCTTGCGTACATACGTAAGATATTCTATTACATCTTTCGCATCCCGAATTAAATCTGTTATCATCGCGATGATTACCGTAAAATGTTCGGTTATTTCTTCGCGAGTACTATATTCTCGCACATAATGATTTAGTAATTTACCGTTATGGTCTAATATATTTTCTAGTTTATCTAGGTTTACTATTGTACTATTTAAGATTTTTATTTGATTTTTCGCGACATGTTGAATGGTTTGCTGATTATTTTGTAAGAGATTTAATTGTTCGTTTATTAATTCTCTATCGTTCGCGTCCATTGTACCGAACAATGTTTTCGCTATTCCGCCTATTCCGTCGATGAGACCTCTACGTCCGTTCGTCCGTGTCTTATATAGCGTATTTATTAGAGTGATCAATTTCGTTAATTGTTTCGACTCGTTTTTTACGATTTCCTTTAAATTATCGCAAGTGCGTTTATGGTGGAATTCTGACTTTATTTGTTCGCACATCTCGTTAGTTTGTTGGATGTATTGGTTTATTTGCCATACTTTGTCATTTATTGTCGTTATATCTAATTTAATAACTAGTTTCCACGTTTTTGTAGCTTGTTGTAATTGTCCGATCTTTTCGAAATATATGCCGGGGTTGTGTAGGAATTCTTGGACCTTGTAAGGTGAATCCGTTTCATGTTGCCCCGTGCGACTTTCGGCCTGTCGACTGTTCCAGCTGACGAGTATCCTGTAATTTCATATTAAAATGTTTCATATAACCGTCTTATCGGCTCTCATTTTATGAGTTTAAGTTTTCTTCTTGCTGGCTTTAGCCTTTTTCGTGTGGTTTTTATTCAGTTGTATTTTACTGAGTATACCACTAACATGGTTTGTGCGAATATCGTTGACCGCTCGCGTTATTTTCCCTCTTCGGGGGAAGATTTCGATAGTGATGATGATGGTGCAGTGCTTATTGTTGTGCCTCAAACGGATTTGGATGAGGTGGACGACGGGTCCGACCATGCTGCTTGGGTGCCACGTTATGAGCCTCCCGATGGATTTGTTCCATTGTTACAACGGCTGTGGCGGAATATGCCTATACGCCTTCGAGGGCGCATTTTCGATGATCATCTCCGTCCTTCCCTCCGTGAATTCGAGGAAGGAGGTCGTGCGAGAGCGCAGATTCGTCGCGCTTTGTATCAGATGCGATTGGTCGGTCGTTCCAACAACGAATAGGTAAGTTTTTTATTTTATTTTAATTCTCTATAAATTGCTTTAATTTGTTTGTATGCATGCGCACCGCTTTTCTTCCTTTCTTAATTGTATAATTCACGTCCGAATTTTTCTCGATTATTACGTACGGTCCGGTCCATAGGGATTCAAGTTTCTTAGATCGTCCGCGTCGGAGCGTCTCGTCATGTACTAATACCTTGTCGCCGACTTTAAATTTTATTTCTTTAGTACTTTTGTCGTACTGTTTTTTGGCTTTAAATTTTTCTTCTTTGATATGCTCTTTTGCGAGCTGATTCGTTGCCCTTAGCCTTTCTTTCAATTCTTGCGCGTAATCGTCGTAATTATATGTCGGTTTAGGCGGTCTCGTCAGTGACGTAGGTAAGTCCGCTTGGTGCCCGTAGACTAATTCGAAGGGTATATACCCCGTAGCTGTGTGTGGCGTCGTGTTGTATGTGAACATTGCGAACGGTATCCATTCGTCCCAGTCTGTCTGGTCTTCGTTTATGTAGTGCCTTAAATATTCCGCTAATGTTCGATGCGATCGTTCTAACGCGCCATTACTTTCCGGATGATAGGCAGTTGTTTGTATTTTATTTATTTTTAATAATTTACATGTATTTTTAAATATTTCGCTGAGGAAATTTGTGCCTTGATCCGTTAAAATTTTTTCCGGTATTCCGTGTTCAAGTACAATTTTTGTAACGAATTCTTTACTGACCGTGTTCGCTTCTTGGTTTGGAATCGGTATCGCTTTGCTGAATTTCGTTAAATTGTCTTGGAATGTTAAGAGATATTTATTTCCGTTTGTTGTAACTGTTAGCGGTCCTACAATATCTAACGCGCATTTTTCGAAAGGTTTAGTAGGCGTATCCGTGATTATTAACGGTACTTTATTTTTTCGCGATAGTTTATTTTTTTGGCACAATTCGCATTTTGCAATGTATTTTTCTACATCTTTTGTTATTCCTGGCCAATTGTAATTTAGGCGGATTCTTTTTATCGTTCGTTCAACTCCTTGATGTCCTCCTGTGGGTGCATCATGATATTCATATAATATCTGTTTCTTGTCTTCCTCCGTGTATATTTTTTCTTCGTCGGAGTTTGTTTCTTCTTCTATTGCGAGGATCTCTCGTTCTTCCTCTTCTGTTTCATGCGCTTCTCTTGTTACATTACGGCTCAGTGCATCGGCGTTCGCGTTCGCTCGTCCGGCTTTATGGATGATTTCATAATCATATTCTTCGAGTTTTAATCTCCATCGGATCAATCTCGATCCGGGATCGTTCACATTAAATAACCAGATTAATGGTTTGTGATCGGTTACGATTTTAAATTTCGTACCGTATACGTATGGCCTAAAATGTTTTACAGCCCATACAATCGCTAATAATTCTTTCTCGGTTGTATTGTAATTCTGCTCCGCCCGCGATAAAACTCTGCTGGCGTAAGCAATTGGCCGGTCGTTACCTACTTTTCCTTGTGACAATACTGCTCCGATTGCATAGTCGGAAGCATCAGTCGTCACTATGAATTCTTGGTTGAAATCTGGATACATTAGCACTGGCGCTGTCATTAATCTTTCTTTTAGTATTTCGAAAGCATTTTGCTGTTCCATAGTCCACTCGAATTTTTCCGTTTTCTTCGTTAATTTCGTCAGTGGCTTGGCTATTTTTGAAAAATCTTCTATGAATTTTCTATAGTATCCGGCTAGTCCTATGAAAGATTGTATATCTTTTACTTTCTTCGGCGTCGGAAATTCCTTTATTGCCGTTAATTTTGACGGATCCGGAGATATCCCATTCTCCGAAATTATGTGTCCTAGATAAATGACTTCCTTGCGCAAAAATTCGCATTTATCTGGTTGCAACTTTAGATTATTTTCTCGGAGTCTCTGCAGTACTTCCTTGAGTCTTTTATTGTGGTCCTCTAGGCTCGCTCCATATATGACGATGTCGTCTAGATAAACCAGACATTTAAGTCCTTGCATTCCGGTTAGAATTGAATTCATTAGTCTCTGGAATGTTGCTGGCGCATTTTTCAATCCAAACGGCATTCTATTAAATTCATAGTGTCCGTAAGGCGTTGAAAAAGCTGTCTTTTGTTTATCCTGCTCAGCCATCGGTATCTGATGATATCCTGACGCTAAGTCTAGTGTGGTAAAATATTTAGCGTTTCCTAACTGGTCCAGTATCTCGGTGATATTGGGCAGTGGAAATGAATCGCCTATTGTTAAATCGTTTAGCTTCCGAAAGTCTACTACTACTCGGAGCTTAGGTTTTCCGGATGCGTCGGCCTTTTTCGGTACCACTAATAAGGGTGCGTTCCATTGACTCGCGCTTGTTCGGATTATGCCGTTTTTCAGCATTTCTTGCACTTGTTTATTTACTTCCGTCTTGTGCTTATCGGGAAGACGATACGGTCTCGTGTTCGCCGGCGAGGTATCAGCGCGCGTGTTTATCTCGTGCTCTACCGTCGCGGTGCACGTCAGTGGTTCTCCGTCCAACTGAAAGGTATCGCAATATTCTTCGCATATCCGTAGGAGTGCCTGTTTTTCTTCCGTATTTAAATGTTGCGTGCGTAGTAGTTGTCAGATTTGTCTCGACCTAGTAGGCTTAAAATTTTTTCTTGCTTGTATCGTGTGTATTTTGGATTCGATTTCGCGTTCTATGTTTTCGAGGGTGACGTTCGGCGTCTGTATCTCGACTTCCGTATCGGTTGTATTTATGATACTAACGGGACACGTGTAATCCTTCGGTTCTACTAAGCAGTTTCCAAGGTAGATTCCTGGAGCTGTTTCCTCTGCTCGTACTATTCCTATCCGATTTTGCTTCGTCATCGCTTTTACGATGGTTTCGCTGCGCGGTTTTAGGATTGTTTTGTTAAACGTATGGAATCTTAGCACGGCTTCTCCTATTTTTAATTGATTTCGATTATAATCACAGGATACAGAATGTTGTCGAAGAAAATCAATTCCTATTATTCCTTCATATTCTATTGGAATGTCGTCTCTTACAACGTAAAATGCATGTTTTACCTTGTGATTTTCTATTTTAATCGTGGCGTACATTTTTCCTATGGTGTGTACTTTATGCCCGGTTATGCCTGTGAGCGCGATTTTACCTTCATGTATTAGTGTGTCATCCTTTAAATGTTTCAATTTTATTAATGAGATGGTCGACCCTGAGTCGTACAACATCTGTATTTTTCCGTCTTTTGCTTGTCGCATTGGTAATGTTATTAGCAATAAATCCGTTTTTTTCTGTGCGCGTGGCATATCTTTAATATGTGTAACGCGATACTCAGATGCAGGTCGCGGTTGTTTCTTTCTCGCTTCATCCTGCTCGTCTTCGCTGCTGCTACTTGCGCTATCGGCGTTCCTTTTCTGTCGTCGCGATTTCTTTCGGTCGCGTATATTTTCTTCGCGCGTTTTTTGCTGATTTCCGATTTTTAGTTTATCTGTACTATGTTTCGGTTTTCCGTTTAGGCTCCAGCATTCGTCGCGGCTGTGTCCTGTTCTCTTGCAATGCGAGCAGTATTTACTTATTGCGTTTATTCGCGAGGGATTTTCCGGTTTCGGGAGCGCATATCGGCTACTTCGACAATCGCGTCCGTAATGTCCGTTTTTTCCGCATTTAAAGCATTGCGGTGTCGGATTTCGACTATTTCGCGAGTAACTTGATTCGGTTTTATTTTTATTAACAAAACTACTTGTTCTCGCTGTTCCCGGTCTGAGTTTTTCTTCGGCGCTCGCGCCCGTTATCGCTTCTTGGAGCGTCGTATATCGCTGCGCACGTACGAGCACTTGTAATTCGTCGTGTAGCCCGATCTGGTAATTTATTAATGCCTGCGCTTGGATTGTTTGTTGAATCGTGCGTTTTGATAATGCGGATTGCTCTTTTCCTTCGATCATCGAGTCGTATAATTTCATTGCTAGTAAATCAACGCGTTGTCCGAAAGCTTGCGCAGTTTCATTCGGCTTTTGTTTTAGCGAGTTGAATTCGATCTGTAAATGTGTCGTGCTTTGTTTCGACTGGTAACAAGTCTCGAGTTGCTGCTTTAATTCGTCGAACGTTTGTATATCTCGCGTCTCAAAGTCCTGCATCGCTTTCCCTTTTAATTTTGTAAATAAGATGGCTTGAATTAACGATTCTTCGTCTGCTGGGTTTATGTTCTGAACAGTGTATTTGCACGCGTTTAAAAATTCCTGCAATTTATGTCGCGAGGTTCCGTCGAACTCGGGGATCATTATTCTCGCTTCCTTTAACGGTAGATAATTCGGGGCGATGCTTCGTCGATTTCTGATATCGCGTCTTGTTCGCCCATATGTTGGTTCAAACGCATCGTTATCGTTTTCCCTGCTAGTGTCTGTATGACGGGGTAATTGCGCGTCCGCGCTCTCTAGTCGCGTTACTCGTATATTTAACGAATGAATGTCCGCGCGTATTTCATTCAAAATGTGGATTATCTGTGTATAATCTCCTCTTTCTTCGCGGTTGATCTCGGGAGGCGGCGTGCGGTCGGCCTCCGCTATATTTCGGTCCATTTGGCGGATGGATTGCCGCATGTTTTCTATTTCCTCGTCTACCGCGCCTCGCGGCAGATTTGCGGGAGTACGTTCGTGCGGATTTCGCGATTCGGCCATATTATTTTCCTGTTGGCTATAAATCTCTTCCGGATCGAACAGATCGCTCTCGTAGGAAGTTAATGAAAATTCGCGCCGTAAAGATACTCTACTTGGAGTTCTGCTAATGTACGGTCGCGTACGTCTAGTCTCGCGTTGAGCGTTATCAGTGGGGTCAGTCGTATTACGCGGGAGTAGGCTTTCGTCCAAATTGTTGAATGGAAATTCGCGTTCTGTGACGACGTTTTCCGGTAACTCGGGCTCGCTTTCGCTCGAGTATTGCGTTTCTAAGTTTTTTCGCACGTTATAAAGATTTTCTCGCGGTGTTAAGCTTAAGTTAATCGCTCGTCGGGCTGGTTCGCTCAGTAACCACGATCGGTTCGCTATCGGTTTCGGTATATTCGAACCTTCCGACATTCACGCAGTTATAATTATTAAATTTTTTCGGACTTACAATATTATGACGGCTCGCATGATCGCTCGCTATGTCAGTAGGTTGCTGACGCTGCAGTCCTTCGTTCGGCGGCTGATACGGCTGACGATGCTCGTCGTACGGCGGTCGTTGTCCGGCGTCGGTGCGTTGTCCGTAGAGTTATCGTAGGTCGCGATGCTTGGCGGCTCACGTTTCTGCTACAGCTGTTGTGGCGATGCTCGTTCTGTTGTCCTTGCGTTGTCTTCCGTCGATTATGGTTTCCGTCAGCTTATGTTTTACGTGTGCTGGCGTGCCTGTCCTGTTTACACCCTGGGTGCTTTGCAGGTCTTGGGGAAGGCTTGGCTGCTGCTTCCGTCCGTCAACTTCAATTGAATTGATTGCTGGCGTGCCCGCTTCTTTTAACACAACCGTGTCTTTTGCAGGTCTTGAGTGAGCTCTGGCGATGCCCCGGCAGATCCCACCGCTGCCACCAAATTATGTTATGCCTCCGGAGAGGCACGGTAGTTAGGATCGTTTGCCGGATGGAATTTGAAAATTCGGGCGCCGCCCGAGTAACTCACGGGTTATTATAAATAGGAATGACACCTTTGTATTTGGAATAAAAATATATATAACTATTTTATTCGCAACTTGGCTTAATTACAAAGTTCCCGCACGTCACTTGCGTCGCGTGTCGCGATATCGGATATCTTGGCGTGCGCGTGTCTGGAGTCGAGTTTCGGTCGCGAGACTCACTTCTCGATCTTTCGTATTTCTTTCTGCCGACTGCGTGGCGTTAATTTAATAGTTTTCCGTAAAGCGTTATTGACTGCCCGCGTAATATTAATTGATGATCAAGACTGCCCGCCGATCGTTAGCGATGGGTCTTTTTATTATCTCCCCTTGGTTTCCCAGGAGGGGATCGGTTAGCGACAAGACCATGTGTCGTGTCGCTCGATTTTTGCGGCAAGATCCGGATGCAAGCTAAGGAGTTCTAAGGGACTTCTTTGCTTGCATTTTCGCAATTTCCTTTTCGCTTTTAGGTAGGATTTCTACGTTGCATTTTCGTAACGCATTAATTCCGCTTGCCTTGATTTCCGCGTTTTCGTAATGAGTGATTGCGCGGTCGCTCGGGCTTCGCGCGTGGCTCGCGTTGTCAGCGCTTCGCTCGGTCAACGTTTGTAACGTGATCTGTATTCGCGTTACACGTTGAGCAATGTCTTATCGTATAAAATAATATCTCTAAAATACTATATATCTATTAATTCGTGTATAGCCTTTTCGGGCTATAACACACGAAACAGTTATAATCATACAATTATATAGTGCAACTAGATTAACAATAGCAACCACGAGACAGACAAACGTAAACGGTTTAATAATAAAGAACGTCCCAGCTGATCTCGCGACGGCAGCCGCGATATCAGGCACGCGAAGCAATTCTATACCACGATAAGCCGAGTTGAAGTGCGAGAAAGACAAGAAGATTTAAAGCCGATGTATAAGAAATGACTTTATTTCTACTAAGACTACATAATTGCTGAAACGGCGAGACGACCCTGCTCGATCCTGAGCTCCCTAGCTCCTAAGGCCAACGATCCCAGAACAAACCGTGAGGCACAACAAATGCAAAGTCTCAATGTAGAAATTTCTATGTAAGTACCGTCGTCGTCGACCGCTCGGTATAATACATGTATATCTATATATATCTTGTACGGTTCCACTATCCGACACAAGAGTGCGCTAACGGCGCTTTACATTAGCCGTTCTTCCTTTCTCGCTCTTTCTCGTTCTTTCCTGCTTTCTCTCTTTTTCTTGCTATCTCTCTCTTTTTTCTTCTTCTTTCATCTCATTCTTTATTCTTTTTCGAGATACTCAATATTGATAAAGAAATAGAGAAATCGTTACATGTATAGAAATAAAAAAATATGTAATAATTATTTTAAATCTTTATAATATTTATTATCTTGTAACGATGCATCCTTCCATCGTCAATGCACCGTTACCCGGCCGCCGATCTGCCGGAAGTCCGCCGCCCGACGAACACCGGTCGGGCAAATGCGGAGGCGCTGAGCGCCCATTTTTAAACAATAGACAAAGTGCGTAAATATTGAACCGCCGTTAGGCGCGCGTAACCGTCGAGAGTCGGTGACGCGCTCGGGTACCGACCGACCGATATCGAAAACACCCGAGTCGCGCGCGCCGGTTCTATGACGCAAATACCGTTAACCGTAAGAACAATAGGCGAATTACGCAAGCGCGCGCGCCGAAAACCGGTATAAATAGAGCGCGGTTTTGACTATCGAGACCAGATCTTCCGCACCGCCAGAGTCTGTAAGACGCCTGGAAAACCGCCTAGATCATTGAACGCTCAGAGAGAAAGGAAAACGGGGTTGGGAGTACCCAGCCTCCGCCGAGAGTTTGCAGCATCTCCGAGAGCAATCCGTCCGAAACCTTTAAAGAGAGGCGAACGGGAACGGGCGTACTCGTTCCCATCGAGGGTTCTCGACACCTCGAATAAATCCGACCACCTGCGTGCAACGGCGACCTTTCAGTGGTGGGGAGTTCCCTACCATCGACAGGTGTTCTCGTCAGCCGTTGCACTCCTGCAATTCCACGGGGAAAGACCACCATCTCGACGTAATACAGAAGCGCTATACGCGCTTATGGAAGACATCCGCGACCGCCATTACGACATCCGGACTCGCCATTGATACGGCGCGCTAAGTCCCGCGCCGGGGGATGATCTACATCCCTACCGCGACACCGATCGACATACGCGATCAATACCGATGCGTAAAAGGACCGCCCACCGGGCCGACCGAAATTACCGCCCGATAGCTAACGGCCTCTGCCGAAATCGCTGGCCGCGATCCGTAATCGATATTCTATCGATCCGCCGAAATTGCGAACCGCGCAATGCATCCGTGCGTTGCATTGAATGCAATGCACCCGATACGACCGCACCACGATCCGTTCAGCATAGTACACGCATTTATATAATATCTATCTTCAAACGATTATAATCATTTATACATCGCACACCGCCGCATCACCGTACGGGCGACCGCTACACACACACCGCGATACACCGACACGCACTCACACGCTTGTACCATTCGCTCATACATAACGAGCTTACATTCGACACTCTGCGCCCAACTAATTATTGTTATACATTTGCGCGCTCACTCACTCGTCAAACGTCTCACACGCACACATATACATACGACCACTCGCACACTTCGTTTATACATATACACGCACACTGTACAAACACACATTAACACGCAATAAATTATATTTTCTTAAACACTACTTTCGTTCGTATATCGATACCCTCTTTCACGAGCCCCGGATCCCGACCGAGTTATCCGTCACCGCCTCGCGAAAGCGGTTTATTACATTATTATACATTTGCGAGCTCACTCACTCACTCGTCTCGCACGCACACGTATACACATGCACACCTATACACGCTCATATACACAAACACTCATGCTGTACAAATACACCACAACAAGCAATAAATTATATTCTACCTAACATCACTTTCGTTCGTCTCTCGATACCCTTTCACGAGCCCCGGATCCCGACCGAGTTGTCCGTCTCCGCCTCGCGAAAACGGATTATTACAATCTCTTTTATAACACATTTTTCCCGCTCGCTTCTAAAGTATGTTGAAAAGTATGTCTTTTTGGTTACATTATTCTCTGTCTTTTTATGCAGTCAGAGATATAAATATATGTATATAATTGAATGTACGGCTCATATGACTAAAATCAAATGTCATGATGTAAACTGGCAGTATCGAGCCAAGCGCGGTATAAAGAGCGCAAACATTGTTTATTAATTAATATAAATAGAATACACTAATCGCGGACGTTTCGGCCCTTTATATATGTATATAAATATACATATGATAAATATATGTATTTTTATACTTGCAAATAATGAAAAGTATTCCCGCTTTGCTTTATCGTTTGATACACAAAATATATCCATTTATAAATTTTTTTACATCAAATTTATAGCTTTCTCTCTCTCTCTCTCTCTCTCTCTCTCTCTCTCTCTCTCTCTCTCTTTCTTTTCAATCCAATACCAGACATATATCAAACTCTGTTTTATATTGAATAAAGTAATTTTTACATTCTTTTTAACATCGAATCTATATATACTTTTTCTTTTACGAATGTCGAATAAAGTAACTAATGTGATTACGATATTATTTTACAACGTATCTGCAACTCTTGCAGATAATTTGACATAACGATGATATTATAATTACCTAAATATTTATATAACAAAAATTCCCAGAATTTCTGTTTTAAGCAGTTATGTATATATGTATATGTGTAGTTTGTTCAAACTAATAGTGTATATGAAATAATCGATATAATACTTTTAAAGATATTGATTTTGCACTAAACGTTTATACAAAAACGTAAATAATTACAAATTCATATCAAATTTTAAATTCAAACAGATTAAAGACGCAAAAATTAATGTCATTGTAATCATATTAATTATTTTATTCAATATAATAAAAATGTATGTACATTTTATGCGCAAAAATGAATGTATAAATTATTTTATTTGAATCTAATATTTTATATAAAAAAAGAGACTAAAAATTTAATGTAAAAGAAAGAATGCACGAGTAGATACATTTTATATATCAAACAAGAAAGCAAAATTGTTGTTTTTCATTATTTGTAACTATAATAGATGCATTTTATCGGACTACATAAACAGAAATAATATAAAATTATAAAAAAAAACGTATTATTTAAGAACAATTTGAACATACTATTAAAAAGAGAGATTAAAGAATGTATACATATAATATAATATTACGTTAAGTTAATAAATTTATATTCTTTATAGAACATGTAGAGTTGAAATAAAAATCCTTTTTTTTTGTTAAAATACTTTTTATAATACAAACTCAAGCTGTTGAATAAACCTATCAAAAACTCGATTGTTTTACATGTTATTAAAATAATATATAGTAAAAAAAATGATATAACTATTAAAAACTTACCTTTAAAAAAAAAAGATAAAAAAAAGACGCCAAGTACACGCGCCAGGTGTGAAAAACTCTTATGTAGTAATGTTATTTTATCCAAAACAAAAAACTGTTGTACAAAATAGTTGCTTCAATTTTCTACCAAAAATAGTGATATTGAAAAATTGCGCGCCAATTAATAAAAATTTATGCTACAAAATTTATTTATTATTACTTCTAAAAGATGCTATATCTAAATTGCAATGTCTTTTAAAATAGTGAAACATATTTAAGTATAAAAAAATTTTTAATTAAAAAGACTTGGCGCTGCTAAACATATGCTAATTAATGTACTAGTTACATTTTGCTAACTTTCAAAATATACTATATTAAAACCAACAAATAATTAATTTAATTTAGATCTAAATTTAATTTAGAATTATATTTAATTTATCAAAATAATTGCAATGTATCAAAGAATACATTAATTTTAGCATATTGTTTAGTTTAGCAGCGCCAAGTTTTTTTAATTAAAAATTTTTTTATGCTTAAACATGTTTCACTATTTTAAAAGACATTACAATTTAGATATAGCATCTTTTAGAAGTAATAATAAATAAATTTTGTAGCATAAACTTTTAGTAATTGGCGCGCAATTTTTCAATATTATTATTTTTGATAGAAAATTGAAGCAACTATTTTGTACAACAGTTTTTTGTTTTGGATAAAATGTAGGTGATTTACCCGGTCTGTTAATGTTTGCGGGTACTCGACTCGCCAATTGTTTCCCGCGTAAATGAGAATTAATTGCCGATGCAATGGGGAGATTGTCGCTCGGCGCTTTCTGAGAGCGCTCGGGTGGTTTCGAGACCTACGCGATGATTCACGGCATGAGCGAATATTGACGGCTGTTTAACGGTTCGCGGCCCGTCTGTAACAATTAACGTTCAAAATGGGCGCAAAACGCCGCTGCCTTTATGCCCGGCTGGTGGAAGCTGGATGGCAGCTTTCCGGCGGACGACAGCTGGGTAACGATAGGGTGGATTCTTACAGATTCGGTATGAAAAAGAATGTATAAATTACTTTATTCAATGTAAAACAAAGATTTTGATATATGTCTGATATTGGGTGTAAAAAGAAAGAAAGCTATAAATTTAATGTAGAAAAATGTATAAATACATATATTTTGTGTATTAAACAAAGAAGCAAAGCGGAGCCGCTTTTCATTATTTGTAAATATAAAAGGGTAATTATTTAGTATAGGGGAGCCAGCTCCGATAATCTTGACCTTGACATATATTGTCAAGAACATGACCCTGAGTAACTTTTTTTATAACTTAATCGGCGGTCTCTTATCATTTTTGAGATATTTAAAGTTAAAGTTTGATTCAAAACGAAAATTTGGTTTGGGTTATACAACGTAATTCACCAAATTTGGTAATTATTTACATTAAAAATTTGGTTTGGATTAGGTTATATCTTCGGGGAGTGGAGCCCCCCCCGTAGGGGGGGGCGGAACCCACTGTGTCCACGCATATACTTTACAACGCGAAGTGAGGTCCACTCCACAATTGTTGTGTGGATGAGAAAGTGTATATGTGGACGCAGTGGGTTCCGCCCCTCCTACGGGGGGGGCTCCACTTCCGGAAGATATAACCTAACCCAAACCAAATTTTAGTTTTAAATCAGAAATAGGTTTGAGTTAGGTTATATTGTAACGGCAGATCCGTTACTAAGGCCTCGCGGACATGCACCACCATCCGCAACGAGGCTGGAGCTTAGCGGCTTCTTTATTCACCTATGAATCGCGATTTCCGCCGCGTCGCCGTTGCGTAGCGACATCCCTGCTACGCGTCCCCACTACGCGCCGCGAGAGAGCGTGGGGAAACCGCCGGCCGGGTATATAAGCCGGCTCGGCACAACACACGATACCAGTCCCGGTCCCGATTCTCGGGACGCTCGAAATCACAGAGTGCTCTCTGGGTCTCCAGCAAACCGAATCCTGATACCGTTCCTCTCCTGACTACCTGGTCTAGGCGAGTGCTCTCGCTCTCGGCCGAGTGCTCTCGGCGTCCAGTCCTGTCGGTGCAAGGGAGCGCTCTCCCTTGCATCATCCACCTCCGGTCCGGGGTGCGAGTGCTTTCGCACTCTGCCGAGTGCTGTCGGCGGCCGGTCCTGCCTGCGACGAAGAGTGCTCTCCTCGCCGCCCCCGCTTCCAGACCACCGTACCAGACCGCGACCGCAAGTCACCAGCTTGCGCTATCGACCGACCGTTAATCCGCCTAGCATAGAGTCCCGTGTCTGGATCCCGGGTGACCACCAGTCCGCCTAGTATATTATATCGAGTCTTGTCCGTACAATATATAAGACCGCGCCTCGTTCACGGCTAAGAGCCAGTCGAATCTTGTCCGTCTAGCATCTAAGATCGAGTCTTGTCCGCCTAGTACATTATACCGAGTCTCGTCCGCCTAATCTTTAAGAAGGCGTATCGCTACGGCCGCACATCATCACCACAAGCTAGTCCTTCTAAGGATAAGCCACAGAGAGCACTGCCGCCCCGTCCTTCTAAGGATGGGACGTGCAGGAGCCTGAATACTTGAAACCACCGAGCGGCGACGCGACACCTCGTAGTCCATAAGTGATTGTACTCATATATGTATCCATAGAATAAACGTTGTTTTGTTAACAACCCGACTAGTGATTTGCGAGCCTGAGTCTCCCCTTCTCCCGAACCCTGACACCGACAAGCTGATCCATGGCGTCGGGAAAGGCGTACCGTTACAATATCTTCCGGAAATGGAGCCCCCCGTAGGGGGGGCTTCCACGTATACACTTTCCCATTCACAAAACAATTGTGGGGTAGACCTCACTTTGTGTTGTAAAGTATATGCGTGGACACAGTAGGTTCCGCCCCCTCCCTAGGGAGTGGAGCTCTCCCCCCCCCCCCTCTCGGGGGAGCTCCACTTCCGGAAGATATAACCTAACCTAAACCTATTTCTGATTTAAAACTAAAATTTATGCTTCTGCTTATGCTTATATTAATGCTTCATAACTTTTGTTTATAGAACAATTTTTTAATAAATAATGAGCGCCAACTAAAATCTTTTGTATGTTACTCAGAGTGATAACCTTGACAATATATTAGGTGTACAACTTTGCTTCGGCCGTTTTTTTTTTCCGAAATTCGAGGCTTTATTGTAAAAAACTGGTTATACATTTATGATTCAAAGTATTGTCCATCGCTGGCCACTACTTTCTCCCATCTTTCGGGCAGCGTACGAATCCCGCGTTGAAAAAACTGGTCATCTTTTGAAGCGATTCACGAATCGATCCAATTTCTTACTTCTTCATAAGACCGGAAGCGCTGGTCAACCAGGCCGTGTGCCATTGATCGAAACAAGTGATAGTCAGAGGGAGCAACGTCTGGAGAATACGGCGGGTGGAGTAGGACTTCCCATTTCAACGTTTCCAAGTATGTCTTGACCACTTTCGCAACATGGGGTCGAGCATTGTCATGCTGCAAAATCACTTTATCGTGTCTCTAGTTGTATTGCGGCCGTTTGTCTTTTAATGCTCGGCTCAAACGCATTAATTGCGTTCGATAACGATCGCCTGTGATTGTTTCAGTCGGTTTTAACAGCTCATAATACACTACGCCGAGCTGGTCTTACCAAATACAGAGCATGATCTTGGAGCCGTGAATATTCGGTTTAGCCGTCGACGTGGAAGCATGGCCGGGATATCCCCATGATTTTCTGCGCTTGGGGTTATCGTAATGAACCCATTTTTCGTCCCCAGTCACAATGCGATGCAGAAATCCCTTCCGTCTTTGCCTTTCAAGCAACTGTTCACAAGCAAACAAACGCCGTTCAACATCTCTCGGTTTCAACTCGTACGGCACCCAATTTCCTTGCTTCTGAATCATTCCCATGTCTTTGAGGCGTTTTGAAATTGCTTGTTGAGTCACTCCCAATGATCGTGCCAATTCTTCTTGACTTTGACTCGAGTCTTCATTAAAGTAATGCCTCCAATTCTGCATCTTCGAAAACCTTCTCTCTTCCACCGCTATGCCGGTCTTCGATGTGAAAATCACCGTTCTTGAAGCGTTGAAACCACTCACGACACGTTCTTTCACTAATAGCGGCCTCACCATAAGTATTTGAGAGCATTCGATGAGCCTCAGCCGCAGATTTCTTCATATTGAAGCAGAAAATTAAAACCTCCCGCAAATGACGAGAATTTGGCTCGTAAACTGACATTTTCAATCGAGAATAACTTTATGATGCAGACACAAATCGACTAATGTTTCTATGGAGTTATGTTGACAGATGCCCAAGTTTATTGCATGACGTCTATGATCTATTTATTTCGACCACTACTTACCGCTAAAGCCATCTATAGGAAAACGGCGGAAGCAAAGTTGTACACCTAATATGTCAAGGTCAAGGTCATCGAAGCTGCCTTCCCTATATTGCATATAACCAATATAATTACTTCCTTTAGCACTGACACAAAGTGGCAAATTTCTCAAACTTTTTTTGTTTATAACTTTTTAATAAACAGTGACCGCCGATTAGGTTAGGTTAGGTTACAAGGAAAAGTTACTCAGGGTCATGTCCTTGACAACATATGTCAAGGTCAAGATTATTGGAGCTGGCTCCCCTATACTAAATAATTACCCAACCTTTGACGCAAGAGAGAGAGAGAGAGAGAGGGAGAGGGGGAGGGAGAGAGGGAGAGAGAGGGAGAGGGGAGAGAGAGAGAGAGAGAGAAGCAGGTAGGGTGACCAACCGTCCCGAATTTTCCGGAACATCCCGATTTTCGGTTCTCATTAGAAACGTCCCGAAAGAACCTTAGACGGGACGCTATTTGTCCCGATTTTTCACATAACATAAAATAAATAATATAAAACATAATAATAGATTACTAAAATTCAGGTCCGTGGTTGAATTGAAATAAAAGCAGTCAGCCAGTTTGTAGAACTGTAAAACTTCATGTTGATTTTTCATTGCTTTTATATTTAGTTGATGATTGTTCTTTAATTTTATTTTAAGAATTTTATCAGTTTAGTTTTAAATTAATGATTATTTATATTAAAAGATAACAGAAGGCTATGTTCTGTTGATTGTTTGACGTTGAGTGTGAATAGTAAATACAAGCCAAAGATAAGAGTCAAGATATGAGTCAACTATCAAATTAATCAATTTAAAATAAACTAAATACGAAACGAATCTCCATAGTCGAAAACTGGTCCTTTCTATGGTATTAGCCGGTATCATAAAAAGAAAATTCAATAAAACTGCAATATTATAACCACGTTATGTTTCATAATTAAAATTATACGAATAAAAAATCCCGATTTTTAAAGGTCGATATCCCGAAATTGGTTGATCAAGAGTTGGTCACCTGACAAGCAGGGGAAAGGAGAGAGAGATAATTATAACAATTCAATGTGTATATATGTATATTAAGGTAAATTCTAATGAAAAATAATACATGGTGACCATTAAGATTGTGTTGAAAGTAAATGGTTATTACTGCGCAACAAGTAAACCGAATAAAATGAATGAAACGCGATTATGTAGAGGAGACTTGTCAAATTTTATTACCATAAGTATAAAACAAATATATAATATTTTAATAATTTAAATACACATTATTAAAAAAGGGGCAAAAATTTGTTTGCGCGCATGAGCTAATGGTGTATGTTTTCAAAATGTTTTCCATTGGAATCGGCATAGAATTGCAATTATTTTCGAAAACTTTCAAATACATTGTCCAACATGGCTGTAGGAATCAATTCATCAATTGTTTTATCTGTTGTAACGTTACGAGATGGGCCGGGTAAATCATGTCTACGATCATTCAAAGTACACAAAGTGTATGAAACACCCTATATAGCAAAATCAAGAAATGCGATAGCGCCTCCCGTTATATACAATAAATATAATATTAAGTATATCTTTCGTTTTTTTCGTTATATATTATACATGATTTGTTGACATATCTTACGTAAAGTCGTGTGGACATCCACAAAATAAACATTACAAATACAAAGGCGCTGGTGAAGAGCAAATGAAGCAAAAACATCGAATATTTAAGAGGATCCGAAATAGTTTTACATACAGTTTTACGCAAATCGTACCACAGCGCAAAGTGATTTGTCTCAACGCGATTCACTATGTTATAGTTCGTGCAATGTAATAATTTTAAATATTGGTGATTGATGTGTAGAGGTTAACCCATTAAGGCCCATGGCTAGCACAGTCGAGACGGCGGAAAACTAATTACTGGATTCATAAAAATAAGGTTTACGTGTTTTTTCTTTTTTTTTTAAATTTGTTTATAAAAAGTTGTTTAAACAATTTTTTTTGTTTATCGTTTTTTGCAAAATCTGACTGCACCATTTGATTATATGGGAAAAATCATGAAGATTTTGTTCTTATCATTTTTTTGCTGCAAGCCTTCCTTGCTTCAGAAAAACGGTTTGAAAATAGGGGTTTTTTAGACTTTTTTTAGACTTTTTTCGCATATTTTCGCAAATGCGCTTTCTGACGCGTATTATGAAAAGTAACGTTCAAACTGAATATCTGATTCATAGCATAACCTAATAGCGGATCATATAAACGAGTTATTTCCGTCTTTTTAAAATTATTTATAACAAATTGTTTAAACAATTTCGTCTTTTTTTAATTATTTATAACAAAACGCTGTGTCTCAGGAGAGTCCCTATATAAAAAATTCTGGGGTCGTGGCTTTTGCCAAATCGCCATTAAAATTTTCCTTGCTAGATAATTTTTATTTTCATAAATGATTAAATATCAAAATTTCTATTATTAATTGTTAAAGCGAGTGGGTCAGGGAGACGAGAAATGAATCAGTTAAGATTATTAGAACTAGATTGACTATATTTCAATATCACGTACACGCGAGACGAAAAAGGAAGAAGAATAACAAGACCAGAGACGATGTAAAAGGGAGCGTCCCGTTTGACTACGTTGATATTGACCACGTTGAGATTGACCACGTTGATATTGACCACGTTAATATTGACCACGGTCCCGATTAACCACGGATCAATACATGTCGTTAATAGGGCATGTACTTTGCAAGTTGTAAAGCGAGGTCCATTGTGCCTGACTGGCGGAGGGAGTGCGGGAGGGGAGGCCGAAGGCCTCCCTTGCACCCCTCCGCACGTGTGTGTGTGTGTTACATGGTTTTTCAATCGGAACCGTGGTAAATATCAACGTGGTCAATCGGGACTGTGGTCAATCGGGACCGTGATCAATCGGGACCGTGGTCAATCGGGATCGTGGTCAATATCAACGTGGTCAGTCTCAACGTAGTCAATCGGGACCGTGGTCAATCTCAACGTGGTCAATCGGGACCGTGGTCAATATCAACGTGGTCAATATCAACGTGGTCAATCGGGACCGTGGGCAATATCAACGTGGTCAATCGGGTCCGTGGTCAATTTGAACCGTGGTCAATCGGGACCGTGGTCAATCGGAACCGTGATAAATATCAACGTGGTCAATCGGGACTGTGGTCAATCAGGACAGTGGTCAATCGGGACCGTGGTTAATATCAACGTGGTCAATATCAACGTGGTCAATCGCAACGTGGTCAATCTCAACGTGGTCAATTGGGACCGTGGTCAATATTAACGTGGTCAAAGGGGTGCCACTCGGTGTAAAAGGACAAAGCGAGGACACCGTCGTGTAGGACGGCGGCGTCTTCTATAATCATATTCTAGTAAACAAACGGCTGCATGAGATGGCAGCATCGGTTCTCACAAGGCAGTCTAGCGAATAGGGGTGCGAATTGCTCAAGCTCTAACATTAATATGTTACATATACAGGGTAGGCCATTTTAATGTATCCACTAAAATATTTTAAAATCTATAAGTTTAAGATAAAAATGTTTTAAACAAAAGTTGTATGGTTCGGAGGGGGGCACATGGCGAAAATATGGACCTGACCTTGAGTGACCTTTTCAAGGCCAAGTCAATGTGATCGATGTTTTCTTAAATGGAACCCTCTATTTTTTATTGCGTATTCTTGTAGCTTATCTCGAGAGATTTTCAAAACACTATAATAAAGTATTTTTTCATTAAGTACTCTTTGAGTTATTTTATATTTTAATCTGACATATTTTGATATAAAAAATAAAATATCTCGTAAAATATTTAGTTTTCAATAATCTTACCGTAATACTTTTATGTACAGATTAATGAGACAAATCAATTAGTAAAAAAAATAATTGTTTTTAAGAAAAAAGTATGTAATTATTTATAATGTATTTTTTTAAACAATTATTCGTTTTTTTTAAACTAATTGATTTGTCTCATTATTCTGTACATAAAAGTGTTACGGTAAGATTATCGAAAACTAAATATTTTACGAGATATTTTAATTTTTATATCAAAATATGTCAGATTAAAATATAAAATAACTCAAAAAGTACTTAATGAAAAAATACTTTATTATAGTGTTTTGAAAAGCTCTCGAGATAAGCTACAAGAATATGCAATAAAAAGTAGGCAGTTCCATTTAAAAAATTGAAGGTGACCTTGCTTTTTTATGGAAAAAAAAATGTTTGGTCAATTTTTATTATTGCAATTTGTTGCCGGTTAGAAACTGATAAATTTCTGTTTATGACTTTTTTATGTCAGATTATTGTAAGTGCCATAAAAATCGTGGCGACCGTTACGAGGATCACCCTGTATACGTTGTATTGATCAAACCATGAGGTATGATTGATCTTGCGCCGGGCTCCTTATTGTTAATTTTTTGAGTGGCTGAGGAGACACAAGTAGAGTGTCGAAACGTCCCACAATTTTTATGTTAATAAATTAAAATTAAAACTAAATTGTTCATCCATATATTGCTCGTAAAGGCCTTATTTATTTATATTTTTTGTTAAATTCTAACGAGCCTACTTTTAATTGTTATTAAATTAAAATTAATATATATATATATATATATTTCATTATTACTATTATTACTATTATTACTATTACTATTACAAAATGTAAAAGAAAAACGATGATTTTGGATTGAGAAATGTGAATTTAATAAATCTTACACAAGGGAACCTCGCGAACCCGAAAATTCTGATTTTGATGAATCTTTACAGACATATAAAGGTCAATAGGGTCAATAGATGAATTTAGAAATTTTTTATTGCTGCTCAGAAACGGTTATAAGGCACTCCTCATATGTAAAGCGGCTTTTGGTTTTTCTCGATATATCTCTAAAACTATTCGAGATATCAAAAAATGTTTATGGTAAAAGCAGCTATATTTAACCATATTAATAAAAATTTGAAAAAATTATTTATTAGTTAATCATTTTTTTAAAAGATTTCTGAAAAATTCTTTTAAAAAAATTCTTTTCTCAAATCTTTATTAATATAGTTAAATAGAGTTGTTTTTACCATGAAACTTCTGTATAAAACATTTTTTAATATCTTGAATAGTTTTCAAAATATATTGAGAAAGGCAAAAAGCCGTTAGACACATAAGGGGTGAGTTCACTCTTCAACCTTGCTTTTGGACGGCAACTGATAATTTCAAAATTTATTTATTTACTCTCTCTACGTGTATAAAGTTTCATCAAAATAAAAATTTTCGGATTCGCGAAGTTTCGTTGAATAGAAAATAACTCTTGTAATTTACAGCTCGATAATAAAGACATAAGATATACAGGGTAGCCAGTAATGATCGCCCATTAAGTACATAGCGTTATTCTTTACCAAAAACTGAGACGAAAAATCCTGAGCCATTTTTTTTTATAACGCTTAATAAAAAAGTTATTATCGAGTAAAGTCTGGCCAATCAGGGCCGACATTTAGCCGGGCGTCGGTGAGCTGCGCGCTTGGTAGTGTGCGTGAGCGCTCCGCCGCTATAGCGATGCGGCGACATTTTTCCTTCGCGCGTGCCGCTAGCATGCAATATTTTTACGCATCGTAATAATAGAAATAAATTTTTCTTGTACTAAAAATCATATTCATATAAAATATAAAATAACTCAAAAAATACTTAATGAAAAAGTACTTCGTTATAATGTTTTAAAAAGGTTTCAAAAAGGGCTATAAGAATATGCGATAAAAAATCAGAGTTTCTATTAAAAAAATAAAGTTGACCTTGAAATAACCTTGAAAGTCGTCACCTACAAACATTCCTATAACCTTGACTTATGTTCCCCTTGAAATACTGCAACTTTTATTTGGAACATATTTCTCTAGAAACAATATTTTTGGAGATAAAAATTCGTCACGCTTTATTTTGTTCACCCTGTAAAAATACTGCAAGAAAAAATTATTTCTATTATTACGATGCATAAGAATATTCTATGCTAGCAGCGGAGCGCACACGCATACTATCAGGAGCGCGGCTCATTGCGCCCAGCTAAAGATCAGCGCTGATTGGCCTGACTTGACTCAATAATAACTCCTTTATTAAGCGTTATAAAAAAAATGGTTCAGGACTTTTCGTCTCAGTTTTTAGTAAGGAATAACGCTATGTACTTAGTGGGCGGTCATTACTGGTCACCTTGTATATGAAAAATGACAGCATCCAATAACATTATTACGAGAAGAATTTATTTATTTACACCCATACTTATGCATAAAATTTCATCATAAGAACATCTCTATTATCTTGTACCAATTTTATTTAAATAAAATACTTATTTTATTTTATCATTTATTTGGTTACGTTCTTGTATTCGTAATAAAAGTGATTATTTTGCTTGATTGAACATGTTTTTCTATTCCTTAACTTATGAAAGATTGCATCATCAAAGATTGTGTATAATTATCGTAATGAAATAAAAGTAGTTACAAGTGAATATATGGCTAATAACGTGTATTAATTTCATAGTTACTGATATTCTTCATAAGAGTTACCACATCATGTTTTGACAACGTTCCCTATAAGGTACAATATAAGAATATTTATTACAAACATTATAAATAAACATAATAATTTTCTAGATAAAAGTCTTTTACTTACGAACAATTATTATATTTTATGGTATTTACAGTCATGATATTCTTCAAGGAAATGATGCATACAAAAATATTTCTTGCACCAAGAGCAACGTATTATAGCAGGTACATTACATATGAACCAGCGTGGAATTTCTATTATATCTTTTCCAGAGAAACAAAAATCCACCGGGTTTTCAAAATGTGATGGCCGTTCTTCGAGGTAACCACTTTTAAACTAGGCATATTTGAAAAGATTATGGAATCGTCGAGAGGAATTGTATATGTGTTAAGGATTGTAATTTGATGATATTATTTCTCAAATGTAAATTGATATCATAATTTAACAATATAACGCGATCACTAAATGCGCTCTCTATCTCTCCCCCTCCCTCCCTCCCTTTCTCCCTCCCTCGCCCTCTCCATTCACCCCTTCCCTCCCCACCTCCACGCCCCGCTCCACCCCTCCTTCCATCTTTCCTCCCCTCCCCAACCTTCCCAACCTCCCCTCTCCCCTCACCACTCCCGCCCTTCCCCTCCCTCCTTCTCCTGCCCAATCTCTCCTGTCTCTTTACCCCCCTGGCTCCCTCTTCCACCCTCTCCCTCTTCCACCCTTCTCACCCTTTCTCTCCCGCCCTCCCTCTCGCCCCCTCTCTCTCTCTCTGTGGAGAAGACGTGTCAAACATAGCTCCGCAAAAGTAATAACTTTTAAACGGTTAAATAGTTACGGGGAGTGATAGAAAGTTATTCAAGTCATAGCGGCATAGACTGGTATTAGCCATGAGTGTTATCTAGCCGGGATATGCTGATTTGTGGGCGTGAGAAGTGCATTTCCTGTCTGGGACACCAAAGTCTCACACGACAGGTAGACATTAAAGGTGGACACAAAAGTGCTGACGTGTGACAGTGGAACACAGGTGACTGATCGCTTACACTGATATTAGCGGTTTCGGCTAATAATTATCGACATGGACGATTAATATGCCGAATATCGATGCTCGGCATGTAAAAAGACAATAAAAAATCAGGTGGTGACATGCAAGTCTTGCTATCAAGTGAATCGTATTAAGTTGTTTTACCATCCAGGATGTGTAAGCAAGCATAGGATTTACGATAAAAATCAAGAATTGGTACCGTGTTCTGGCCCGTTTAACAGATTTACAATTGAAAGTGAAGCAGATATGAAGAAGGCATCGGCAGTGGCCGGGGGCGGCAGGGACAGGCTAGGATCTACAGGATCTACAGATTCGTTTACCACGCCAAGTAGTGGCGTGGTAAACGAACCTGTAAGAACAGAATATCAGGAGCGAGTGGATCATCGACTATTGACGTAAAAATAGATTGGCTGATAAAAATTGTAAAAGAAATAAAAGATGAAACAGCATGTAAGAAGGAAATTAAAATGATGGTCAAGGAAATAGTTCGAGAAGAATTGGGAAATGTTAAGCAGGAACTCCTAGAAGAGTTGAGAAGAATGATACAGGGAGAAGTATGTGGATCAACAGGAGGAATACAAAGGAGCTACAGTGAAGCGGTTAAAGAGAAAAAGAAAGAGAATGTTATAATTATCAAACCCAAGATTCAACAAGAGAGTAAAGTTACAAAAAAATTGATAAAAGAAAAGGTAGATGTCAAAAACATGGCGATGGGAATAACGAAGCTAAAAAAGGAAGCAAAGGGACAGTGATCATGGGTTGTGAAACTGGAGAAGAAATGAAAACGTTGAAAGCCACAGTGCAGGACAAACTGGGAGAAAATTTCAAAGTTACGGAATCACCGCAGATGAAGCCCAAAATAAAAATTATCTATGTCAGCGAAGAAGAAATGAGATTGGATGATGATGACTTAATAACTATAATCAAGAAGCAGAATAGAATTGATGCAATAAATGATGGATTCCAAATGCGAATAGTAAAGAAAATAGTTAAAGAAAAAAGAAATGATAATAATCAACTTAGAAGAAGAGAAAAAGAAGAAGGTTCGATAATAATTGAAGTAGATGAAGAAACGCATAAATTGATGTTGAAAAAAGAGAAACTAAATGTAGGATGGAGGAAATGTCCTATATTCAATCACATTAATGTTAAAAGATGCTTTAAATGCTGGAGATACTATCATATTACAAAAAATTGTACGCGAGATGAAACATGCCACAAATATGCGGGAAATCATAAAGCGATTGAATGTACGGCAACAAAAATAAAAGTGTAAATTGTATGTTTAAAATTCGAACATACAACCTGAAGATAAGTGATGAACACGACGCCCTTAGCCCGGAATGTCCAACATTTAAAAAGGCGATACAGGAGGAGAAGAGGAGAGCCGGCTGGGAAATAGCAACTACAGAAGGAAGCGGAAAAAATATTGTATACAAACGCGCAAAGTTTGATGGCGCATAGAGATGAGATACAGCATCAGATTATGAAGAAAATAAATCCGGCATTCATAGCGTTATCAGAGACAAGATTGATTGCTGAAATTGAAGACAGTGAAATGAACGTATCAGGTTATAGTATAATTAGATGTGATGCTGAAAATAGAAATACAGGAGGGGTTGTTTTATATATAAGGGATGATGTTAAATATGAAATAGTATTAGTAAAAAAATTAGAATCGAATTGTTGGTGTGCTGCAATTGAGGTAAAAAAAATTGTATAAAGGAATAATAATGGTAATATATCATTTACCGAGTTCATCGCATGGTGATTTTGTGAGATTTCTGGAGGATATAATAGAAGAGTTAATAATACGAAGAGTATGTATGGTAATAGGAGACTTTAATATAAATATTATATTAGATTCGTTTTATACAAGGAAGCTGCAAACGACAATGTTGAGCTTAGACATGAAACAATATGTAAATAAACCGACGAGAATTACGAAAGATAGTAAGACAATTATAGATTTAATTTTCGCCAATAATAAGATAGAAGTGCAGGTAATGCATGAACCTAAAATAACGGATCGTGCGTGGCTAAAAGTTGAACTGAATGCGAATAAAATTGATAATAAATACAGAGAACTTAGTGTTAGGAATTATAGAGAGTTTAATATAGATGAATTTATTAAGTTAGTAGAAAATAAATTAGAGAGAAACCAAGATATGGATGTCAGTGTGAGAGCGAAGAAATTTGTTGATAGTATGGTAAATGCGTTGGACGCTATAGTACCTAAAAAAAATTTTAGAATTCCGAGAATTTGGGAAGGAAAAAAGTGGTTTTCGGATGAAATAAGAGAAACAGCGGCTAAAAGGGATGAGGCATATAGGAAGGCATTGTATGCTGACACGGAACAAAATTGGTTGCAATTTAAAATTGAAAGAAATACAGTAGTTAAATTAATTAGGACAAAGATGAAAGAATATTATGAAAATATGATAGATCTTAATAAAGAAAATCCTACATCTATGTGGAAAACACTAAAAGAAATAATTAGAGGCCAAGGAGGTAAGAGGGAAGTAGAGGATATAGATTTTGAAATATTAGACAGCACTGAAAGATGCAATATAGCAGATAAATTTAATTTATATTATATACAAAGTATTAATAGTATAGTAAAATCTATAAATGAGAGTAAACCTGGGAGTGCGTGTAAAAGAATTATTTATGTTATTGAAGACGAGGGAATTGTGGAAAATTTTGAGATGATTCGTATAGAGCATTTACAGAAAATTGTTATGGGACTACCGAAAAAGAAAGGTGCAGAGGAGGGAATAACTAGCGATATATTAAAGGCAGTATTTTGCGTAATAAAAGAGGAATTTGTTGATATAATAAATAATTCTTTGAAGGAAGGTTGCTGTCCAAAAGATTGGAAAACGTCTACGATAATACCGATTCCAAAAATAGAGAAAGCTAGAAAAGCAAGTGAATTTAGGCCTATCAATATGTTATCATTATTCGAAAAAGTGTTAGAATTAGTAGTTAAAAAACAAATTGAAACGTATTTGGAAGATAATTGTATTATAACAGAGCATCAGTTGGGCTTTAGAAAACAGTATTCGTGTGAAACAGCGATTTAAACAGTGACATTTTTGCGATTAAACTGACACTAAATATGACATAAATCGGATTATTTTTAATGAAATAAGTAATCATAATTTTAATTACATAATTGATTAAAAATTACCCGATTTATATCGTATTTGGTATCATTTTAATCGGTAAAATATCATTAATTCATTGTAATTATTTTCGGATCAATAAGCGCGAAAAACAAAAATTTTACAGTAACGATATATAACGCGAGAGATTATAGATAAAGCGAGCCTCGCGAGCGAAACTTCGGAAGTCTTTCATATTAGCTATCTCGCTTGCTCCTCATTCGTTCTCTCTCTTTCTCTCTTTCTCTGCTTGTCCTTTATTGTATTCTTTCATTCTCATTATTATATTCTTTTATTTGCTCAACTTTTATTCTTTCTATTCTTGTTTTCCTACATGATAATAAATTAATTTATTCATCTTTATTTTATAAAGCGTAAATAAGATATTGTATATTTTATAAATAAAAAAAGTATTATGTATGTGTGCGTGTGCGTGTGTATTTTTGTATGTGCATGTGTTGTATTTAACTAAAGTGAAACGTAATTATGTATTGTATTAACTATATATAGTGAAATAAAAAAAGAAAGTAACGTATTGTATATCTCATTTATGCTATTTAAAATAAAAATAAATAAATTTATTTATTTACGTGTAGAGAGATAAAAATAAAATAGAACAATAAATGTTGAACAAATACAAAAATATAATAATGAGAATGAAAGAATAATGAATGAACAAAAGGAGAGAGAGAGAGAGAGAGAGAGAGAGAGAGAGAGAGAAGCGCGAGTAAACGCGTAAGCGAATATGCTAGAAGAATAAAGCTAAACGATATGCAGTACATAGTAAGCGAACGATTAGAAAGAGAGATACAGAGAGAAACAGAATAAGTGTATGATCGAAAGAAAGAAGATATTAGAAATTGCGATATGTTAGTGCGTACATGTATATTACTCTCTCACGCATGAATTAAAGTTTGGTAATTTATCAATTAATTATTGTATATAGAGTAAGTGAAACTTTAAATGCTCGGTTACCAATTATTAGACGCACGAATCACAAGCGATCATCTAAATCATAAGTTGTAAAGTGAAAGCTATTACATTTTAGAAAATACTGCTTAAAAATAAATTGATAAAAATTTATGTTATTTAATATTTCCAGAATTATTCCATCGCAAAATTTAAATTTTGAAATTTTGAGGGACACCTTGTATATAGCATATAATGTGTAATATACAAAGATAATACAATTATTATTAATTATACAGAATAATCCATATAATTAATTTTATATAATGTTTTCGTTAAATATAAATAATGTTTTTATGTATAAAATTAATTTAGCAATATAAAAACAATGTTTTTATTCGGTTATACAATATTCATTTATAAAGATAAACATTTATAAAGATGTGCATTAGTTTTCATTTTCATCATAACGCGATATCTATAGCAATCAGTACGTAAATATGTATGTATCGGGCAGTAAGTCGGCTGTACGCACACACACTTGCAAACAGACGAACGCGATCATATCAGTGCGCGGCAGCTCAGTCTCAGTTTGTCGCGTGTGTTTTGTACATACGCGTAACAAGAGATTATCGCGCGCTCAACCGTTATAACGCGTTATAACACGTTGAAGTGAAAAAACTGTGTTCTTGTGTTTTTAATTTTTAATATATAGTGTGTCCACATAATGGGACAAAAATATAATGACAAACGCTTGCCTCTCTCTGCCCGAAGACTTTCCTTAAAAAGAATAAGGGTCAAAAGGTTAGTATTATTTATATATAAGGTATATTTATACAGGGTGTCCGAAAATTCGCGCAACACCCTTTAAGGGAAGGTAGAGGGTGTTATTCTGAACAGAAAAGTCCTGTAACATTTTTTTCTATAACGCTTCATAATTGAGTAAAGTCTGGTCAATCAGCGCCGACTTTTAGCCGGGCGCACGTCGGTGAGTCGCGCGCCTAGTAGTGTGCGGCGGCGCACACTTCGCAGCACGGGGCTCACTGACGTGCGCCCGGCTAAAGGTTGGCGCAGATTGGCCAGACTTTACTCAATAATAACTCCTTTATGAAGCGTTATAGAAAAAAATGTTACAGGACTTTCCTGTTCAGAATAACACTCTCTACCTTCCCTTAAAGGGTGTTTCGCGAATTTTCGGACACCCTGTATATAAGGTAAATCCAATACAGATTGACTTGCGTGAAGTTGGCACCCGATTTTAACCAAATCAAATTTTGAAGTTTGTTTCTCATAGAATTTCGCCTGCAGGTGATTGAAGTAATAATTTTATTGTTTGCAGTTGAAATATAAATATGATAACGATTTTTAAATGACAGTAAGGAATTTATTTATAATTAGAGCGCAACTGACATCAGATTATAATCTAAAATCGTTTGTAGTTGTTTGTAGTACAAGAATTTTTGTTTATAGTTGAAAAATTGTTTATAGTTGAAAAATAAACAAATAAATTAACAACAAATAAATTAGTGAAACTACGAAATGTTAACTAACAAGAAACGTAATTAAAGTAGGCAATCAGGAGCAAGCGCAGTGTGTAGGGCGCAATTAGATTTATTGACAATAGAAAATTATATGTAAATAAAATTCGCGAATGTTTCGGTCTTTTTTGAAACCCTCTTCAGCGCAAAACAAAATTAATAGATAACTTTTACATAATATTATAAATCAATGATCGCAAATAAATAAATACATAATAATAAATAATAATAAATAAATAAATAAATAAATAATTAATTAATAGATAAATGGTACAACTATCAAATAAGAGTCAACCGCCGCATAACAAGTCAGTAAATATAAAAATCAAATGTCAACGGAATAGAATGATGGATATAAAGGTTTTTCGTTGACATTTGATTTTTATATTTACTGACTTGTTATGATTTTTCTCTTTTAGTTTTAAATATAAAAGAAGTTTGCCACTTTTGGTGGGACATCCTGTATAAAATGAATTGTTTACGTAAAAAATTTATTTTATACAGATTTTCTCTAATTTAAAAAAATTACTAAGAAAATAAATGTAAAATAATTTTATAATAATTATTTACAGAAGATATTAGAATAACTTTTTTTCATAATTAATTTTGTAAATAAAAATTTAAATTAACTTACTTTGATTACTTATATATATATATATATATACACAAGTCAATCATCGCCGATCTTTAGCCGGACGCACGTCGGTGAGCCGCGCGTCTGGTAGTGTACGTGAGCGCTCAGCTGTTACAGCTACAGCGCGGTTCACCGACGTGTGCCCGGTTAAAGATCGGCGATGATTGACTTGTGTATATATATATATATATAAGTAATTAAAGTAAGTTAATTTAAATTTTTATTTACAGAATTAATTATGAAAAAAATTTATTCTAATATCTTCTGTAAATAATTATTATAAAATTATTTTACATTTACTTTCTTAGTAATTTTTTTTAATTGGAGAAAACTTGTCAAAAACATTTTTTGAATTGAGATTATACAATTCCTGAGTTTATACAAAAAAAAAAATAAAATGACATTTAATGTTTAAATTTATATTGATTTCTATCGTTTTACTTTAATTTAAATTATTATTAAATTTTATTTACTTACATCTGTTTTATATAATTATTTAATTATATATACACATATATTAGAATCTATTTATATATATATATATATATATATATATATATATATATATATATATATATATATATATATGTACATGGTCACAAACTCCATATACATAATGCATTCTAAAAATAAAATAGTCAAAAATTCTAATACAAAAATATCAAGATTGCAATAATTTTTGAATCATAATTTTATATTATATATTATTAAATAATTTATATATTATTTATAATTTATAATTTATATATTATTAAATAATTTCATATTATTAAATTTTATTTACTTACATCTATTTTATATAATTATTTAATTATATATACACATATATTAGAATCTATTTATATATATATATATATATATATATATATATATATATATATATGTACATGGTCACAAACTCCATATACATAATGCATTCTAAAAATAAAATAGTCAAAAATTCTAATATAAAAATATCAAGATTGCAATAATTTTTGAATTATAAGTGATTAAAATTTGCTAATAATATTGCATACAATTCATATCCTCAGGCTTTATACACATACTGATCTGTCATCTGTTATTGCTGACAGATAAAAGGAATAAATAAATTTGTACAAAACTTGATCAAAATAAATAATAATTTAATAATTAATCAATAATTGAAATTGTTATTTAAGAACAAATTAAATATTTTACGTACAAGTATAGTTTGATATGAGCTAATTGCATAATATAATACTCATACACATAAAAAACAATAAAATCAGCTGTGCAGTAAAAATCAATATTACCTGATTTGTAAAATCAATAACAAATGACAGATCAGTACGCGTATATGTGTAGTTACGGAACTGAATGCGCGAGATGTATGCGATATCATAATAAACTTTGGTCATTTATAACTCAAAATATTACAGCTTCAAAATGTTTGTATTTCAATTTTTGACTCTATTTTATCCCTACAATACATTATTGTACGGAGGTGGTGAGACAAGCTATGTATGTATGTATGTATATATATGTGTGCGTGTGTGTGTGCTGTGTGCGCGCGCGCGTGTATGTACACACAGTGTATATATATAAGTAATACCGAATATATAACATAAATCTCTGAAAAATAAGAACGCAGTCTTTTGCTTATTTTGATATTTTATTGAAAATTTATTATATTTGTATTTTATAATAGTAGTTAGTGCTACAGTAGTTAGTTAGCCAGAGGCGGTCAGTTCGTGAGTTGGTTATTTTAAGAATATTTGACACCAAATGCGTTTTGCATGTTCGCTTTGGTTAAAAAATATATGCCAGAGGCAATCAATTCGTGAGCTGGTTGTTATTTCACAATAGATGCGATTTGCATGTGTGTTAAAAAATATATGCCAGAGGCGATCAATTCGTGAGCTGGTTGTTATTTCACACTAGATGCGATTTGCATGTGTGTTAAAAGATATATGCCAGAGGCGATCAATTCGTGAGCTGGTTGTTATTTCACACTAGATGCGATTTGCATGTGTGTTAAAAGATATATGCCAGAGGCGATCAATTCGTGAGCTGGTTGTTATTTCACACTAGATGCGATTTGCATGTGTGTTAAAAAATATATGCCAGAGGCGATCAATTCGTGAGCTGGTTGTTATTTCACACTAGATGCGATTTGCATGTGTGTTAAAAAATATATGTCAGAGGCGATCAATTCGTGAGCTGGTTGTTATTTCACACTAGAAGCGATTTGCATGTGTGTTAAAAAATATATGCCAGAGGCGATCAATTCGTGAGCTGGTTGTTATTTCACACTAGATGCCATTTGAATGTGTGTTAAAAAATATATGCCAAAGGCGATCAATTCGTGAGCTGGTTGTTATTTCACACTAGATGCGATTTGCATGTGTGTTAAAAGATATATGCCAGAGGCGATCAATTCGTGAGCTGGTTGTTATTTCACACTAGATGCCATTTGCATTTGTATTAAAAAATATATGCCAGAGGCGATCAATTCGTGAGCTGGTTGTTATTTCACACTAGATGCGATTTGCATGTGTGTTAAAAAATATATGCCAGAGGCGATCAATTCGTGAGCTGGTTGTTATTTCACACTAGATACGATTTGCGTGTGTGTTAAAAAATATATGCCAGAGGCGATCAATTCGTGAGCTGGTTGTTATTTCACACTAAATGCGATTTGCGTGTGTGTTAAAAAATATATGCCAGAGGCGATCAATTCGTGAGCTGGTTGTTATTTCATACTAGATGTGATTTGCGTGTGTGTTAAAAAATATATGCCAGAGGCGATCAATTCGTGAGCTGGTTGTTATTTCACATTAGATGCGATTTGCATGTGTGTTAAAAAATATATGCCAGAGGCGATATATTATTCTGTTGCGATCGAGACAAACAATGTATTATAAATCTTTATTATAAATATATAAACATTTATGTATACAAACAGAAAAAAGACAATATAATATATATTTGTATAAATAATACATTGTTGTTATATATCCATTGATTATATCGATTGAAAAAAATTAGCTGCATTGCATAGATCGCAACTTATAGAAAGTTACATGATAATATTCAGAATATATGTATATATATCATACACATACATCTGTATACGTCTATGTAATATATATACACAATTATATATATAACACCTAACCAAATGTTATTCCTCTTGGAAGATATATGGGAAGACACATAGCCCGTATGAACAATGTGAAATTGTGTTCAAATATGTGATAAAGGCAGACACGTCTATATTATACTGTTATCTATACGCTTAAATACGCTTAGATATGCGTGCGAGGCAATAGAGCAGTAGAAATACACGATGTTATCCGATTTCAACATATTGAACACAATTCTCTTTCAAATATGCATGAAACATGCAGAAATATTAATATCGATAACAGCGGAACTAAAATTATTGATATTATCGATAATTTCGGTCGGTATTATCGATAATTTTAGTTACGCTTAGATGAGGGCGCTAACCCGTCGGAGTTCGGCCGTCACTTTTGGATCCCCTTAAGCGTAAATTTCGTGTTTCGAATTTTGCACTGTAATCTCTCTGTTCGTAGAACAATTAAAGCAAAAGTAAGCGCACTTTTCTGATATAATTCAAACTCAATTTATCGATTAAGCCAAGTTAGAACTCGATTGCTTCAGCTGTTATTGAGGTCCGGTATTCTCAACTGTCCTCGTGTATAAATACACAGAGTGCTTTGCTGCTGCTGCGCATGACTTGGCGCGAGACACTACCGTGTCTTTTAATAAATCTGTGTCATGTAAGTTAAAAATGTATGTTGCTGTTAATTCATATAATCAATTGAGTAAAAATGTGATCCTATCGTATTGAAACGTTTTTTTTTTAATTTGAATTGTTTAATTTCATATATATTTGTTAAAGTCTCTCCTTCAATTTAGGAAATAATAAAGAATGGACACTTATTATAGTGAGACTTCCTTATAAAGTTTAACATATTATTTTCTTGTTCAAAATTTGAAACAACTAAAAAGAACCAATAAATATTTTTTTCTAAAATTTTTAATTTTTCTCAATTTAAATTCTAATGTGCGTAATTTCAAATTATTTTTTTATAAATATATGTTTATATATTTTATGATATAAAATTATTATTATAAAATTCGAATATGTATTTGTTTTCTTTAAACATTTAAATATGTCTAAAATCTCTTTAAAGAGCAGACTATTTCCTTTCAAGGATTTGAATTTAGAATTTAATTATAAATTTCAAATTATATGATATTCAAAATATATGATTATATATCATGAAGATGTATATTAAAGACGAAAAAGATGCGATGAATTATTATCTTCCTCATCATTTTCGCTAAAGAAAAATATTTTCCAAATTCTAATTTAAATATTATCATTAAAGAAATATTCGATATGTTGGGGCGTTATATATGTTGTAATCAGATTACATAATTCATCGTTTTATAAAATGTCTAGGCATTTTATAAAGTGCCACATTTTCGAATCATGGTCGAAAATGAAATATTTTACAATCTGGCTAATAATTTTAATCTTTTTATAAAACGCTAACAACCAACTCACCACATTGTCAAACGCAACGATTTGTACATCGTTTTAAATTCTGGTTGGTTCATGTCACTCATCATTTTATGATTTATTTATTTTCATATTTTATTATCATTTTATTATATCATATTTGTTTTCATTATTTTATTCTTTATATTTATATATTTTATGTAATCTGGCTACAACATATATACACATAATTATTGTTATAATACCATTATCGGTACTGTATCCGGCCTTATCATTCTTATGACGATCAGTTTTTGGAAGGGCGTTAATATTGTTTCCCAAGGCTGCGGTAGAAATGAGTCAATTGGATCTAACATATCGTAATATTCCTTCCAGGACAGCAGATTTTCTTGGAAACTTTGTGTAAAATCGGTGAAGGTCGGTAGAATGCTAGAGATTTTCGATATTTCATTCCAGGATTTCTCAGGGAGCCAATCAATGGCGGGATTCTTCGCCATCGGTTCACTCAGCGCAAAGCCGCCAGAAATAAAGAATGACATCTCCTTCTCAATGATCTCACCCGATGCCAAGAGAATCGTCGTGTATAAAATAAACGAATATAAAATCTATCAAATAATAAATGTGTGTAGTTTTTTAACATACTTTTCTTTGTAATATAATTATAATATAATTTCTTTTAACTCTAAGATAATTTGTATAAATTTACCGCAAGTATACATATATATTTTTAAATTATTTAAAATCAGAGCATAGAAATTAACATTCTTTATGACTAATGTCATAATTTAAATATTTTGAATTTTAATATTACTAAATTTAAATATTACTATATTATAAATTTTAATATTACTATATTTATTTTTTATATTATTGCTCGTTTTTCAAATATATATATGGGATGTTAAGAAAGATCGTTTACAAACGCTTAATCCAGCTACCAACTGGCGAGAGAATAGGACTATCATATCTCTAGAGTCACACTGTAGCTATCCGTAGCATGGTTTTCTTCGTGGCAGTCGGCATTTCACCTATTGAGCGACTTCCAACATCACTCTTCAGTATACTATATCACTTTGTTAAAAATGGCATAAGGTATGAAATCTGAATAGCTCAGTGGTAAGAACTGTTGCCCGGAAAGCGAAAAACTCGGGTTTGATACCCAATTCAACCACTCACACCTTGCACATTTTTTCTAGTCCACAAATATTGTTTTCTAGCAATCATTTGTTAGGTTGAAAAAATATATAAATGCTTTATACAGATACGTCAATGCCTCTGCCACGGATAGATGATTGCTACAAGTTTGTCTGGACTCTTGTGTCAGTCTCCACTACATACAACCCTGCTGTTTATTATTTGGAATAAAGTAAGGGATGAGAGAGAAAATTAAAAGAAATATTTTTTCTCAAGTCACTAAGATTTGCAGATTCATCGTTTCCGCGCTTGCGTAGGCAATATTGGCAGTCGTTAATTCTTGCTCACGTCATATCCCATTATCTGTTTGGCCACTGTAATTGACTGATCTTACTCCTATGAATTCCTTTTTGTGAGAGGAAATAACACGTCTAATCTGCGAGACCCCGGAAGACATTATAAAGGAGCTGGTTGCGTACATTGCTGCAGCTGTTACAATTGTGCACGAAACTCCTCATGTTTTTGAGCGTACTAGGCAATCAATAATACATAGATGTCAACTCTGCAATGAGGTGAATGGCAGGCAGTTTCAACAACTTTTGTGAAGTTATCTTCATTTACTTTTGATTGTTGACTCTTTTAGAACAAAAACGGCGCGTCTGCAACTCTTAATGATTTAATAAAAAATGTTCAATTTTACTTCCTCTGTTATCTCTGAGCGTTTGTAAACGATCTTTTTTAACACCCTGTATACATATATATTGTTACGTCCCTGCGTGCATATTTGTACGCGGTCGCGTTGTCGTAACCCGACCAATTTCTTAATATTAAAAGATAAAACAATAAAGTAAAACAGAAAAGATTAAGAAAGAGCTGAGTAAAGCAAAGCATTAAAATCAGAAAAGAGATCAAGGAAAGATAATTAAGAAAAAGTAAAGTAATAAAAGATTATTAATAAAATAAAAGTAAGATACGTGACTAAAGAGAAGGAAGTCACGGTCAAGTTCTCGGAAGCTGAGTAAGCAGCTGACGAGACAGCTGACGAGCGGAGCACGAGACATGCTCCGGTCAGGGACACCACACTCCTCCCTAATCAACGACATAATTAATTAATATATATTGAGCGCGAGATGCACCGACGCTAGCTTAGTAACATAGCTCATTAACATCGCTCGCTACTCGCTCGCTCATATCAACAGTATCGATATATCGTACGTATCGCGCCCGGCTATTATAATCGCGACTAAGTGAAAGTGTACAAGAATCTGTGAAATATATCAATTTATACCTAACGTCCGGGAGTGTCTTATTTCGAGCGTGGATCCCTAATCCTTTGGGCGTATAAATCCCTAAAGACCTCTTCCTTAGCGGCTAGAGTCACAACAGCGTTAAAAGCGATCGGTCTGAAACGAGATCATAGAGGAGGATCGTCTCCAAGAGCGTTGTCATGGAATGTTGATAAACAACAGCAGCCATTGTTAATAATGAAGAGATCTGTCAATGAAATTATCGGCAGAGATTACTAGAAGTTTCTTAAAAAAAAATCTGGCAACCCAGTAGTATAGTACGTAAAGTGAAACCGAGAGATTGGTTGTTCTGTTGTACTCGAGAGTGTCAATATCGTATTGTATTCTTTTAAAACTTATATTCCTTGTGCAATAAAATACGTTTCTCTTAAAAAGCCAATCGTGCAATTCTTATATTTATTAAAAGGTTATGGGCCCAGACCTTGCCTAAATGAATTAGAAAAAGTATATGCGGAAAGGTTAAAAAAAAAGACGCGTGGTTCGTGAATTGCTCGATTGGCGTGCTTAAGGAATCGGTTAAGGTAAAATCAAATTTATTGTGAAATACGCAACCAAAGATGGATAACGAAGCATCTATACTGACTACGCCGATGATAACGGCTTCAGTACGCTTAGATGGAAAAAAAATTGGGGGGTTTGGAAGTTCCAAGTAAAGATACTCCTCAAAGGAATAGGTATTTTTGATGTCGTGGATGGAACTAAAGTAAAACCGAGGACAGAACAAGTAAAAGAATTGAAGATTTGGATGGTCAACGACGCCAAAGCTCAATCACAAATTGTGTCCAGGACATCTGAAAAAGTGCTGACACACTTGCTGACATGTGAAACTGCTGCATAAATGTGGACGAAACTTTGCAGTGTCTATGAGCAAAAAAGTGCTACTAATATCCATTTGCTGAATCAAAGGTTCTTAAATTACAAATAGGAAGAAGGAGGAATGGCAGCCCATTTCAGTAAGATTGACGAAATAGTAAATCAACACAAACAATTAGGAGAAGCAGTGTCAAACAAAATGGTCATAACAAAAATTTTAATGTCACTGCCTGATGATTTCAAACATTTTATATCTGTTTGGGAGTCAATATCAGAAGATAAACAAAAGATTGAGAATTTGCTAGATAGGCTGTTGGTGGAGGAAGAACGGTTGAAGAACACTGAAAAACCGGTGGCGCTAGTGTCGAGAGTTAAATGTTTCAAGTGCGGAAAAGAAGGACACTTCCAGAACATCTGTCGGTGAAGCGAGGAGGGGATTTAAGGCGGGAGGAGGCACGAACCAAGCATCCATCTCTTCCGTGGCAGCGGCACTGTCGTGTCGTGTAGGGCGTTTACACACTTCCTCAGCCCGACAAATAATTGTTAGAAAACAACATTTGCGGGTCTGAAAAAATATGCGAGATACAAGTGGCTGAATCGGGAATCGAACCCGAGTCTTTCGCTTTCCGGGCAACTGCTCTTACCACTGAGCTATTCAGACCTCACACCTTACGCCACTTTAACACAGTACATACGACTCCAAAGCGATGTTGGAATCTCGCTCCATGGATGCAGTGCCGATTGCCACGGAGAGACGAAATCCCCAGCACGTCTCCAGAGCGGTCCAAATCATAACGATTGAAAATTGGCGCCCGTAGCCGCTCAGCGATGAGTCTTGACTCGTCACCAGTATGAATGGAAGCCTCCTCGAGTAGTCCATCCTAAACCACTACGCCTAAGCAGCCCCCTCTTCTGCTCCCAATTAATAATACGATCTTCCACCGTCACCACGTGGTGGATCTAGTGGACAGATTACCAGCACTTACGCTGGCACAGATGTACACCGCAGAGTGAAGCGAGGGGGGGATTTAAGGCGGGAGGGGGGATTTAAGGCGGGAGGAGGCACGAACCAAGCATCCATCTCTTCCGTGGCAGCGGCACTGTCGTGTCTGTGTAGGGCGTTTACACACTTCCTCAGCCCGACAAATAATTGTTAGAAAACAACATTTGCGGGCCTGAAAAAAGAAAGGATGATGATCGACACAAAAACAAACGGTGTAATTATTGCAAGAAATTAGGACGAATCGCTGAATTCTGTAGACATCGCATTACGAAAGAGAAAGAGAGAAACAAGGACAATAGAAATGACAAAGGCAATGGCAATGATAAAAACAAAGATGATAACAATTCAAACAATAAAAATGATCACAAAAATGAGAAAAACGTTAATGCTTTTATTGTAACAGCTATGTGCGGAACAATGTTTGGAAATCACTGGGTGATAGACAGCGCTGCCAGTGAACATTTGTGTTTCAATAAAGTTTATTTGTGGAATATCAGGAACTTAGAGACAAAATTTCAGTTTTGGTTGGTGATGGTCGAGTCATCAATGCCGTGGGAATTGGAATAGTGGAAGTGTTGTCATGTGTTGGAAATACGGTTAAGAGGACAACAATAAATAATGTTTTGTTTGTACCTGAACTTACCTCAAATCTGTTTTCAGTAACTTCAGCTATGAGTAGAGGATATAAAGTCGATGCAGACATCCAACAGTGGAGATTTGTGAAGAACAATCAGACTTGTGCAATTGGCAAAAGACAAGGTAAACTATTTGTGATGGAATTTAAAAGCCCTTCTGAATTAGTAACAGCAAACATAGGTTTATCTGAACAAGAATTAATGAATTGACACGAGAAGTTGGGACATCAGAATATAACACACGTTAAAAATATTTTGAGGAAGAACGATATAAAATTCTCTCTAAGTGAGAGAGAGACATGTATACCATGTGTCCAGGGCAAACACAGCAGAAACTCATTCCCAAATAGTTCCAGTAAGACATCGAGGAAATAATATATACTGTGAAATAATACATATTGATCTATGTGGTCCTATGAAGGTTGACTCGTTGGGTGGTGTCAAATACTTCTTTTTATCGAAAGACGATTGCTCACTTCAGGGTTGTTTATTTCTTGAAAAATAAAAATGAGGTTTATGACAGACTAGAAAATTTCATCGAAAAAAACAGAGAATATTACAGGAAACAAAATTAAAATTGTAAGATCTGATAACGCAAAGGAATTAACAAGTACGAAATTCAAAACACTTCTAGATAAGAAAGGAATCACACATCAAACCTCAGTAATTTATACACCCGAGCAAAACGGGAAAGTTGAGAGAGAAATGCGTACAGTTGTTGAAACTGCGAGGACTATGTTACTCACAAAGAATTTACCAAAATCACTATAGGCCGAAACAGCTAATACGGCTGTTTATATACCGAACAGAACTGGAACAAGTACAGTGAAAGACAGAACACCAATTGAACTATGGACTGGTAAAGCGTTTGACATCAATCTGATGAAAACATTTGGTTCTGAAGTATACGTGCATGTTCCGAAACAGAAGAGAAGAAAGTGGGATGCCAAGAGTGAGAAAAGTATTTTTGTAGGTTATGGAGAAGATACGAAGGGATACAGAATTGATTTACCAGAGCTTAATGCTATCGAAATTGCTCGAGACGTAGTATTCACTGAAAATCCCAGATGTTACACGTCAAAGAAGAAAGTAATGATAATGATCCTTTTCGGTACATGGTTATTGATCAGTTAGGTATTTAGGTTTAAATCATAATACTGAGTGATTGGAGCAAGAATTTAATAATCTAGAGACGAGTGACGAAGAGCATTTATCTGATGCTGAAAAAAATGGTGAGATCGTTACAGACCCACCACTGGTCGCTCCGAGAAGAAGTGAACGAGAGAGAAGACTACCAGCGTGGACAAGTGACTACGAGATAGGTTTTATAGGTGAAATAGTAAATGGTGATCCCTTGTCATTAGCAGAAGCAATGAAGAGATGTGATAGTGAAAAGTGGAGAGAAGCAGTGAATGCTGAACTTAAAGTGTTAAAAGAAAATAATACCTGGACTGAAATTGATAAATCAGAAAGTAGAGACATTATTGATAGCAAATGGATGTTTAAATTAAAAAATAAAGAGAAAGGGGAAGCTCAGTATAAAGCTAGGTTAGTAGCCAATGGCTTTCAATAGAAAGATGATATAGATTTTAAAGAAACTTATGCCCCTGTTGTAAAATTAAATACTGTAAGAATATTTTTATGTGTCGCTATTTAATTAAGTCTACCAGTACACCAAATGGATATAAAAGGAGCGTTTTTGTATGGAGATATTGATGAAATAGTATTTATGAGACTTCGTGAGGGCATGAATAATCCAAACAAAGTTTGTAAGCTAAATAAATCGATCTACGGTCTTAAAAAATCTCCGTAATATTGGAATATAAAATTTGATAATGTAATGCAAAACGTAGGGTTTAAAAGATCACAAAATGATTATTGCTTGTACTCTAAAAATGTAAAGAATGGAATGATGTATGTATTATTATACGTGGATGATGTATTAATATTCGGTAATGATAAGTTAGAGGTAGCAAAATTAAAAGCTGCACTGAATAATCAGTTTCATATGAAAGACTTGGGGCTTGTATCAAATTTTTTGGGATTAAATATCACACAGAATATTGATGTAGATGTCACTATTATCAGTAAAAAAAATTATTTGACACAAGTCTTAGAACGTTACGGTATGAGTGATTGTAACGGTTCAAGTACTCCAATTAATAAAAATTTTGATTTTAATACATTAAAAAGAGAGAAAAGCGAAAGTCATGAAATCGAAACAAAATGTCGTCAATTAACCGGAAGTTTGATGTATGCTACGATTGGTACAAGACCAGATTTGTGCAGTACAGTAATGTTCTTGAGTCGAATCCAAAGTGGGGCTAATCAACAGTTGTATAAGGCATTAAAGCAAGTACTAAGATATGTCAAAGAAACTATTGATCTATGCTTGATTTATAAGAAAACAAATCGGAAAGATATTATGGTAGGATATGTGGATGCGGATTGGGGAGGCGATGTAATAGATAGAAAATCGACAACTGGATATTGTTATTTGTTATTTGGAAATGTAATTTCATGGTGCTGTGAAAAACAACAGTCAATATCGCTATCATCAACTGAGGCAGAATATGTTGCCTTGGACGTAGCTACAAGTGAAGCATGTTGGTTGAAAAGTATTGTGTCTGAGTTTTCACAAATTGATTCGAAAAACTATGTTATTACTTTGTTCGAAGAAAATCAGTCGTCAATTAAAGTAGCTTACAACCCAGAGCATCACAGAAGAATGAAGCATTTGGATATTAAATATCACTTTATTAGAGAGAAAGTAAATTAGGGTTTGATTAAGATTAATTATATTAAAATTACTGAACAAATAGCTGACATGTTCACAAAGCCATTGGGTAAAGAACAATTTGTTAAACTAAGAAACATGTTAATGTCTAGTTCCTAAGTTCGTTCTAAATTGTTATAAACATTCAAAGAGTCACCCTTGAGTAGATATTAATAAGACTGTTTAACTTGAGGGGGTGCTCCATTTTATCATTTTTTATTATTTTTTTATGCTTCAATATGATAATTCCATTGAGGGGGTGTGTTAATAATGAAGAGATCTGTCAATGAAATTATCGGCAGAGATTGCTAAAAGTTTCTTAAAAAAAAATCTGGCAATCCAGTAGTAGAGTACGTAAAATGAAACCGAGAGATTGGTTGTTCTGTTGTACTCGACAGTGTCAATATCGTATTCTTTTAAAACTTATATTCCTTGTGAAATAAAATACGTTTCTCTTAAAAAGCCAATCGTGCAATTCTTATATTTATTAACAACCATGTTAGACTTTGAGCAGCTGTTTTGCAGAAGCCTTCACTTGCGCACAGTACAATTGGACACGTTGCAATTGCACACTGTGATATTAGACACATAAAGTTGCGCACCGTTCGATTGGACACATTTCACTTGCGCACAGTTCGTTTGGACACATTTCATTTGCGCACCGTTCAATTGGACACGTTGTTTTTGGACACAACACATGTTTTTGTATAATTTGGAATACATACACACGCATGTATAATTTTGAAATTTTTTGACATTTATTATTAACTTTATTTGGTAAATAAACGTTTGTTACAGTTCGTTTACACACAGTTCGTTTGCACACAGTTCTTTTGCGCACATTTCTTTTGCGCACATTTCTTTTGCGCACATTTCTTTTGCGCACAGTTCGTTTGCACACTTTCCCATCCACACAACAATTATAGGGATCTCGTTTCGCGTTGTAAAGTATATGCGTGGACACAGTGGGTTCCGCCCCCCCTACGGGGGGCTCCACTTCCGGAAGATATAACCTAACCCAAACCTATTTCTGATTTAAAACTAAAATTTGTGTGCGCAAATGAACTGTGCGCGAAAGAAGTGTGCACAAAAGAAATGTGCGCAAAAGAAATGTGCGCAAAAGAAATGTACGCAAAAGAAATGTGCGCAAAAGAAATGTGCGCAAAAGAAATGTGCGCAAAAGAACTGTGTGCAAACGAAATGTGTGTAAACAAACTGTAACAAACGTTTATTTACCAAATAAAGTTAATAATAAATAGCAGAGGTAAGATAGAGGTAAGAGCAGTCGCCCGGCAAGCGAAAGACTCGGGTTCGATTCCCGATTCAGCGACTTCGTCCCGATATTTTTCTCGCCTTCGTCTTTCCAGGGGGGTAAAGAGGGATTATTGTAAATCTCGAATTGAGATTATTTTTAAAAAAACCTTGGTATACACCAAGTAAATTTCGTGCCCTGTGCACATATTCAGTTTCATAGAAAACTTAATTTTCTATGAAACTGACGCACTGCCATCCGCGTTCTGGCTCTTACTAGCCCGCGATTATTAGAATTTGTGATGTCACTCGAGAGCCTAATTTCTTAAATTTGTTAGTTCACGCCGGCTGAAAGATGGCGTTAATAGTAATAGATATTATAAGGCAAATGAGAAGTATCGGTGGTGTGGGGTCTGAATAGCTCAGAGGTAAGAGCAGTCGCCCGGCAAGCGAAAGACTCGGGTTCGATTCCCGATTCAGCGACTTCGCCCCGATATTTTTCTCGCCTTCGTCTTTCCAGGGGGGTAAAGAGGGATTATTGTAAATCTCGAATTGAGATTATTTTTAAAAAAACCTTGGTATACACCAAGTAAATTTCGTGCCCTGTGCACATATTCAGTTTCATAGAAAACTTAATTTTCTATGAAACTGACGCACTGCCATCCGCGTTCTGGCTCTTACTAGCCCGCGATTATTAGAATTTGTGATGTCACTCGAGAGCCTAATTTCTTAAATTTGTTAATAATAAATGTCAAAAAATTTCAAAATTATACATGCATGTGTATGTATTCCAAATTATACAAAAACATGTGTTGTGTCCAAAAACAACGTGTCCAATTGAACGGTGCGCAAATGAAATGTGTCCAAACGAACTGTGCGCAAGTGAAATGTGTCCAATCGAACGGTGCGCAACTTTATGTGTCTAATATCACAGTGTGCAATTGCAACGTGTCCAATTGTACTGTGCGCAAGTGAGCCTCTCCCGTCTTGCAGTACGGCCGTGTTTGAGACAGCTCCGTCTTTTACGTTCGTTTATCGTTATATTACGTTGTTGTGTTGTTGTTCTAATAAAGTTATCTCTATTTCTTAAACGAGTGTTCTTCCATTTGCTCGGGTGCGGAGGTAATGCGGTTTGCGAGTGAAAAGCGGTTGTAAGCGCGCTTCGATTAATCTCGAATCAGCGGGCGCAACAATATGTATACTCGTATATATACATATACAGTATGTCTGATTTAAGGATACGCATAAATATTTCGTAGAAAATTAAAGATACAAAAAAGTTGTTCAAACAAAAGTTGTTTGGTTAGAAAGAGGGCACAATATGGCGCAAAGCTAATTACGCCATATTGTGCCCTCTTTCTAACACAGGCCTGCGGCCGGTTTGCACTTTTCGGCCGATCTTGGCTGCAGCCATCCCCACTCCTTTTGTTTAATAGTATCTAGGCTGCTCGCGGAGACGTAAGACGCTCGAACTCAGGGACGGTATCAGCTATAAATCATATGGGGCTTTAGCATGTATAGTTCCGCGCGCTGTTTACTGTTTACAGAGTTATTACGTTTATTATTATTATTATGTTATAAAGTTAAAGGTAACACTAAAATGAAGAATACATATGTTAATTATATATATATATATATATATATAAATGGAACATATATACAGGGTGCGGCATTTATAGTGACGCGGGCATATTTTTCGGAAACGAAGTGAGATATCAAAAAATGTTTCAGACAAAAGTTGCATGGTTTCGAGGGGGCCACATGATAGAAATATGGATTTGACCTTAAGTGGTCTTTTCAAGGTGAGGTCAATGTGGTCGATGTTTTCTTAAATGGAACTCCCCATTTTTTATTACATATTCTTGTAGATTACCTCGAGAGCTTTCCAAAACACTATAATAAAGTATTTTTTCATTAAGTACTTTTTGAGTTATTTTATATTTTAATCTGACATATTTTGATATAAAAAATAAAATATTTCGTAAAATATTTAAGTTTCGATAATCTTACCGTAATACTTTTATGTACAGAATAATGAGACAAATCAATTAGTAAAAAAAAATAATTGTTTTTAAGAAAAAGTATGTAATTATTTACAATGTATTTTTTAAAACAATTATTTGTTTTTTTCTTTACACTAATTGATTTGTCTCATTATTCTGTACATAAAAGTGTTACGGTAAGATTATCGAAAACTAAATATTTTACGAGATATTTTATTTTTTATATCAGAATATGTCAGATTAAAATATAAAATAGCTCAAAAAGTACTTAATAAAAAAATACTTTATTATAGTGTTTTGGAAAGCTCTCGGGATAGGCTATAAGAATATGTAATAAAAAATGGGGACTTCGATTTAAGAAAACATCGACCACATTGACCTCACCTTGAAAAGACCACTTAAGGTCAAATCCATATTTTTATCATGTGGCCCCCTCGAAACCATGCAACTTTTGTCTGAAACATTTTTTGATCTTACTTCGTTTCCGAAAAATATGCCCGCGTCACTATAAATGCCGCACTTATATATATATATATATATATATATATATATATATATATATATATATATATATAAATGGAACATATATATATATATATATATATGTATATATATGTATATATAAAATATCAGGATCTGTATATAAGTTTATTACATAATAAGACATATATATATAAAATTTATATTCTCATTTAGTATAACCATATAGTAATATAAAGCAAATCAGTGGTATATTTTTAAATTTAACGCCAGTAGGTTTTCACATCACCCTTGAGGTACTATTGTTGATGCGTTTTTTTTAGAATGGTTTCCCCAGTAGGCCTTTTTCACTAAAATTGCAAACTCTATTTGCATTTTGTTGCTTTAAGGAACGAAATATCAACGTCAATTTTTGACGAATTTATTCGCATCTGCGAGGATAATGATGCATCGCTTAACGAAGATCACGCACCAGATTTTATGTTCCATTTTTGAAAATGAGGATTCACATAAATACGTGGATTCAAACATTGAAAAAATACTTTGTTATAGTTTTTTGAAAAGTTCTCGAGGTAAGCTATAAGAATATGCAATAAAAAGTAGGCAGTTCCATTTAAAAAATTGGAAGTGACCTTCACGTGGCCTTCAAGCAACTATTCAAAGTCAAATTAATGACACCATCTTATGTCCCCCTCGAAACCATACAACTTTTGTCTGAAACATTTTTTTCTAAAATGCATTGTTTACGAGATATTCCACCTGTTACGTTTGAAATTTAACACCCTGTATATATACAAGTAAGTGACCAAACGAAAGATGGAGGTAGATTGGGTCATCGCGATATCATTGGCAAACTTTGATCGCTTATAACTCAAAAACTATTGCAGCCTCAAAATTTTTGTATTAGAATTTTTGACTTTATTTTATCTGTAGAATACACTATTAAAGTATTGTACGGAAATTGTGAGACACCCTGTATATACATATATGTCCTGTATATACAGGATGTCCTAAAACTACCGTATTTCTTTTTAATGGCAGATTCCTTAGAACATTTCAAGACGAAAATCCTAATACAAAGATGTCGAGACTATAATAGTTTATAAACAGGAAGCGATTATATTTTACGAATGACAGAGCTGAAATTTCGCGCACTCAGGCACGACGAAATAACAAGTTAAAAATATGCTCTATGAATGGGGCGCTTTTTTTATGGTATTATGATTATCGTAATAGCATTGTCATTATATGTTTTCCCGCTCTTCTACGCATTGCATTAGTATATTCTTTTTACGAATAATGGATGTAAGAACTAAAGGCATCTCAAAAATGATTCAAGTAAAAATATGTGACATATTTCAACTTCAGCTGTCAAAGTGGTCGATCAATGTTATCATGAAGGTGTCTACTATTTCGCCGTGCCTGAGCGCGCGAAATTTCAGCCCTGTCATTCGTAAAATATAATCGCTTCCCATTTAAAAACTATTATAGTCTCGATATTTTTGTATTAGGATTTTCATCTTGAAATTTTCTAAGGAATCTGTCATTAAGAAGAAATATTGTAGTTTTAGGACATCCTGTATATACAGAGTGTCCGATAATTTTTGACACACCCGAAGTGTGAAGGTAGATTGGCTCAAACTGAGGAAAGTCCTGTACCATTTTGCGATTTTCGTAATAATTATTGAGAAATTAATTAAAAAAGATCGTCCAATTCGCGTGAGTATAAGCGCGCAGCGAGAAGAGACAACCCGAAAGTAAGCGCGCGACAAAGTTTTGGGAGGAACGCTCTACAAATGACAATAGTTACGTACGAGCGGTACATAATGATGGATTCTCGCGTCCTAGCAACCACATATCAATGCCGCCCATATCAGGCCGTTCTTTCTCACCGCACGGTAATACTTGCGCGAATTGGTCGATCTTTTTTAATTAATTTCTCAATAGTTATTACGAAAATCGCAAAATGATACAGGACTTTTCTTTCCACTTTGACCCAATCTACCTTGACACTTCGGGTGTGTCAAAAATTATCGGACACCTTGTATATATACAGGGTGGAGCATTTATAGGGACGCGGGCATATTTTTCGGAAACGAAGTGAGATATCAAAAAATGTTTCAGACAAAAGTTGTAGGGTTGCAAGGGGGGCATAAGACGGTACCATTGCTTTGACCTTGAGTGAACATGCCATGGTCATATGAAGTTCAACTTTGTTTTAATGGTATCCCTTATTTTTCATTGCATATTCTTGTAGCTTATCTCGAAAGCTTTTCAAAACATTATAATAAAGTATTTTTTCATTAAGTACTTTTTGAGTTATTTTATATTTTAATCTGACATATTTTGATATAAAAAATAAAATATCTCGTAAAATATTTAGTTTTCGATAATCTTACCTTAATACTTTTATGTACCGAATAATGAGACTGTAACGACAGGGTCGTCACTCTATAACACTGTAAATATTGTAAATATGTTCAATATGTTTAAAATATAGATATGTATAACCTCGCTTGCCTCGCTGTCTCTTCCTGCTATACCTATCCTGCTTGCGCATGCGCTACTCGTGCTATCTCGCTTGCACGTACGCCACCCGTGCTATCTCGCTTGCACGCACGCCGCTCGTGCTATCTCGCTCGCACGTACGCCACACGTGCTATCTCGCGTGCACGCACGCGGCTCGTGCTATCTCGCTCGCACGTACGCCACACGTGCTATCTCGCTTGCACGCACGCCGCTCGCGCTATCGCGCTTACCCCCACGGCAAACCGACTCCCACCGACGGACCGACAACGCGTGGTGGGGGCGCCGGCCGGCCGAGACATCGGGACCAGATCCTGTCCCGACATCCTGCTCCTGACACCGACCTGACCACTACCGCTTGGGGCTAAGGTTTTGTTAGCTCTGCCAGGCTTTCTGGCTCTCTCGACCTTCCGGGCTGAGGTTTTCTTGATTTTATTTCGATTTCGACATTTTTTTTCTTTGATATAAAACGGACCGCAATAATCGATCCCTGTATTAGCGAAAGGAGTCGCGTTACGCACCCGAATTTTTGGTAAGTTACTCATTTTATAATCGGTCGTGTCGGCGCAATAGCGAAAGCAACGTATGCATGATCGCACGACTTTACGCACCTGATTTCGTCCGTCGAGTAGCCAGAATTTGCGCCTAATCGTATATAAAGTTGTTTGAATGCCTGCGTGATAATATTTTTCATGCGTTTCCTTGATAATTAGATCCGTCAAGAAATGACGACTTGGTAGTAAAATCGGATGTTTTTGCGTAAAAGTTAACTCTGACATTTTGAGGCGTCTGCCGACGCGAATTATACCGTTTTCGTCGATAAACGGGTTTAATGCGGCAATGTTACTCTTTTTTATTGAGCGTTTATTTGTAAGTTCGTTCCGTTCGCGTGAAAAATAAGAAGCTTGGATGATTTTTATTATTCTAGTTTCCGCTTCGTCTATCTCTTTTATGCACAACTGTCCGCGATATATTCTTTATTCGAAAATGCAGGCACAGCGCGATAACTCTCAATAATCGTGAATATGAAGAATATTTTTCAAAGATGCTGCAATCGTTAGAGACCGTCGCAAAACACGTGTTTTTTCTTAATTCTGGTATTTCGTTTAATTTTATGCTTCCGGCGGGCCATTCGTCTTCCTCGTTAGTCAGCCATGATGGTCCTGAGAACCATGACCGATTGTTGAGAAAAGCGTTCGGTAATTGACCCCTCGATAGCGCATCGGCTGGGTTATCTTTCAATTTAATATGTCGCCAAACTTGCAAATCAGTAATTTCTTGAATTTGAGCAACGCGGTGAGACACGTACGTTTTTAAAAGGTGAGGTGGTTTTAACCCAATGTAGTACAATAGTCGAGTCGCTCCACAATACTGTTTCGTTAGGGGATAATCTTAACGCGCGATGTACTTCGCGATATAATTTGACTAATAAAAGTGCACCGCATAGTTCGAACCGAGGTATCGTCACAGATTTTAATGGCGCGATTCGAGATTTAGCACAAAGTAGATGACAACGTACATCGTTTTTTCGATTGTTCGAACGAATGTATAGGCAAGCACCGTAACCCACGTTACTCGCGTCGCAGAATCCGTGAAATTGAATATCGGTATAATCCGGACTTAATACTTGACGATTAATAGATAATTCCTTAAGTGAATCTAATTGTGTCGCGAAATCTGTCCACGCGGTGTGTATACTAGGTGGAATCGATTCATCCCAATCTAATTTACATCGCCATAAATTTTGCATTAATTTTTTTGCGTGTAATATGATGGGGCCTAATATGCCTAACGGCTCGAAAATCTTAGCTACTTCTGAAAAAATAATTCGTTTCGTGATTCTTTCGACGCGATCAATCGAGCGTACTGAATAATGTAGCATGTCGTCATACGCACGCCACGCTATGCCTAGTGTTTTTAAAGAATTGTCTTTATCCAATATGAGATTCGAATTCACAGCATCGAGAGTCAAATCATTGATAATACGTTCGTCGTTTGACGCCCATTGTCGGATGTTGAAACCGCCTCGAGAAAGTAACGTAATTATGTCATCCCGTAACACACGAGCTTCGCTGATAGTATTCGTACCGGTCAGTAAATCGTCCACGTATAAATGTGTTTTAAGAACTCGGGCGGCAATAAGATACGCGTCGCCTTCATCATCGGCAAGTTTTTGAACCGTTCGTATGGCAAGATAAGGTGATGATGATACGCCGAATGTGAGTGTATTAAGTTGGAAAGTCTTTATTTGCTTGTTTTGACGCCAAAGTATGCGTTGATATATTCGATCATCTTCGTGCAGTAATATTTGTCTATACATTTTTTCTATATCCGCGGTAAGTACGTATCTATATGTGCGGAATCGAATCAAGTGCGCGAACAGTGTATCTTGAACAGTCGGTCCTACCATTAACATATCATTCAAAGATGTGCCAGTAGTTGATTTCGCTGACGCGTCGAATACCACGCGAATTTTAGTAGTGTTGCTCGAAGATTTGACTACTGCGTGGTGTGGCATGTAAAACCCGTCGTCGAATGAATCATTTATCAGAGACATCTGTTTTAAGTCTAAATATTCTTGTATACTTTGTGAATAAGCGGTCTTTAATATCGCGTCCGAATCGAGTTTTCGCTCGAGAGAATTCAAACGTTTGAGTGCAACGATTCGCGAGTCACCGAGGCGTTTATCACCCTTACGAAACGGTAATCGCACCATATAGCGGCCGCTGTTATCGCGAGTGACGTTTTTTGCAAAATGCGCTTCGCATTCGAGTTCCTCCGTAGTTTTGGGTGTATCGGTTGTTAGTTCTTCAATCGTCCAAAACTTAGCGATGTGTTGTTCCAAGCTATAATACTATATACAGGGTGTCTCACAACCTCCGTACAATACTTTAGTAGTGTATTCTAGAGATAAAATAGAATCAAAAACTCTAATATAAAAATTTTAATAGCTGCAATAGTTTTTGAGTTATAAGCGATCAAAGTTTGCCAATAATATTGCGTAGAGCTCGCGCGCTTAGATCCGTAACTACACATACACGCGTACCGATCTATCATCTGTTATCGATTTTACAAATCAGATAATATTGATTTTTACTGCACAGTTGATTTTATTGTTTCTAAAGGTGCGTACTGACTTGAGCATTTTTGCGCGCACGAACGATTTGCGCGCAAGAATGCTCTAGTGAGGACGTATCATTTTTGTTTCGCCGCACGCTCTGATCACGCACGAACGCAATCCGTCGTTTGTCGCTCATCAAAGAATTTATGTGCGAAACGATGCTCAATTTGGACGTGTATGCGAAACTGAAACGTCGTGCGCGCAAAAAAAGTTATGGAGTGGACGAATGAAATGGCTCTCCAATTAATAGATAAGTACGAAAAGTTTTGCCCTATTCGTTATGGCTAATCTTTCTGTAACAGTGACAGCTTTTCTCATTGCAGTGTCCATTTTATTTATTTCTGGACCGATCGTATTCAATAAAAATTCAAAATCTTGCGATGACATGCGAACAAAATTGTGAAAATGTAAACTGTTTTCCTGCAGTTTTAAATCAACTAGCAAGTTATGTCTCTTCTTGACGACATTTCGCTATTTATTGATTTACGGCGAACGACTGGAGCAGTTTTGTACGCACGAATAAAAATTTTTGATATCAAAAAAGTTTACCCGTACGAACGTTCGTGCGGATAAATGGTTCGTGCGCGCAAAAATGCTCAAGTCAGTACGCACCTTTATGTGTATGAATACCATGTATGGCGGTCAGTTGATATTAATGAACTATAAATGTCGTACATAAAATATTTAATTTTTTCTTAAATAACAATTTAAATGATTCATTAATTATTATATTTAAATAGAAATATAAACTTAATATTTTCACACATTTAAGAAACAAAGTTTATTTTTGTTTTGATTGCGCGGAGAAGTTTTGTGGAAATCGATTTATTTATCTGTCAGCAATAACAGATGACAGATCAGTACATGTGTAAATGTAGTTACGAGCCTGAGGGCGCAAATTCTAATATTATTGGCAAACTTTGATCATTTATAACTCAAAAACTATTGTAGCCTCGATATTTTTGTATTAAGATTTTTTACTCCATTTTGCCTCTAGAATACGCTATTAAAATATTGTACGGAGGTTCTGAGACACTCTGTATATATACAGGGTGTCCTAGATCACCCGTACACCCCTTTTCCTTCAAAAACTAAGCATTTTAGAGAAAAACGTTTTGAACAAAAATTGTATGGTTTTGAGAGGAACATAAGATGGTGTCATTGGTTTGACCTTGGATGGCATCGTTAAGGTCAAGTCAAGGACACCTTTAATTTCTTAAATGGAACTCCCTATTTTTTATTGCATATTCTTATAGCTTATTCCGAGAGCTTTCCAAAACACTATAATAAAGTATTTTTTTATTAAGTACTTTTTGAGTTATTTTATATTTTAATCTGACATATTTTGATATAAGAAATAAAATATTTCGTTATATATTTAGTTTTTGATAATCTTACCATAATACTTTTATGTATATAATAAGGAGACAAATCAATTAGTAAAAAAAAAGTAATTGTTTTTAAGAAAAAGTATGTAATTATTTACAATGTATTTTTTAAAACAATTATTTGTTTTTTTCTTTACACTAATTGATTTGTCTCATTATTCTGTACATAAAAGTATTACAGTAAGATTATCGAAAACTAAATATTTTACGAGATATTTTATTTTTTATATCAAAATATGTCAGATTAAAATATAAAATAACTCAAAAAGTACTTAATAAAAAAATACTTTATTATAGTGTTTTGGAAAGCTCTCAGGATAAGCTATAAGAATATGCAATAAAAAATAGGGGATTCCATTTAAGAAATTAAAGGTGTCCTTGACTTGACCTTAACGATGCCATCCAAGGTCAAACCAATGACACCATCTTATGTTTCCCTCAAAACCATACAATTTTTGTTGAAAACGTTTTTCTCTAAAATGCTTAGTTTTCGAAAGAAAAGGGGTGTACGGGTGGTCTAAGACACCCTGTATATGTATATTCAGGGTGCCTGATAATAATCGCCCCACCCGTAATGTGCAGGTAGAACGAATTAAACCGAGCAGGAAAGTCCTTTACCATTTTGCGATTTTTGTAATAATTATTGAGAAATTAATTTAAAAAGATTGACCAATCCGCGCGAGTATAAGCATGCAGCGAGAAGAGACAACCCAAAAGTAGGCGCGCGACAGTTTTGGGAGGAGTGCTCTATAAATGACAATAATTACGTACGAGCGATTCATAACGATGGATTCTCGCGTCCTAGCAACCACATATCAATGCCTCCCAAATCAGGCCATCTTTTCTCACCGCGCGGTAATACTCGCGCGAATTGGCCGATCTTTTTAAATTAATTTTTCATTAATTATTGCGAAGATCACAATACGGTAGAGGACTTTCCTACTCGGATTAATCCGTTCTACCTGTATATTACCGGTGGGGCGATTATTATTAGACACTCTGTATACATATACAGATTGAGGGAAAAGTATGGAAACCCCTTAATATCTCGGAAAATATGTATTTTCGAAAAAAATTTTTCGTACAAAAGTTGTAGGGTTTTATGTGGCGCATTATATAGCAATATTATTATGACCTTGAATAGCGTTGTCAAGGTCACGTGAATGTCACCTTTAATTTCTTAAATAGCAACCTCTATTTTTCTTTGCATATTCTCGTAGCTTACCTCGAGAGCTTTTCAAAACAATTATAATAAAGTATTTTTTCATGAAGTATTTTTTGAGTAATTTTATATTTTAATTTGACATATTTTGATATAAAAAATAAAATATCTTGTAAAATATTTAGTTTTCGATAATCTTACCATAATACTTTTAAGTACAGAATAATGAGACAAATCAATTGGTATAAAAAAAAAAATTGTTTTTAAGAAAAGGTATGTAATTATTTTCAATGTATTTTTTTAAACAATTATTTAATTATTAAGAATATACAATGAAAAATTAGGTTCCATTTAAGAAAACATCGATCACATTGACCTGGCCTTGAAAAGATCACTCAAAGTCAAGTCCATATTTTCATCATCTGTCCCCTTAATATCCTACAATTTTTGTCTGAAACGTTTTTCCATATCTAAAGCCGTTTCCGAGATCCAGGGGGCTGGGTCAGATTTTAGAGATACCCTGTATATGTATTATATATACAATATATATATATGTATACAGGATGTCTTATAACATTTGCATAATATTTTATTAGCGTATTCTAAAGCCAAAATAAAGTCAAAAATCCTAATACAAAAATATCGAGACTACAATAATTTTTGACCTATAAGTGCGATGAAAGTTTCCCAATAATATCGCATAGAACTTGCGCGTTCAGATCCGTTACTACACATATGCACATTTTGATCTGTCATCTATTACTGGTTTATACAAATCAGGTAATATCTTTACTGCATAATTGATATTATTGTTTCTTATTTGTGTGAGTTCTCAGTACGGTGGTCAGCTAATATTAACGAGTTTTAAATATTGTACATAAAATATTTAATTCTTTTTCTCTAAAAAAATAATTTAATTGGTTAAATAATTATTACATTTAAATTTAATTATAAACTTAATATATGCACACATTTTTAAAAAACGGTTTATTTTTGTTTTGATTGGTGACGTATTTGTGGAAATCAATTTATTTCTTTTTGTTTTATAAAAATCAATAGCAGATGACAGATCGGTATGTGTGTATTATTTGCAATAAGCAGCTACATATTTTTTCTTAAAAATACTGTTTTTTTACGAATTGATTTCTTTCTCTATTTTGTGCATAAAAGTATTGAGGTATTGAAAGATAATCGAAAAATGAATACTTTACAAGATATTTCATAGTTTATGTCAAATTATGTCAAATTAAAATATAAAATATTTCATAAACTATTCAATTTTTGGTCATCCTACCCTTATAACTTTTTACTCCGAATATTGGAATCCGAGAAATTGATTTATATAAACAAATTAGATTGGTTCTATGTAAAAAAAAAATAAAGGTGACCTTGAAATAATCTCACACGAAACTTTGGTTTCCGAGAAATATCAATCCGTCATTTAAAATAATCCATTTTGTATATGCAAGATGAGTCATAAGTTTTAAAACTTTGTAAGCGTGTTTCTAAATAAAAAGCAAGAACAATTTTTCATATGAACATTATTAAGCGAAAGATTCTTTGTTTCTTAAATAACGGACAAAAATTAGTTTCGAGTATTGACTTTACTTCATAAGTATTAGATCAGATTTTTTCATTCCACGATATTATGTCTTTTGTGTTGTGATTCTGTAATAGTGTTTATTTACTAGCAAAGTCTACAATCTAATGATAGAAAATAGAGTTTAATGCGCAACTGTACTTGAATATGTAACCAAAGTACCTAAAATTAAGATAGTATGATTGTGCAGTTCAGTTAGGCAGTCCGATCAATATAGTAGAATATTTTCTTTTAAAGAACTTTTCTTTTAAAGAATGATACTCATTTAACATGTGGTGAAATGCAATGCAATGCATTTGCTGCACGTTGTAGATATGCAGAGAAGTTCCCGAACAAACATTTGCCATCCGTACTTACTTTCGTCGCTATGGTGCTCGTGAGACAGGCTCGCTATGCAGATCGGTATGTGGTTAATCGACTAATGTAAGGATGGTACATGTGGAAGAACGAGTTCTTGAAGCTATGAACGAAAATCCACGTACCAGCACCAGAAAGATTGCTGCCATACTTCTTAAACTACTGTTCATCGAAGTCTGCGTCGTGAAACATTTCATGCTTACTACTATCAGTCAATACAATCATTCCTTCCACTTGACCATCCTGCTCGCTTACAATACTGCCAATGGTTTTTAGAACAATTAGTAATTTACTTTGCATTCATTACAAATGTGCTATATACAGATGAAGTATCATTCACAAGGAAAGGTATATTTAACTTTCATAATGAGAATGTTTGGGCAAACATTAATCCTCGAGTTATACGTGAAACTAGCTTTCCGTTTAGATATTCCATCAATGTCTGGGCCGGAATTGTTGACGACAGGTTCATTGTCCCACATTTGCTTTCAAATCATTTTTGAGGAATTTCTTATCTTCGATTCTTAAGAAGACACTTGCCAATTATTTTCGAGGACATACTCTTAAATGTAAGGAGATAAAGTGGTTTATGCACGATGAAGCCTCATCACACTTCTCCCATAAAGTCAGAGATCATCTCAATAAACGGTACCATGAGAGATAGATTGGACACGGTGGTCCAGTGTATTGACCATCGAGATAACCAGACTTCACCCCATTAGATTTTTATCTGTGGAGCTATTTAAAGACTATCGTCTATGAAACACTAATAAATGATGCAGAGGACCTATGTGAAGAATGCTTACTAAATGATCCGTGGTAACATATTAGAATTTGACCAGTCTTATATACATCGTGCTCAGACATGTGTAGAAAATGAAGGAAAAAACTTTAAGTATCTATTGTAAACACTAAATAGCAATGTCTTACAATTTTAAAACAGAGGCAACAATTGAAACTAATTTTTGTCTATTACTTCAGAAACGAAGCACTTTCCGCTTAATGTTCATATGAACATTGTTCTTATTTTTTATCCAGGAACACGGTCACGATGTTTTAAAACATATTTACGACTCATTCTGTATTTACAGTGGAACATGAAATAGTGCACTGTATGAAGCTCTGGCACGATATAACAAGGTTATCCCCATTTTCGTTAAATTCAGAACCGTAGCAATCGCGCAAAATAAATTGGATGAACACCTTTAAGTACATCGCCAGGAGATGATAAGTGGTCTAGCATGTATGGAAGGAATGTTATGCGCTATTTCAAAGTTCCACTGTGATAACAATGCAATAAAGAATACAACAGCAGTGCGAAGATTAACGTATGCAACTGCTCAGACTAAATAGAAATTGGGATATAGACAAATCCACCATTAAAAAAAAAGTATGTAAAGCTGTCATCAAATTATTAAAACTTAATGAAATGCAGACGGCAATACTAAAACTGATAGATTGGAAACATGCCTATGATAGCAACATTTCTGCCGTGAAAAGCAACATTACTGCCGGTTCGAACAATTATAAAAATGAGAAAAGTAAGATCGATTGGGTTCTCTTTAAAGTCAGAAAAAAGCAAAGCTATTTAGATGTATTAAACACACAATTATTCGGTTCTATCGATACAAATCACAGTTTTTACTAAATGGAAAACTCCCGTTCTTACATAACAAAATAAGAACCATTTAATCCATGTATTGAGCACCACACCGATCGTCCGTTACCCGTCGTCAAGGAAGCGAGAAAACGCTCCGCGCTGGTTACGTGACTCAAACAGATTATTTGACGTTTAGCGCATTTAGCAACCCGCTTCGATGTCCCGCGGTTCAGGATACATCAAGATGCTTTAAATGTCTGGGTATATGGCAAATGGCTGCAAAAGTAAGGACGACAGATTCAAATACTGTTGGAGATGTGTCATGAGACATCAAGCTAAAGCATATGGAGCCCAGCCTAAATGTATATTATATACCAAAGAAGAAGATAACAATCTATTAGTAGTAACGACCAGTTACTAACTGGAAATAACTTGGAAAAAGTAGCTAAGAATAATAAAAATAGGACAATGAAGGTCATTCAATCAATATCAACCACTATAGATCAAGGTCAGATGCAGATGCAGTGATACCAGAATTGAGACGCGAGCAACATGCAACCGAGGTGGAGGGGATAACACACACAAGCATAAACAGCGTACGTGTAAGCTCGGAGCTTTGGCTAGCTTTGAATAGCAGAAGACAGATATACTGTTTTCTGTCTCTCTCTTTCCTATCAAGCCGGCAACGATATGGGCGACGGACGACGAGTGACGGGCGATGTTGCTCGTTTCTCGATTCTTGATGCATGATAGCGTTAAATGTTTTTTTTTACAGCCTATCAATGTGTTATATATTAAATGTTTTTTTACAACCTTTTTCTTGCCTTTTAATATGTTATAAATTAAATGATTTTTCACGCTTTTGATATTATATATTTATATCAGAGTTATAAGAGAAAATGCATTATTATATTAAGACAATACTCTGCTTTAATTAATTTTATTTTAAATTTAAATATACTGCATATAAAAGTATTCGGGTAAAACACTGGAAGATTGAACATTATATCAAACATTACATATTCTACATACTGAGAAAAAAAATAATTTGATAGTAAAAAATTTTATTTTATTCAAGAAAACTATTTATTCGGTGAATTTTAATAACGTATTTGTTTATATTAAAATCTTTAAGTTTCTTAAATAAAATTTATTTATTTATTAAATATAATAAATATTAAATATATCTTTCTTATCAAAAACAATATTTAAATTATTAAAAATATATATATTATGCGAACACTTTTATATATTTAAATAAGAAAAATATATATTAATTAAAGCAGTATTGTTTTAATGTAATAATGTATTTTCTTAGGTAAATATGCATATTAGGTTACACCTCACCGATGACTTTGACCTTGATATATGTTGTCAAGGACATAACCCTGAGTAACTTTTCCTTATAACTTAACCGGCGGTCTCTTATAGTTTCTGAGATATTTAAAGTTATGATTTCACAATTTTAATGATTTTTCTATTATAAAATAAAAAAAAAATAAAGATTGTTTACATTGTATTTACGTAGATCAGACGTGGAAAAAGTGTTTCTTTACATTTCCAGAGACGAAGCTCTTTGGGTTTTTTTACTTTCCACGCAAAGCGAGGTTTAATGCAAACCTATGTGTCTAGCTTTTTTATAGTGGAACCCACTGCGTCCACGCATATACTTTCCCATCCACACAACAATTGTGGGGCGAACTTCGCTTTGCTTTGTAAAGTATATGCGTGCACACAGTGGGTTCCGCCCGCCCTACGGGGGGGCTTCACTTCCGGAAGATATAACCTAACCCAAACCAAATTTTAGTTTTAATCAGAAATAGGTTTGGGTTAGGTTATATCTTCCGGAAGTGGAGCCCCCCCGTAGGGAGGGCGGAACTCACTGCGTCCACGCATATACTTTCTCATCCATGCAACAATTGTGGGGCGGACTGTATCTCTATCTCTATATTATTACCCAAATGTTAACTTTAAATATCTCAGAAACTATAAGAGACCGACGGTTAAGTTATAAGGAAAAGTTACTCAGGGTTATGTCCTTGACAACATATGTCAAGGTCAAAGTCATCGGTGAGGTGTAACCTAATATGCATATTTACCTTTTCTTATAACTCTGGTATAAATATATAATACCAAAAGGCTGTAAATATATTTTTAAATTGCAGAAATAATATTTTCAATTGTAAATATATTTACAAAGCATTGGAGTTTAACTTAATAAAATAAATAATAAATTTTGGAAATAGTTACATTTCATTTATACAACTCGAAATATATAATTTATATGAGAATTGAACTCCTACTTTTTGTGCTTCAAACAAACAGTTTACAAATAATTATCCATTTATTGTGCTGAATTCAATCAGTTTAATATTCTGAATCTTGTGTTGAGCTTATATCAGATATAATCAGAAATTAAACTGATTGAACACTACTACACTTTTAATCTTATATTAGCCGAACCTTGCAGCCTTTGTATTCATTTGTAACAATGCGAGAAAATACATCATCTAGCGAAGAAACTAGTAAATCGCTCACACATTTAAATGAAATTAATTGATTTTTAATAACAAAAAATTTAATTTTCTAAAATATATATTTGATTAAATATTATATAGAGTGTCCCCAATTTAAATGGCAAAACTTCAAGAGCGTGTAGGGGATCGAAAAACTAAGACAAGAAGTCGTTTAGAGGTTTACTCGTTTTTGCTACATTTTAGAGAAAATTGCAAAAATTCAATCTCTCATTGTCAGTTGCTCTCTTGAGTTGATTGGCACCGAATAAACTTTCTGCTTCAAGGTTCCTTACATGTAAACACTTGATGTTATCCTTTACATTCTTTTGTTTGTTTACATTCAATTCAAGAGAGCAATTAAGAGACCGAATCATAAATGCAGTGCACCAAATATCACTAGAACAATGTCTAGCTGCAATTAATGAGGTCAGTGCTAGATATAATGCTTGCATTGCTGCAAGAGAGCAACATTTTGAACAATATCTGCATTAAATAGATGATAACATAAATAAAATGTAAATAAATAAGTAAAAAAACGAAAACTTGTTTTGTTCCCTTTTTTGTGATTTTCTCCAAAATGGAGCAAAAACGAGCAAACCTCTAAAGGACTTTCTGTCTTAGCTTTCCGGTCCCCTACACGCTCCTGAAGTTTTGCCATTTAAATTGGGGACACCCTGTATATTGATTAGTATTATGTATTCAGGATGGCTTAAAATAATGAATGGTGCTTTTCCACACCATCCATGGGGTATCACCAATGTCGTGTTCGGTTTTTTAAAGTGGACCTTTTCCTGGAGTCCTATTACACCACTGTATGTTATATATTATATTGTACCTGAGGACAAGAAGATTAAATGATAAAAATGTGGGGTAAAAATAATTAATCCCAGAATTGTTTATATTTATTTTTTATTAGAATAAGAATGTAAGGCTCATATGACTAAAATCAAGAATGTTGATATAAAATGGCAATAACGAGCCAAGCGCGGTATTAAGGGCGCAGAGATATTTATTATAAAAAACGCATTAATAAAATAAATTAAAATCACGGACGTTTCACGATTGAAATAGGAGAAGAAAATAGACTTAATTTTTTAGACGTTACCATGATGTTAAAGGATAACCGTTTGACTTTCGACTGGTACCAAAAACCTACATTTTCTGGAAGATATTTACATTTCATGTCTAATCACCTTCATTATCAGAACAGAGGTACTGTCATCGGTTTAATCGACAGAGTGATTCGGCTGTCACATCCCATGTTTCACCGAAAAAACTTTGAATTAGTTGTCAGGATCTTGTTGGATAATGGATATCCTCTTAGGTTTATTTTTGATGTCTGTCATGAACGCCTTAGAACACTTTTTCACAACATCAACTCTAATTATGACAACGATAAACATGACGAAGAACATAAGAGAGTTTCTTATTTTACTATTCCTTACGTTCCTTTAATTTCCGAACAATTTAAAAGCATAACCAAAGCCTTAAATGTGAAGCTCTCATACCGCAGTCTTAATAAGATGAAAAAGTTTATTAAAGTACACAAAGACGCCTGCCCACAATCGGCTCGCAATAATGTGGTCTATAACATTAATTGTGATAACTGCGATGCGTCCTATGTTGGACAGATAAAGATACAACTACACACGAGAATAGGGGAACATAAAAATCATATTCGTAGGAATACGACTAGTCACTCTGTTATTACCGATCACAGGATTGCTTTTGATCATGATTTCAAGTGGGACAAAATAGAAATATTAGATAACGAACCACATTTACATAAGCGATTGATTTCTGAAGTAATACATATAAAAAGACAAAAGGATAGTTTAAATCTGCAAACAGACACCGAATGTCTTCCGGAGACGTATCAAGAGACACGGTAGTGTCTCGCGCCAAGTCAGGGACAGCGAGAGGCACTCCGGGTCAGTGATGCCAGAAACGGGTCCCGCGGCTCACGGCTCAGCCATGGAAGGGGTAACGCACCAAGCGCGAACCGCGTACATGTGCCACATGTACGCGGCTCGCGCTTGTGTGCGTTACCCCTTCCATGGCTGAGCCGTGAGCCGCGGGACCCGTTTCTGGCATCACTGCTTCGGGTATCTATACGCGAGTCGGCTAGTTGAAAGTACATCTAAATTGTTGGACCTCAATAACGACTGAACCGATCGTATTTTTAATAAGTTTAATCGATAGCTTGGATTTAAATTATATAATAAAAGTGTCTTTATTTTTTCTCTATGTGTATCGTGAACGGAGATAATATTATTAAAATGATGCAAAAGTCTCAATGTGAAAAATTTTCTTGTAAGAAACGTCCACGTCATCATTCACGCAAGTCCCCAATGCGCATGCGCGAATCTTGTACGGTTGGAGCCTTGGACATAAGATAGTGCTGGCTGCGCTTCGTAATGTTAGGCTCTGCGCACAATAGAGAAAATATTAGGCCCTGCGCACAATAGATAAAATATTAGGAAAGGAAATAAAATATCAAATTTTAAGAATTTAATATTTATTTTTATTCCTAATAAAAACCTAATAGGAACAAGGAAACGGATTAATTATTCTTAATTTTAATTTTATTGTGCGTTAATACATTCCGTTCCGTTACTTGAAATAAAATAATTCCAAATTGTTTTTCTTAATTTAATATTTATTCCTATTTTTAATATTTTGTCTATTGTGCGCAGGGTCTTAGGAATAGGAATAAATATTAAATTTTAAAAAGAACAATTTGGAATTATTTTATTTCAAATAAGAGAACGGAATGTATTAACGCACAATAAAATTAAAATTAAGAATAATTAATCCGTTTCCTTGTTGCTGTTAGGTTTTTATTAGGAATAGAAATAAATATTAAATTCTTAAAATTTAATATTTTATTTTTATTCCTAATATTTTCTCTATTGTGCGCAGGGTCTTATTGCTTATGCTTACATCCATACCAGCTTTTGACAGGTATAGGTTAATGAAGTTTGCAATGTAAGAGTGCAGTGTTATATATATGTATATATATATATATATATATATATATATATATATATATATATATATAGCGTATTCTTTCATTTATAAAAAAGTAAAACTGCAAAGTTTCGTGATACTTGCGAATAGTTAGATCAGTATATATAAAATACACGGACATATCTATATGTAAAAACAAAACAAAACATCACATTACATATAAAAATTCTATATCTCATTCAACGATCCACAATTATCACGAAGAATTTTGCAGTTCCATTTCTTTATAAATGAAAGAGTGCTACGCTATATATAATATTGCATTCTGGGAAATTAAAATAAGTATAAATAACATTAATGAAACGCAGTCTGTAAAGTTAAATTTCTATTTGTTTTTATAAATATATAAATTTATTTTTCAGTGGTATATTGTATTGCACACATGCACATACACATACGCACACATACATACACAGCAACATATAATGTTATCTTTTTTTATCTTACGCAGGTACAGAATTACAGGTACAGATAACTAAAATAACTAAAAAAAGACATAATTCAGGGTCGGTTGTTCCACCTTCAGATAAACTATGAGGTAATTTATCTAATGGTTAAAAATCTGATTTGCGTTGTTCCACTTTTCGGTAAAATTCATCTCCCTGGTAAATGATCAGTACCAAAAGATAAATTACACGGCACTCTCGGTACCGTGTAAACCACTTATCTGACAGATAAGTATGTGGTGGGGATAGAAAGCACATACAGTGGGAGATGCGCTGGTTTGATTATCCGAAATTTTATTGATTTGTAATATATTAATTATTTACGATAAAGAATTTAAATATCACGATATCACAAATGGAACCGGGTTTGTGCGAAAATCAACTTCTGTATGGTGACGAAAATTATGATGAAGAATCTGATGAAGAAATAATAGCGATGATTCGCAAACGATATACAGTTCGTCCGCGTCCAGATTTATTTAACGAATATGATAATGTAGAATTTGTAAAACGGTTTCGGTTTCGCAAATGCACTGTCCAGATGATTTTAACTCTTATTGAAGAGAGAATAAGAAGTAGGACTGACAGGTAAATATTAAACGTATTTTTTTTAAGGTTATTTTTGTATAATGTATATGCTATACATATAAGCAAAGATACTGATGCAGCTATAATTTATATGATATTATATTAATATGTATATATATATATATATATATATATATATATATATATATATATATACCATATATATACAGAGTGTAACGGAGCGCCCGTATCAGGCGTTTTTTGAGGAAACAACGCATTTTCGTGAAAAATGTTTCATGCAAAAGTTGTAGAGCTCTAAGTGGCGCATTACATAATAATATTAGTATGACCATGAATAGCACCGTCAAGGTCACATAAAAATCACTTTGAATTTTTTAAATGGAACCCCCTATTTTTCATTACATATTCTTGTAGCTTACCTCGAGAGCTTCCCAAAACACCATAATAAAGTATTTTTTCATTAAGTACTTTTTGAGTTATTTTATATTTTAATCTGACATATTTTGATATAAAAAATAAAATATTTCGTAAAATATTCAGTTTTCGATAATCTTACCGTAATACTTTTATGTACAGAATAATGAGACAAATCAATTAGTGCAAAAAAAAACAAATAATTGTTTAAAAAAATAATTGTAAATAACTTTCTTAAAAAAAATTATTTTTTTATACTAATTGATTTGTCTCATTATTCTGTACATAAAAGCTCTACAACTTTTGCATGAAACATTTTTCACGAGAATGTTGTTTCCTCAAAAAACGCCTGATACGGGCGCTCTGTTACACCCTGTATATATATATATATATATATATATTTTTTTTTTATTTCAGAAATCATGCTGTATCACCACTACATCAGCTATTATTTACTTTAAGATTCTATGCAACTGAAACCTTTCCAGTGAGAAGTTATATTATAGTACAGCATGCACCCACTTGAAGTTGCTAATACACGTTTCCGGCAGTAATTATCGTGATATATCTCTCTTAGGCTGCTGGTAACTTCCAATAGGATAAATAAACATGGAACAACGCTCACGTATAAGTAGCTGGTAAACTGCCCGATAAAATTTACCTTATAGATAGTAATCTGTCAAGTAAGCTGAGATTTATCGGAAGATGGAACAACCGGCCCTCAATAATATAATATAACAAAAGAAAAATTATCTATTCTATTTTGTGTGTATGAGTGCATAAGAAAAAAGCAGACAAGATGTCCAGAAAGAAGGAAAGTGTTTTTATGTGTGCATAAAAAAAAGCAGACAAAATGTCCAGAATGAAGAAAAGTGTTTTTTTTTCCATGGACCCTTGGAAGTCCATTTAATAGGCAAGGTCTGAGGTCTAGAGATCTGTAATATTTAATAATATATTATTAATTTTCTACGAAAAATTTATTTCTGTTAATTATTTTCTATAACATTTATTATCTAATTATTATAATAAATAATATTAGTCTGAAATATGATGACTTACTACATATTAATGATAATATTTCCACGTCCACGATTATTTCGTGCATAACCTCGTCCCCGTCTCCATTCACAACCTTGAGTATATCCTCTCCCTGCCCGTTGCCAGCGAGGTTTTTGTTTTACTGTAACAGAAAAATTGTTAATATTAATATATTACATATTTATAACAATTTATTATTTATACTTACGTTGTATGTTATACTTACGTTGTAAAGTTTGTTCATTTATAGAAATCGATTTCGACTGTGTCGGAACTGGCTGTGGTGGAGCTGGCTGTGATGGAGTCGAATTTATCGATTGCTGCTGCTCTTGTTCCAATACTTGTGCAGTCGAACTTAGTGGTTGCTGCTGCTGTTGCTGCAATGATGATGGAGGAGCCGAATTTAATAATAGTTGCTGCTGGAATGATTTATTTGCAGCAACAGCAGCTGCTAGTTGTTTCTGCATATCCACTAATTGTTTTTGTAGGTCCGTCAATTCTGTTTTTAATAATTCATTTTTGTAGAAATATCGATTTCTCCACTAAAATCCTGAAAAAATTAAAAATAATTAATAATATAGTATAAAATATAGTATAAAATTATGAGTACTATATAAAAATAATTATTATTTCTTAATTTTTAAAATTCTTATTGTTTATTATTAGCTTTTATTTATTTTTATTTAATATATGATTTACGACAATTATATATTATGAAAGAAATAGTAAGATAGCAGCGTAGCAAAAAAGTAGTTATAAATATCATTAGATACTTATAAAACAATAGTAAGATAGCTATATATGGCTAGGATAACTATATATGGCTAAGATAACTATATATAGCTATATATGTATATGTATAAGCTTGATATATTATTTGTAACTACTTTTCTGTTACGCTGCTATCTTACTATTGTTTTATAAGTATCTAATGATATTTATAACTACCTTTTTGCTACGCTACTATCCTACAATTTGTTTCATAATATATAATTGTTGTAAATCATACTACTTTTTTGTTACGCTACTATCCCACTATTTCTTTCATATCATATAATTGTTGTAATATATATATTTATGTAATTCTAGCATAATATGTCTAATGTATAAAACATAAATGTCTAATTATAATTTTATTTATATTTTTATATGTCTTCTTCCCTCTCTCTTTCTCACTCCCTATCCCATCCTTTCTTTCTCTTTCTCCCTCTCTTTTTTCTCTCTCTCTCTCTTTCTCTCTCATAGCATTCTTTTTGATATTGTTATAAATTGTTAAACTTTTCACACTATCTGAATAGTAGAACAATTAATGAAAAATAGAATATTATAAGTATACTTACCATATTTCGTTCTTTTCCAGAATTTTCGTTCTTATTTTTGCCCATAATTAATCCACAAAGAGATGGCTTAACCATATAGCCGAATTTACTAATAATTCGCAAATTAATATTGCTTTGTTGGTTATATCGATCTTCTTCTTCTTCTTATCTTTGTCGTTATAGTTAGGCTTCGGAAACCGAATATGCCTATACGCCAGTTGGTTATTAATTAAAATACGCCAGTTGGTGTTAATTAAAAACTGGTTGAGAGTGATAAATATATATAAAAGAACCTTAACAGAAACTCAAAAAAATAAGATCCAAACAAATACGCGTAACGCGCCAAAACACGTCCACTCCCGACCGTGGCCGATAACGGACTCGGTTATATCGATCGTAATCGACCGTAATTTTCGTCAGAAATCTTATAATTCTTGCACATAAAACACAGTAACAATTGCCGCGCGGCAAAAAGCGACGCGTTGCTGCGTCCTGTATGCAGAGACTATTACTTATAAAGTCGGTAATGTAGTTTGTAATTTCTGTTTGTAATCTATTTACGATTTTGGATTTATTTACCATTGGGATTATCGATCGATAGATTATGAAGAATTTCGCATGAAGTCAACATTACATTAAGAGACATAGTAATTTCGCGCCAATTAAATTAACCTATATACGTAGAATATAATGTATGTATGTGATAAATGCAATTTATGTGATAGTCAATAATAAAGTGAAGTAATTAAAAGTGAGGAAGGAGAGAAACGAAGAAAAGAATAAGAAGTTTTAAAAAGTTGTACGTATAATATTATAACTCTTCATATAGGTATATATTGCTTGTAAGAGATTACTTTTCTTAGATTATATACAAGGTTTCATTATAATTTACTTTTGCACATACTTTTCATTGTATTATATTTGTACATATACTTTTTATTTTAAAAATTGTATTACTATATCAGTATATAAATTATATTTTAGCATTTAGCAGTATACATTCATAACATTTTAAATTGTTGTGAAAATATGCTATTCTTTTTATGTATATAAATGTTTTTGGACAATGTATACATCATATTCTTAGAGTAAATTAATAATGTATTTACTTTTTTCAGGTACGATTATTTAAAGAAAAAGAGAACAAGAGAAAAGAACGAAATAAAAGAAAAGAAAAGGAAAAAACATAAGATACAAAGAAAAGAAGTAAAAATAAATGAAAGAAAGAAAGAGCAGAGGATAATAAAAAACGTAATTATTATATTGCTCAGGTATATTTATATATATGATATTTAGCCAATGTGTTCATTTTATTATGCTGTCATTAATAATTCTATGTTATGCATTCTTAGAGTATTGTTGCATTGTTAAATTGCTATTTATGATTGCTTTTAAGATCTGGTTTTAATGTAACTGTCAAAGTATTAGCTTTTTGCTGAAGATATTTTTAAATTATACTTGATATACATGTATGTGTATTTGATTAAATTGTAATAATCCGCTTTCGCGAGGCGGAGACGGACAACTCGGTCGGGATCCGGGGCTCGTGAAAGGGGATCGAGAGACGAACGAAAGTGATGTTAGGTAGAATATAATTTATTGCGTGTTGTGGTGTATATGTACAGCGTGTGTGTTTATGTGTGTGAGCGTGTATAGGTGTGCGTATGTATAGGTGTGCGTGCGAGACGAATGACGAGTGAGTGAGCGCGAGAATGTATAATAATAATTATTCGTACGCAAGAGTATCGAATGGAATATCGTTATGTATATATGAGCGAATGATACAAGCGTGTGAGTGCGTGTCGGTGTACAGCGGTGTGCGTGAAGCGGTCGCCTGAACGGCGACACGGCGGTGTGCGGTGTATAACTGATTATAAGCGAGTGAGTATGTGTGATTCTATATAATGTTATATGCGTGAAACGATATTATAATCGGATGTGTGTAAGATGCAGGATGTACAGCGGTACGTCGTGTCGGGTGCAGTGCATGTAATGCAATGCTCGTATGCGCGGCGCGGTTCGATATTTCGTCGGTTCGATCGAATATCCATTATGGATCGCGGGCCGTGATTTCGGTAGATGCCGTTAGCTACCGGGCGGTAATTTCGATCGGCCCGGTGGGCGGTCCTTCGACGCGTATATATTGATTTCGTATGTCGATCGATGTCGCGGTAGGGATGTGGATCATCCCTCGGCGCGGGACTTAGCGCGCCGTATCAATGGCGAGTCCGGATGACGAAATGGCGGTCGCGGAAGTGTTAGATAGGCGCGTATAGTGCGTTCTGTATTAATTCGGGATGGTCTTTCCCCGCGGAATTTCGGGAGTGCAACGGTCGACGAGAACACCCGTCGATGGCAGGGAACTCCCCACCACTGGCAGATCACCGTTGCACACAGGTGGTCGGATTTATTTGAGGTGTCGAGAACTCTCGACGGGGACGAGGACGCCCGTTCCCGTTTGCCTCTCTTTAAAGGTTTCGGACGGATTGCTCTCGGAGATGCCGCAAACTCTCGGCGGAGGCTGAGTACTCCCAACCCCGTTTTCTTTCTCTCTGAGCGTTCTAGGATCTAGGCGGTTTCCAGGCGTCTTACAGACTCTGGCGGTGCGGAAGATCTGGTCTCGATAGTCAAAACCGCGCTCTATTTATACCGGTTTTCGGCGCGCGCGCTTGCGTAATTTGCCTATTGTTCTTACGGTTAACGGTATTTGCGTCATAGAAACGGCGCGCGCGACTCGGGTGTTTTCGGTATCGGTCGGTCGGTACCCGAGCGCGTCACCGGCTCTCGACGGTTACGCGCGCCTAACGGCGGTTCGATATTTACGCGGTTTGTCTAATGTTTAAAAATAGGCGCTCAGCGCCTCCGCATTTGCCCGACCGGTGTTCGTCGGGCGGCGGACTTCCGGCGGATCGGCAGCCGGGTAACGGTGCATTGCCGGTGGAGGGATGCATCGTTACAAAATTATATTCTATACGTGATTATTTGAAAATATGTGCTTTCAGAGTAATAATATATAAAATTGCTCTCAAACAAACAGATTTTATACTATATTCCAATATTTTTAACATTTGATAAATTAAAATCTATTATACAATTCTTTTTTTTACACAATTCCTATATTATGTTTAAATCGGATTCTTTAAGAGTTCAAAGGGAAAATATAATATTACAGAGTTTATTATCATATTTTATTATTCTCTTTAAAATCATCGTCTTCATGCTTTCAAAGTTTAGTTTTTTTCCATTTATATCTATACGCGAGTCGCTCGTTGAGAATACTTGAGTTTTCAGATTTCAATAACCGCTGAACGGATCATTATATATTACTTAATGTGTAGTTTTAAAATCTCTTTCAACAAAGGTGCTGATTAAGTAAATCTTATAAATAATTTGTTTTTTGTTAAGCTTCATGAATAAAATTTTTTAATATAAAAGTGCTATATAATTAGTAAATGCAATATGTATGTTTATTCAATAATTTTATCATATTGGATTATTATTGGATGTTCTGCAATAATAATCAAAATTTATTAAAATTTGGATTGTACAAATTTGAACATTTGACATAAAATGATTAAAATTCAGATTATATAAATAGATAAATTTGTTTTCTTCAAAATTTAAAATAATAAATTGTATTTAAACACATTATAATGATTTTAATTTCTTTATATAAAAAAATAATTAGAAGTATTTTACACTCAAAGATTATGGTTAGTGTTACAGTGATAAAGAAAATTTCTACTTTTACTATTTTTACTTATCTGAAGTTATACCTATAAAAAATTTGAAAAATTGATTAGAGTTCTGATAGCTCCCTTAAAAATTCTATAGTTTTCTATTGGTTTTAGAAATAGTTTTGTTTAAAGCACCAAAAATCACATTTTTCGTAACTTTAAGCCACTGTAATTTTTTTTGTTATCAACTGTAAAACTTTGATTATTAAGTATAATGGCTAGAATTCTTTGGGGAGCTATTAGAAGTCTCAATACAATTGCCGATTATCGACAAAAAATTTTATTTATTATATTCTCTTTAATTATAGTATTCTTTTCTTTAATTATTTTTAAATGGCAAAGTAGATTTTCTGAAAAAAATTTATAGATAATTAATTACAAACAATTTAAAAAAACTTTGGTATCTATTTTCGTTTTTGAGAATCATGGTAAAAGTAAAAAAAGTTGTATAAAATTAAAAATCAATATATATTTTAATAAACAAACCTTTTTGCAACTTAAGTACCTCATTTTCTCATTTTTTTCATTTTTAAATCTATATATAAACTAATACTAAATAAGTAAATAGTAAATTCATTTATATTTATTGAACAATTTGTTGTTTAAAGGTATGTAAGTTGTAAAAGTTCACTCTCCTTAAATAATGTTAATGAGAAACACGGAGTTTTAATTTTCTGCGCAGACCAGGATTTCCAGGATTGACGGCTTCAAGAATTAGCGGATTCTCAAGAGGATATAGGTAAGTATAATCAATTTTAATTTTAAAAATCACAAAGAGACTATTGTGCGCCTGTAAACAACGGCTGCTGTGCGCCTGTAAAAAGCGGCTACTGTGCGCTAATATAAGGTTGCTGTGCGCCGTTAAAAAGCTACTGTGCACCTATAAACAACGGCTGCTGTGTGCCGATATAAGACTGCTGTGCGCCTGTAAACAACGGTTCTTATGCGCCGACACAGAATTGCTGTATGCTTGTGAAAAACTTTTGTACATAAATAAAGCTAATTTATATTAAATTTTTATAAAATTTTTATAAAATCTATATAAAGCTGTTTATATAAAGTATTTACTTTATTATATATAAAATATAATATTATATATAAAATGTCTGTACAGACAAACAAACGCACACATACACAAATAGTCTTAATGCCTAGAGAAAAAGATATAATTATTCGAGGCGAATGGTTAACTGACATACATATGGAACATTTCAACCATCTTTTGAAACAGTGCTCGGATTTAGTTGCACATTTCGGCCCGATTTCGTGGCTCACGCCTATTGCCCCCCACTCACCGCTCATACGTTAGCGACGAGTCGCCAGATACGCGTAACTAAGGAGCGCGACGCTTTGTCTCAGGAGCGTCCGTATATAAGAATGTCCAAATATAATAGTAAGACAATACTTTTCTAAATGCACTGCGAAAATTCTCAAAATTAAAAGTTTTATTTCAATATTTTATATTTCATTGATATAAAATATTGAAGAAAAACTTTTATTTATAGAAAAGTATTGTCTTATTATCATATTTGGGCATTCTTATATACGGACGCTCCTGAGACAAAGCATCGCGCTCCTTAGTTATGCGTATCTGGCGACTCGTCGCTAACGCACGAACGATGAGTGGGGGGCAATAGGCGTGAGCCACGGAATCGGGCCGAAATATGCAACTAAATCCGAGCACTGTTTTAAAAGATTGTTCAGATTATAGGCCTGTTGAAACATGGCGAATACAAGGTCCTGATACAATTCAGCCTGTGCCAAAAGATAAAAAACATATACAAATATTACATAGTTCGTCACGTTTATATGATGGGCATTGGGTATGCAGTTATTATAACGGAAAAAATATATTTATTTATGATTCCTTAAATTCTAAGAAACTACATAAGCATCATGAAGAATTCTTGAAAAGATTGTTCCCAACATATGAATTTGAAAAATACTCTATCAAGTTTCCAACTGTGCAACATCAACCAAACGGTAGTGGTGTTTTCGCAATAGCCTTCGCAATTTCATTGCTATTTAATATTAAATCAGAGAAAGTACAACCCACACAGAGCTACATATCTAATCGATATCTACTGGATATCGACATATCCATATAATGTCCATATCTACTATGGATAATCAATAGATATCTATTAGATATCAAAAATATCTATATCTCTCGTATAACCAGCTGGGATATCTAGTGGATATCCACATATTATCCACACATCCATGTTAACTAAAAATTTATTTAAAAATATCCAGTAGATATCATATAATGTCCACATTCACGTCCACTAAATATCTAACAAAGATATCTAGTAGATATCCACTTATTGTCCACATATCCATGTCCACTAAAAATCTAACAAGGATATTTAGTGGATATCCGATTATTGTCCACATATCCACGTCCACTGAATATCTGACAAGAATATCTAGTGGATATCCACATATTCTCCACATATCCATGTCCACTAAAAATCTAACAAGGATATCTAGTGGATATCCGATTATTGTCCACATATTCACGTCCACTGAATATCTGACAAGGATATTTAGTGGATATCCGATTATTGTCTACATATCCACGTCCACTGAATATCTGACAAGGATATTTAGTGGATATCCGATTATTGTCCACATATCCACGTCCACTGAATATCTGACAAGGATATTCATTAGATATTTACATGTTATCTACATAATATCCATGTCCACCAAATAGCTACGAAAGATATTTATTAGAGATCCACGTGTTATCTACATATTCATTTCTTATTCGTAAAAATGTTTGCCAGAAATATTTAATAAGCATATATCCATTATTAATTAGAAATTAAAATCTAAATAGTTATATTTGAATTTTTTTTATATACGTATAGTTAATATTATTATTAACTATTCGATATTTTACATTTTGTATTATGTGCGTAATACGCATACGTTTATCTTCTTGGTGCCTATATTATAATTATGGTTCTTTATTGGGTGAGTTTACTCACGAGGTGAAAATTAAAAAGTGAGCGCGATTCACTAATAGATTATCTACGATTTCATTCGTCGAAATCTAGTGAACTACTCTCACTTTCGTAATTTTCATCTTGCGAGCAAACTCACCCAAAGAACCGTAGCACTCTTATTTGTATTTAGGCGCGTAACTGCAATATACATGTGTGTACATACCCATACAGAACACAACATCCAATAGATATCTAGTGAATATCTACATATCTATCTGATGTCCATATCTACCATGGATAACTAATAGATATCTAATAGATGATCAAAATATCTATATCTCTCGAATGACTACCGAAGATATCCACTAGATATCCACGTGAAATCCACATATCCATGTCCACCACATAGCTACCGAAGATATCCACTAGATATCCACGTGAAATCCACATATCCATGTCCACCACATAGCTACCGAAGATATCCACTAGATATCCACGTGAAATCCACATATCCATGTCCACCAAACAGCTACCGAAGATATCCACTAGATGTCCACGTGAAATCCACATATCCATGTCTACCACATAGCTACCGAAGATATCCACTAGATATCCACGTGAAATCCACATATCCATGTCCACCACACAGCTACCGAAGATATCCACTAGATATCCACGTGAAATCCACATATCCATGTCCACCACACAGCTATCGAAGATATCCACTAGATATCCACGTGAAATCCACATATCCATGTCCACCACACAGCTATTGAAGATATCCACTACATATCCACGTGAAATCCACATATCCATGTCCACCACACAGCTATCAAAGATATTTATTAGAGATTTACGTGTTCATTTACTTACCGCTATGCGGCGCACTATACACTTTCTATATCCGTATTCAAGTTCTTGTCATGAACGTATATAAAGTCTGCACAATGCGGTTAATAACATTGTAATTATTTCTATCAGTTTAACTTCTGATACGATTCCCGTACCGGGGAATTCAGATATTGAACTGATTTTTAGAAAATCGGACAGATAAATAATGTTCGATTTTCACTTATTCGGACAATTTATGTCCGAATAAGCAAAAATCGTTCGTTATTATCTTATTTAAATTATTGAAAATATAAAATAGAAATTAACTTCCATACAAATAAAATTTTTAATTTTATATATTAAATTTATATAAAGTTATCTATAATATATATTACATTAATGTGTGTTATTATATATTATTACTGTAATTAGTTTTAATTTTGCCATCAAACAAACGTCAGAAAATGATGTCTTGTGAATGGGACATATTGATATGTCATATGCGGGTCTCATAAGACCTAACTTTTAGAACATTTAATTAATCATTTTGTGATCAAAATTTAACCAACATACAATGGATATCTACATAATATCCACTGGATATTGTATGGATGCTTAATGGATATCTTCATAAATATCCACTGCATATTATATGGATACCTAGTGGATATTTTTGTAGATATTCACTGGATATTGTATAGATACCTAGTGGATATTTATGTAGATATTCATTGGATATTGTATGGATACCTAGTGGATATTTTTGTAGATATTCACTGGATATTGTATAGATACTTAGTGGATATTTATGTAGATATTCATTGGATATTGTATGGATACCTAGTGGATATTTATGTAGATATCCTATAGATATTTATGAGATCTCGAATGGCGGACATTTGGATATCCGTAGCATGTCTAATAGCTGTTTCTGTATATCCTGTGGATATCCCTGGTGGACATTGAAGATATCTAGCAGATATCTAATACATATCATTTTTCTGTGTGGGAATATAATCATAATTTAATGCGTTCGCATTTAATAAAGATTTTTGAATCTAATATTATCGAACATTTTCTACAAAACCCACAATATGCTCTTCAAAAAGTGCTTCCATTAGCAGTAATAAAAGCAAGAGAAACTGAAGCAGTTTGTTTACGTGCTATACGTCAATGTGAAACAGAACAACAAAAATTGAATCGTTTAGAAAAACAGCGCCATATTGATCAATCTAAAAAATTAAGTAATAATCAATTACTATTAATAACGAGAAACACTCCAAAGAATTCCATGAAAACAAAGAATGATATTTATGAAGAAACTACTAAATGTTTTCAAAGCAAGCTCTATATTAAAAGTAGTATTGACTGCAAAATTAATAGCAATAATAATTTATGTAATAGCAACAGAACAAATATTCCAATTTACGAAAAAATTTATACAAACAAAAACTTTGACCAAAAATGCGTTGAGGAACGATTTCGATGTGAAGATAACGTTCAGTTACAGAATATTAATAAAAATAAATATCAGCATGATTTGGAAAATCAATGCGTTAACAAACGGGCACGCTATATACAAGATTTAAAAATTAATCAGGCTGAAAAACAAGATTCATATGAGCAAGATTTACAGAATAATCACGCTGAACCGCACGATTTATATAAACAGAACTTACAAAATAGACGCGCTAAACAACGCGATCGATATACACTAAATTTAATAAAAAATCGTGCTAATCGGCGTGATCGATATAGACAAAACTTAGAAGATAACCGCGCTAAAAAAAGCGATCGATATCAGCAGAACTTAGAAGATGAACGCGTTAAAGATCGATATCGATATGAACAGGATTTAGAAAATAGATGCGCAAAAAAGCGTATGCGTTATTCGATCAAATTTTCAGCGTGAACGAGAGAGACAGAAAAGATTGGATCCTAATCGTAAATGGCTTTATAACAATCGATATTATCAGAAAAATAAAAAATTTGCACCTGCAATAACAAATTGTGATATTGTCAAAAAAATTAATAAAAAATATGAGAAATTCTGGTCGAGAAATTCTATAAAACTTCGTCATTCTTCAGAAATATTTATAAAAGATATTGTAAAGAAGCTCAAAATTAAAGGCCATATTGGGAAACAATTAGAAGCCGAAAAAATCGTACGTTGGTGCATGTATATTAGAAACAATCATGTTCGCAACATATATAAAATGTTAACTTTGATTAAAAAGAAATCAGAAGTGAGTTTGACTCTTGTCACTGAATGTTTTACAATTGAAGAGAGATTACAAGCGTTATGTGGAATATCTAGACATACAGCATCATTCGAAAATTATTTTATTGAGTCTGCATACCATAATGTAACGTTATCCTTTGATGTTGAATAAGGAAGGACAAGTAGTAAATATATTACCGTTAATGGAAGAACAAGCAAAAAAATCGTGGTTGTGCGATACTTCATGTAAAATAAACGATCCATCTTTAATTGACCGTTACCAAAAATTTTTCGAAACTATAAATACATGTACTTTAGGGAATGTACCAAAATTGATACAAAGTATTTATGAATGTATTATGAAAACTTCAAATGACAAATTGGACCGTACACGTAGCTGTCATATTGATTTAACACTTTGTAAAGGAATGTTTCTTCCAGTACAATTATTATCACCTCATTTTCCAAAAGTGAGGAACATTAAACGTTTAATTTATCAACTTACAGATTTTTATCGAAAGATGGAAAATCTCGATAAGGCATTAACTCATGCTGATTTAAGCACATTAAATGAAATTGTAACTTCTGCACAAGAAAAAGCAGATATGTATAAACATCAACAAACAGATACATTTTTGAGCGATGATGATATTATTTATAAATATCGTGAAGCATTTAAGGCTTTGATTAAACGTTCAGCAGATACCCCACGGCATATTTGTATATCATGTGAGAAGTTGTGTTATAAAAGAAATGTTTCTAAAGTCAATATTCTTCAAGCACAAATAGATATTCAAATTTGGAAAGATTTAATGGCACATATACAAAAAAAAAATCAATGCTGAATATATATGTAATTATCGTGCAGGCAAATTTCGTAAAGGTCTAATGCCTGCATACTGCATTTTAAATAATCTCTTCACAGATGATGTGCCTGAAGTAATATCATTTCTGAACACATTTGAAAAAATTCTTATACAGAGAGCTAAAGCATTTCAAACTATTCTCAAAATGGAAACTGTTATTAATAAAAAGCTGCCTCAAAGACAAATGGTACAAAAAGTTAAAGGTGGAACATTTCATTTACCACTTCCGTTATAGGAGACATTGAATAAATTATGTTCTACTACTGATCCAATAAATTATAATCACGAATTATATATTTTGGTTAGAGGTATCCCGACAAAATCAAAGATTATTTGGGAAAAAGTAGTTGATGTTAAAAAAATATTTGACGCTTTAATGTGATTAAAGCACAACAATACTTTATACTCTCATATTATATTGCCAAGTAATCACAATGATTTATGTTTGGCAAAATTAAAAAATTCAGAATTTCAAGTAGAAGAGACAGAACATAATATAGAAGCAACATTAGATAGCGAGCCTGAATCTTTAAATGATCTGATGGAAGAGATAAAAAATGATATAGAAGTTACATTAGAGAGTCAACAGAAAACAATAGAAGTTACATTAGAAAATCAACAGAAAGCAATGTTAACTCAAGTTACTAATGAAAATGATGGCTATTACGAACAATATACTATCTATCCCTTATATGAAAAGAAAGCAAATAAAAATGCGTCAACTTTATATCAAATGTTAAAAATTCAGGACTTGCCTTTGGATAATCGTGAACAATATTTGGATTTAATGTGTTTTCCAGATTTATATCCTTTTGGTACTAATGGACAACATGAGACTAGGCAAGTCAAACTTTTTGATCACGAATTTATTAAATGTCGTTTGACATCTAAACATTCACAGTACAGATTAAATCAACAATATCTATTTTATTTATTGAACGATACAAATATTCGTCAATTAAGTCGTGGAATTTTTCATAAAATAAATGTAACTAATCCGCGAGTTCGTTATACGGCTGCAGAATATTTAGAAGCAGTGTCGAAAGAATTGTTGGAATCTAATATGAGTACAATATTTGCCACACTTCGAAATACAGAACAATATTGGCGTAAACCGAGAACCGATTTAAATTGTATGACACAGCATTATGGACCTGCGACATGGTTTTTAACATTAAGTCCGAGTGAGTGGTTATGGGAAGATTTAGGTGAATATATTCGTGAAGTAAATGGATGGCATGATACTTCCTTATGTGTTAGCGTACTTGTTGCTAAGGATCCTGTATCAACATCCAGGTTTCTCGATAATAAGTTTCGAGCAATGCTTGACTTTATTAGCTCTAAAGATTATCCAATTGGAGAAGTAACGCACTATTTCTGGCGACGAGAATACCAAGGTAGATGTATACAACATTTCCACTTATTAATATGGATAAAAAATGCACCGATTTTCGGTGATTCTACTATTGAAGAAGTCTCTAAATTTATTTTACAACATACAGGATTTGTCAAAAATGTGGAAACCCCTAAATAATTTTTGTAAAAATGAAAATATCAAAAACCGGTAAAACACGTATTTTGATTTATCAGAAAAGCTACCCTATGACATGGATACCGATCATCCCCCACCCCCTGATACGCGGGGGTAAGAGAGGGGTTGAAAATTTTAAATTGAATTAAGGGTCGAGTGGGGGCTCGTTTGAAAGGTCTTTTCATAACAAACACACCCTTAAAATTTTAAGTCGCTACGACCCCCTCATTCAGGTAGCTTTTTTGATAAATCAAAATACGTGTTTTACCGTTTTTTGATATTTTCATTTTTACAAAAATTATTTAGGGGCTTCCACACTTTTGACAAACCCTATATAAGCTGCAAAATGCCGGATCAAAATATTCCACCATTATTATACAGGCGGGTTAATATGCATCAAAGACATAAACATAATGATTATTGTCTTCGCTCTAAAAAAGTAGGACGTAAAGTTACTCGTCGGTGTCGTTTTGGATTTCCTCGTCCCGTTACTGAAACTTTATATAGCAGGTAGAAAACAATTGAAATATAAAAGTAGACTTTATGATCTTCCTCGAACAGATAATAAAGTTAATATAAATGATTATAATCCTGTTCTTCTTACTGCCTGGGAAGGTAATATGGATATATAATTTATTGGTGAAAAATCATCGCTGCTTACCTGGTATATTACTAAATATATGAATAAAGCGGGAAAAAGTGAGTTATCTGATACTATTCTTGATAGCAAGAATAATAAAAACAAATCGTTAGCGAGTTATCTTTGGAATATCGCTTTACGATTTACGAATAATAGAGAATGTGGAGCTCTCGAAGCTGCTGATACACTGCTAAGTATTCCTTTATATGGAACTGATCGAAACACGATTATTAAATGGTTAGATGTTAACCAACTACGATATAGAAAATTAAAAAATCGCAAAGAAATTGAAGCTCTTGATGCTGAATCTACAGATATATTTTATCCATCTTTAATAGATAATCATTATCCATATAGACCAAGCGAACTAGAAAATATGTCTCTTTATGAATTTGCACAATGGTACGATATCTCGAAAATAAAACCAAAAAATAAGAATATTGAATATTATAAAATAGATAATGGTAATTATCTTAAACGGCGACAGCGTGGATATCTTATTAATCATTATAAATATAATGTTAATACACAACCAGAAAATTATTTTTTTTCCTTATTGCTTATGTTTCAATCATGGCGAAAATTGGAAGATCTCAGAAATGAATGCGACACTTATGCCGAATCCTTTCACAAAGTAAAACTACATCTTGTACAAGCATTGCAATATCATGAAAGATTAGAAGAATTGCAAAAAGCATTTGAAACTGCAAAACATTTAGTTTAGCAATGCTTAGATGATTTACAAAAACAGCAATCTCAGGATGATCCTGAAAATCCGATAGGTGTTCAAAATATAGAGGCTGGTGAAGCAATGCAAGATTTTAAAGATCTTGGTGATAAAGTAATCCGAGAAATCGATGTATCTGAAATGATAGCAAAATTAAATACGGATCAAAAAAGAGTATTCGATAGAGTTATTAATACTGTAGATTCAAATAAATCAATATTACGATTATATGTTAACGGAAAAGATGGTACTGGAAAAAGTTTCTTAATCAAGACTATTAAATGCTGGATAAAACAAAATCTTAACAAAGATACTGCTGTAGCAGCACCTACTGGTATAGCAGCATTTAATATAGATGGTTTGACAGTTCATAGATTGCTTCAATTACCCGTGGATCATGGTCATACTCCTAAGTATAAACAACTATCTGATCATGTATTGAAAGTTTTACGAGCAGATCTTAAAGATGTTATCCTTTTTGTAATTGATGAAGTGTCAATGATATCTAATTTGACTTTAATGTATATACATCTTCGATTGTCTGAAATATTTGACACTGGTGATTGCGATGATGGTTGGTTTGGTCAAAAGCATATTCTTTTATTCGGAGACTTGCTTCAACTACCTCCTGTACACGAAGATCCTATCTTTGTGCATTTATCCGATGAAAAAATTGCTAAACATCTTGGTTCTTTAAGTGCTGTTAATTTATGGACTACATTATTTGACTACGATGAATTGACAATCAATATGCGCCAGCAAGGAGATAACTCTTATCGCGAATTACTATCAAGAATTCGTATTGGTTTATTGACAAAATCTGATTGTAAAATTCTCGAAAATAGACAAATATCTTTCAAAGGAGATTCTTTCGAATCTAGATTAAACGAATTATGTGATTTCATTAACAATCTGCCATCAGATACCGTTTGTTTACTGTCTATTTGTCGTATGTGTGATGTTCTCAATGATGCAATGTTAAGTCGTATTGTTTCTAAAGAAATATTATTGATTGCTGAAGATACGGTTGAATGTAGTCCATATGTAAAAAGGAAAGTATTAAAAGTATTGTCAAATAATGATGATGATAATAATTCTAGAACAGCTGGGCTTTCAAAACAAATAACAATTAAAATTGGAGCAAAAATTATGATACGGCGTAATATTGATGCTACTTTGGGACTTGTAAACGGTACAATTGCTACAGTGATTTCAATTGTACAAGATATATCTACTGATTACGTAGAAAAAATTAAACTTCTTTTACCATCATGTTCAGAATATTTAATTGAAAGAGTAAGTGTTAAATTTGAAGTGATTGATAGAGCATATGTTATCAAAAAACAATTTCCATTATCTTTGAGTTATGGCATCACTATTCATAAAAGCCAAGGATTGAGTTTGCAAAATGCTATTATGGACATTGGTAACTCTGTATTTAATTGTGGTCAAATTTACGTTGCATTATCGCGAGTAACATCTCTAGAAGGATTACATTTGATTAATTATGATCCTTCATCGGTAATAGCTAGCGAAAAAGCTATCCTCGAATATAATCGTCTAAAAAAGATTCATAAACCCAAAGCAGAAATGATTACTGTTTCAAAAGAGCGTTATCGCAAAGTAAAAGATATCCTATGGGCATTACCAAAAATGATTACTTCTGTCCAAAAATCACATGAAAAAGTTCAACAAAGTACTGCTTGGGTCATACATGGTTTCCAAAATACAGACGAGGTTTCATGCTATGCCAATGCGGTATTGCAATGTTTATTGCATTTAAATTTCATTAGACAGCAATTATTTAATTGTTATAAATCAGATGTTTTACGTATATTAATCGATATGAAAATGGAATGCGTAATTTAAATACATATGTAATACGGCAATGTTTAGGAGAACATTTTTCAAGCACTGTAAAACAAAATGCATCTGATTTCCTTATAGCTCTTTGCGAAAAATATGATTGTATAAGAAGTTTAATAGAATATCAAATAACTTCTATTGTGCGATGCAAAACTTGTGGTAATACAAAAACTACTGTTGATAATAATATTATTATTTCGATTCCTATTAATAATTTAAAAAAGAAAAGTTATACTCTGAATGATTTATTAAATGTTACGTTTTCACATTGGTATCAATTACACAATAAATCATGTGAACATTGTACTGGAGATGATATATTATTTAAAAATGAAATAACATTGACAAGAGAGAGTTGTTACGCATTTATTACTATTTTCATCGCAGGATGATAAAGTGAAAGCAACAAACAAATTTAACTTATGTGCTGTCCCAACAACTAAAGTATTAATAGCTGGACAATTGTATAAGACAGTGAATGCTATATTTCATCATGGTTCATGTATTGATGAAAGTCATTATATAAGTATATGTAGAGAAGGAATATCTAATATTTGGGTCGAAGCTGATGATGCGCAAGTTAAAAAAAGGCAGTGGCCTAGAGGTACTAAAGATGTTTATATAATATGTTTACAAAAGATGGCTAATAAGTAATATATATTAGATATTATATTGAAAATAGAATTATATAATTCACTTTTTCCGCTTTATTCATATTCATTTAATGATGAACTAGATAAGCAGTAATGAGATTATTTATCAATGGATTTTGAAGCATTGATTGTATATTTCATTAAAATATATTTCATTAATGTATATTAAATAAACATATAAACATATATATATACATATATATATTTCTAATGACACATTAATTTGTAATTATCCATTATTCTTACAAAAATAGCAAAAAAGTGTAAAAGATCTGGATAGCTATAATAAGCAAAGAGGGCTTTCGTATTTTGATAAATATGACGAGGATAATGGCGGGTTATTTACTTATTAATTTAAAAGTATTTAACAAATATTATACAAAAAAGAATGATATCCCTAAAAAACTTACCTTTTCAAAAAAAAGGTAAAAAAAAGGCGCCAAGTACAGGTGCCACGTGAAAAAGTGTTACACAAAAAACTATTTTACTTTTAAATTACTGTAAAAAATTGTTGTACAAAATAATGTTATTTTAACTCTATACAGAATAATGTTATTGTAAAAATTTGTATTATAAAACTAATTTTTTAAATTATTATTTAAATAAAAACATTTTAAAAAAAAACTGTTCTATAAATCAAAAATACTGTTGTACAAAATAGTTTGAATTTCCTACAAAAATAATGATATCAAAAAATTGCGCCAAATAAATAAAAATTTATGTTACAAAAGTAATTTTTTTATTATTATTTAAATAAAAATATTTTAATTTAAAAAATTGTTATACGAAGCAGTTATTTTAATTTTCTAGAAAAATAATGATATCAAAAAATATTACGCCAACTGAATAAAAATTTATAAAATATATTTATTTTATTATTTCCAATATTAAGAAAAATTATATTTAATAAATTATAATATATAAAAAATTACATAAGATATGATATTAAAAAAACAATCACATATGTATTCATTCTAATAACCATATATATTCTGAGAAGTTTAATAAAAAAAACCTAACATATAAAATAAAAAACAAAATTATAAAAAGATTTATACAAAAATTAGAAATTAAAAATTTATACAAAAAATTAAAATTTTAAAAATTTGTGCAAAAAATAAGAATTAACACAAAATCAAAAAATAAAAAACATTTTTGCTCAAAATCTTGGTGCTGCTTAATTTCAAAATTAATAACTGTAATACATCTTAAAATAACAAATAATTAATTTAATTTAAATATTATTACATCAATAATTGCGATTTCGTAAATGTACGGAGTACTTAAATATTATTAGCATATTGTTCAGTTTAGCAGCGCCAAGATTTTGAGCAAAAATGTTTTTTATTTTTTGATTTTGTGTTAATTCTTATTTTTTGCACAAATTTTTTAAATTTTAATTTCTTGTATAAATTTTTAATTTCTAATTTTTGTATAAATCTTTTTATAATTTTGTTTTTTATTTTATATGTTAGGTTTTTTTTATTAAACTTTTCAGAATATATATGGTTATTAGAATGAATACATATGTGATTGTTTTTTTTATATCATATCTTATGTAATTTTTTATATATTATAATTTATTAAATATAATTTTTCTTAATATTGGAAATAATAAAATAAATATATTTTATAAATTTTTATTCAGTTGGCGTAATATTTTTTGATATCATTATTTTTCTAGGAAATTAAAACAACTGCTTTGTATAACAATTTTTTTAATTAAAATATTTTTATTTAAATAATAATAAAAAGATTAATTTTGTAACATAAATTTTTATTTATTTGGCACAATTTTTTGATATCATTATTTCTGTAGAAGATTCAAACTATTTTGTACAACAGTATTTTTGATTTATATTTAACGGTACTCGACAAACTTTCCAAAATTCGATTTTCGTCGCTCATTATAATTTATTCGCATATTTAATTATTTATTTATTTTATTTTATAAATATTTATTTATTTATTTGAATTTATTTCCATATTTATTATTTTATTACATTATACATAGCTATTTTTACCATACTTGACATCCTTTGTATATCTTCATATTTATTATGTTTTTTATTTTTATTTTTTATCTTTTTTGACATCTTTTATATTTATTACCCACAGATATTATTATGTTTCTTTTTAACTAAGATGATTATTCATATTTGATTTTACCGTATTGACACTTTTTAGTATAGTTTATTGTTTAGATGTTATTTACCTGTTGACAATGTTTTTGTTATATTGCGTTCATTACTTGTTTATTTTTACCGTATTGCGATAACCTTTATCTTTATTATTTCCTACATCTATATATCACAAGACCGTTTTATGTATTGTTTAATTTTTTACCGTTTTGCGACATCGTTTATCTCTGACAACAAATATTTTTATTATTCTTTACATTTACATATCACAAATATCGTTTTGTTTATTATTGATCGAACAATAATTTGCTCACTGTTCCGTTGATAGTCGGAGAGTTCGGTTTTCCAAAATTTCATTGTGATTACTCAGTGCCGACCTGTGCGTTTTGTAAGCATTACAACTTTTTAAACATGGATCTTCTCAATATTCACCCACCATGTACCGCTCCGCTTACTTACAGATAAAATTAAAATTAAAGTAACATGTTCGCTGATTTAATTTCCATCCAAGAATTCGAGGATTACACCCTCGTAACGACATGGTTGCCTTGGAGAATGGTTTGTGGACGTGAGAGATCTACGCGATCTACTACCAGTTTATCGTCGTAATTATGCGTTTAGCCATTTAAGATTTTTATTTTATTTTTTTATTTTGTATTTAACTTTAATTTTAATTCTGTGCGCTGAAAATGGCCCCAAAAAAGGGCCGAAATGTCCGTGATTTTAATTTATTTTATTAATGTAATTTTTATAATAAGTATCTCTGCGCCCTTAATACCACGCTTGGCTCGTTATTGCCATTTTATCGACATTCTTTATTTTTTATTGTTTCAAGATTGATTATTTAATATTTAATATTTAATAAAAAATTTTTTTATGATGGTGGAGCCACTGCGGCTCCACATAACCCCTCGCCCTCTGCTTCTGTCTCTTCCGCGGCCGCCTCCAGAGCCGCCTCTATCAGCCCGACTACTTCCAGGTTCCACGGCCACCTCTACCGGCCCAGCCGCCACGTACGCCCCATCTTCTGCCTCCTCGCTGGTTGTACCAGCGAGCTCGCGATTTACCGCTACTTCTTTTTTTTTCTTTGTCTGAAAAATAAACATATATATTGATAAATAATAAATAAATTATCATGCATATAAATTGATAAGTTAATAATAAGAAATAAAAAATAAATAATTTACCATTTTTATTATTTTGCGGCGGCTGCTGCTGCGACGGCTGTTGCGGCTGTGGCTGCTGCTCCTGCTTCTGTATTTGCTGCTGCTGCAGCAAATATTGCAGCTGTTGCTGCAGTTGTTGTTGCATCTCCGCCTGTATGTTTTGTTGATGCAACAATTGTTGCATTAACTGCTGCATGCTGCCTCCTTCGTTTTGCAGCACCAATTGCCGCATTTCTTCATTTATTTCTTCTGCAAAATATGAAATATGTAAATAAAACTTCGATAAATAGATTATTATGTATAATTACAAAGAAGAAACTGAAACTGAAACTTTCTGAAACTAGTCTAATAAATACAAATAATAATGATTAAATTTACTACTTACGAGACATTATGCGTTCTGTCGCAACGATGTTCCCCAGCGAACTGAAGCACTCAGCATTTATTCATTTGTTTTGTACGCCGTGCATTTATTTCATACGCTGTTTACTATTTCACGGCGCATCTGTGAGATAATCTTGTTGCCTTGTACTTGCGAGTCAACATACTTTTTTATGTGTCTTGTAAAATTTTGGTATCCAAGAAGTTGAAGCAATTCTGAGTGTAAATTCGGTAAGAATTAACTCTTTTAGGTAATTCGAGTTAGTGCTCCCCCTCCCCTAATCTCCCACCACGAGTTTAGTGGGAGGGTCTCCTACTAAAAAAAGTGGGGGAAAAGTTTTTTTTTTAATTTATTATTACGAACGCACATAACCTAACCTCATCTAACCGGGAGCGTCCCGTTTGACCACGTTGATATTGACCACGGTCCCGATTGACCACAGTCCCGATTGACCACGTTGATATTTACCATGGTTCCGATTGACCACGGTCCGGATTTTTTTATATAAATTAAAGGTTTTCCAATTAAACACAGCATTATGTAGCATCGATAGATATTGAGAATAATGACACTCGATCTCCTGTTCTTATGGGTGACGTGTCGACATCTGTTGACTTAGTCTAGTTACTGATAGACTTACGTGTTTTTTTTGTGTGAAGTCGCGGTCGAGAGGCACACACCTTTCCGGCGAGTCATTGTATTCACAACACGTTTATTCTAGTAACCGGTATATACTGTGTATTCTTTATCAAAATATATCAAAATATATCAGTTTAAATAGTTTGCTCCTTGGCTTAATGATAATTCACTTCTCCTATTTTTAACAATAGAGAAACATCATTTAATGATGTTTCTATTGTCGCTCAAACCCTCGGTGGTTTTGACGAAAATGCTTTAAAAAAAGAGTGGCATGCTTTACATCTCGATTTTACAATAGCAGAAAAAGAACATTTTTCTAAACTAAACTTTAATGAGACGTGGAAAGAAATTTTAAAACGTAAATATCCCAATCTGAAGTCTCTTTTGAATGCTGTTAGATCACTTTCAAATTCAAATGCTGACCCAGAAAGAATGTTTTTTTTTTCTATCAGATATAAAAACAAAAAAACGAAATAAACTTTTATCCGCGTATATAAATGATATTTGTGTATTTAAATCAGCACTAAAAACGAGAAAAGAAACTGTTCTAGACATGGAGATTAATGAAAAGCATTTATCTCTCATGTCATCGGAAAAATTATATTCTACTTGTCCTAAGAAAATGAACAGTCTTACATTATATGCTGCTGATATTAATGACATTGCTGGTCCGTCATCGGTTAATGATATGTAATAATAATGTTGAAAATAAAATAAAAAGTATCTTATCTTTAAAAGACATCACACTTGTAAAAAACAAGTGTGTAAAATATATCTTATCTGTAAAAGACATCACATTTTTAAAATACAAATGTGTAAAAAATATCTTGTCTGTAAAAGACATCACACTTGTAAAAAACAAATGTGTAAAAAATATCTTGTAAAATATCTTGTCTGTAAAAGACATCACGCTTGTAAATGAGAGATACAATATAATATATAACATACAGTAGTATAATAGGAATCCGGGCAAAAGTCCACTTTAAAAAACCGAACGCGCCATTGGTAATACCCCATGGATGGTGTGGAAAAGCACTATTTTAAACAATCATTATTTTAAACCATCCTGAATACATAATACTAATCAATATATAATATTTAATCGAACATATATTTTAGAAAATTAGATTTTTTGTTATTAAAAATCAATTAATTTCATTTAAATATGTGAGCAATTTCTAGTTTCTTCGCTAGATGATGTATTTTCTCGCATTGTTACAAATGAATATAAAGGCTGCAAGGTTCGGCTAATATAAGGTTAAATGTGTAGTAGTGTTCAATCAGTTTAATTTCTGATTATATCTGATATAAGCTCAACACAAGATTCAGAATATTAAACTGATTGAATTCAGCACGATAATTGGATAATTATTTGTAAACTGTTTGTTTGAAGCACAAAAAGTAGGAGTTCAATTCTCATATAAATTATATATTTCGAGTTGTATAAATGAAACGTAACTATTTCCAAAATTTATTATTTATTTTGTTAAGTTAAATCCCAATGCTTTGTAAATATATTTACAACTGAAAATATTATTTTTGCTATTTAAAAATATATTTACAGCCTTTTGGTATTATATATTTATATCAGAGTTATAAGAAAATATATTATTACATTAAAACAATACTTCTTTAATCAATATATATCTTTTTTAAATATATAAAAGTATTCGCAAAATATATGTATATATTTTTATTCTTTCAGTATATTATTAACAAAAATTATTTAAGTTTTTCTAATAATATTCATTTTTTGTCTTTGTATAATTTCTTTTCATTTAAATAATATTTTTTAATAATTTAGATATTGTTTTTGATAAGAAAAATATATTTAATATTTATTATATTTAATAAATAAATATATTTTACTTAAGAAACTTAAAGATATTAATATAAACAAATACGTTATTAAAATTCACCGAATAAATAGTTGTCTTGAATAAAATAAAATTTTTTACTATCAAATTTTTTTTTCTCGGTATGTAAAATATGAAATGTTTAATATAATGTTTAATCTTCGAGTATTTTACCCGAATACTTTTATATGCAGTATATCTAAATAAAAAAAAAATTAATTAAAGCAGAGTATTGTCATAATATAATAATGCATTTTCTCTTATAACTCTGATATAAATATATAATATCAAAAGCGTGAAAAATCATTTAATTTATAACATATTAAAAGGCAAGAAGAAGGCTGTAAAAAAACAATTAACTTCGTCATGCATCAAGAATCGGGAAACGAGAAACGAGAAACGAGCAACATCGCCCATCGCCCGTCGCCCGTCACCCGTCGCAAGAAGAGAGAAAGAAAACAGTATATCTGTCCTCTTCTGCTATCCGAAGCTAGCCGAAGCGCCGAGCTCACACGTACGCTGTTTGCGCTTTGTGTTATCCCCTCCACCTCGGTTGCATGTTGCTCGCGTTTCAATTCTGGCATCACTAGCAGATGCAAATGCAGATTGTAATGAAGAAGCGAATCGACTTGCCTCATATTATAATCTGAGCAACATAGAGATCAGTAATCAGTGAAGTGGTTCTTAGACACCGATAGACTGCTGTTTTGGTCTGTGGTCAGGGCATATTTGAGTCTAAATTAGTTTTTATAGTTAGCTTCTGCAGAGTGCACATATGAGATTTGCGAATGTTTTTATATTATTTTTTACTCTTTCTCACCTTCCTTACCGACAGAATAAGGAAGGAAGTCATGACGTATACTGATGAGGCAATAGTAGTTGGCAATTTCAACGTAAAAATGATGAAGTGGGGCTTATCGGAATTAAATGCCTTTTTCGGGCCGATATCTGAGACAACGCTTACGATTCCCCCACTACCGTTCGAGGCTCGAGAGCCGCCGATCGCGCGGGTAACGCTGTGCTTCAGGAGAGTCCCTATATAAAAAATATTCTGGGGTCATATCTTTTGCCAAATCGTCATTAAAATTTTTTTTGCTAGATAATTTTTATTTTCATAAATAATTAAATATAAAAATTTCTATTATTAATATATTACACATATGTAACCTATTATATACATATATATTGTATATGTTATAATAATATATGTTAGATAGTAATATATAATAATTACAATTTTGATAATAGTTTCCACATCACCCATGAGGTACTAATAGCTGATGCGTTTTTCTTAAAGTGGTTTCCTTAGTAGGCCTATTCCTAATGGAAAGCTATTATCAAAATTGTAATTATTATATATTACTGTCTAAAATATATTATTATAACATATATAATATATATGTGTATAATAGATTACATATACATATAATATATTACAGAACATATAATATATAACAGAAATTTTAATATTTAATTATTTATGAAACAAAAATTATCTAGCAAGGATAATTTTAATGACGATTTAGCGAAAGGTACGATCCCAGCATATTTTTTGTATAGGGACTCTCCTGAGGCACAGCGTAACACGCGCGATCGGCAGCTCGGCCGTCGAGCCTCGAACGGTAGTGGGGGAATCGTAGGCGTCGTCTCAGATATCGGCCCGAAAAGGGCATCTAATTCCGAGCACTGCACTATATCCATCGGATGAGGTACCGCGAGTCAACCAGGAGCGACATGCAACTGCTAGTTTAAATGACAACTACATCGAGCCGTCTGACATTGTTGATATACAAGGTGTCCGACAAGTAAGTGGCCAAACGAAAGATGGAGGTAGATTGGGTCAAACTGAGTCGAAAAGTCCTGAACCATTTTTTTTATAACGCTTAATAAATGAGTTATTATTGAGTAAAGTCTGGCCAATTAGCGCCGACCTTTAGCCGGGCGCAAGTCGGTGAGCCGTGCGCCTGGTAGTATGTGGTGGCGCACACTTCACGGCGCGCGGCTCACTGACGTGCGCCCGGCTAAAGATCGGCGCTAATTGGCCAGACTTTACTCAATAATAACTCCTTTATTAAGCGTTATAAAAAAATGGTTCAAGACTTATCGACTCAGTTTTATCCAATCTACCTCCACCTTTCGTTTGGTCACTTACTTGTTGGATACCCTGTATAAATAAACATTCAGAATATTGCGGAACATCGTTACATATAGATGATGCGGTGGAACACGCGCTCGTTTTAAATTTTTGATATATTCTTCACCAACGTGAGATATGCTTGGTGCAGGTTTTCTGTATCGCTTTGTAGAATTAAAATATCAGTTTGTCCTTTAATGAATATCATCTCCGACATGAGATGCTTTCCGTATACACATTCTTTGTCCACGCGAATCCCATGCGAATTCATGATTAGTAAGCCTGTGGTCCGTGGTAACGAAATGTTGTGTCGTATTTCTTCTCATGTGATCAAGCGACGCGGTAGCGTCGCGACGCCAGATACAACAGTTTTGCAGACCACGGTCAACAGTTTTGCCTATGTACAGGGGCCACGATGCTACCAAGTAGCTTATCCAGAGTTTTACGTCTAATAAACTTTCGATTAAAATACTTCAGGAACTAAAGCCGTAATCGAAAATCTAACGGCACTTTTATCATATAATGTAGATACAAGCTTTCGATTGCGACCAGTTTGAATAAGATTGATGCAATCAATCCTGAGAGATGATGATCGTATATCAAAATTGTGACATTTTCATTTTTCTCCAGGATAAGTTTCAGAGTCATGTACGTATGCTCGCACGCACACACGTAAAGCGATTTTGTCCCTCAAGCGGCGTTCACATCGCTCATGATTATTCGCTTGAGTGTGCAGAATGCTTTAAGAAACAAGATCATATGTGGATGCGTGTATATACGTGTGAGATAATAATAATGTTTCTATTTTATAGGAGTACGCGCGGAGTATAATACAACAAACAGAAAAATGATAAAGTGATTAACGGTTAGGACAATATCGCGAAATAGTGCAACACAATGAAGAAAAATGATAAAGTGAAAAGAAATTATTAACGCGGAATAGTGCAAGGAAGAGAAGTAATTTCTTTTAATATTGAGTAAAGTTAGATTATATTAGTGAAATTGAATAAATGCTTTACACACAATGCTGGAATTTGTGCATTATCAATTAACATATTTGTGATAAATAGATTGTTGGAAAAGGATTATGACGGCATTGAAGGAATATTTGGAGATTTTGGCTGGCCATGTTTTCGATAAACTGGTAATTATACGCATAAGCATGCATTCATATATATGTATAATATTTATTTATATTTCATATATAAATGTAATTAATGTATAATTAATATTTTTAGGTTAACTTACAAATGGCTACGCAATAAATTTATACTAATGTAGCAAAATAAATCTGATGAAAATTTTATCAAAAATATCATAAAAACAAGATTGAATACACATTTTTATTAAGTGGCTTCATAAAGAATAATGAAATAATAAAATCATATCGATGCACTTCTATAATATCCACAAGCATTTTGCGAATCTGGAATTACTCGCAACTTTTGGTTCTAGTAATATGTGAATGTTTATTTATATTTTATATATAAATGTAATTAATACGAAATTAATACTTTTAGGTCATTTACAAATGGCTAACAATAAGCAATGAATTGCGTTTATGTTAATATAGCAAAATAAATTTTGTGGGAATTTTATCAAAAATATTACAGTTGAATTGAAAGCATCAGAGTTAGAGTCTGAAATAGAAAAAATGTTAAGCATTCAGTCAAAGAAGAGAAATAAAGTAATAATTTTGTTTATAAATTATGTAATAAAGATTATTTATTTTCTTGGACTAAATATTTTAAGGACAAGACCTAATCTATTTAAATATTTTTGACATAATGGATGAACTTATTTTTTCAAAGCAATGAAAAACGTGCATGTAGAAATTGATGGTTTATTGGGATGGAGCTGCCTTTTGCAATATAATATATCGGAGAGCATTAGAATATCTGTTATCGACATAAAGTTGTTCAAATCTGGGTAAAAGTGACGTTTAGGGGATGCAGCCCCGATGACCTTGACCTTGACATATGTTGTCAAGATCACCCTCCTGAGTGACCTTCAGAAGATTTTAGCCGTCGCCCGTTTTTTATTAAACTAGAACAACACAGGCGCGCGCTTTTATTTATGGACATTTCCCAATTTTTTTAACTTTTCTTTCCTAACTTTAACTTTTTCTTTCACAAATTGTCAAATTGTCAAAATTCGCATGATTTGACAGTTGCAAATAACACCAATGAAGCAAATCGCAGCGCACAAGCGAGACAGCCAATCAGCATCGCGGAAAAAAGGCTTCAACGTTTCGATATATTCGAGTTCGAGGTTTCATGCCTTTTTTAGAAAGGGAAAGTTATTAACTAAAATATTATTTATTGAATGTGCGGAATAAATAAATACATGAATGGACAGAGGAATTTTAAACGTAGAGAGAAATTAAATTAGAAATGGGTTTGAGTTAGGTTATATCTTCCGGAAGTGGAATTCCCCATAGGGGGGGGGGGGGGCGGTATCTACTGTCCATACATACACTTTTTAAAGCAAAGTGAAATTCTACATGGGTTGTACATGAGTTGAATCTCGCTTTGCGTGAAAAGTTGTAAACCCATGTGAAATTTCACTTCTCATTAAAAAGTATATGCGTGGAGACAGTATGTTCCGCCCACCTACGGGGGGGCTCTACTATCAAAGAACTAGACACATTAGTTTGCGTTGAACCTCGCTTCGCGTGAAAAGTTGTAAACCCATGTAGAACCTCACTTCGCATTAAAAAGTGTATGCATAAAACAGTGGGTTCCGCCCCCCCCCTACGGGGGGGCTCCACTTCCGGAAGAAATAACCTAACCCAAACCTATTTCTAATTTAATTTCTCTCTATCTTTAAAATATAAGCTTGGTAATTCATGCCAACTGCCATATAAACAACATATAGTGAGTAACATACTAAGTAAGAATATCAAAAGAAATCAAAACAAATCAGTGTTTGGGAATGTAATGGATGTTTGGCACGATTACGATAACTATGGCCCCCTATTTGAAAGATCGTTTCTGAAAGCATTTTTGAAGAGAAACGCGAGAAAAACAGTAAAAAAATTTTCCGACCAATAGTTTTCGAGATATATCACTTTAAAATATTGGACATGATAATAAAACATATATGGTAATAAATCGTACGCGTGGGCGGAAGAGAGGCGTCGCCCCTCTCTCTGCACCCCCACCCCGAGAAAAACTAACCTAACTCAACCCATCTCCCATCCACGTTATATAACCCAAACCAAATTTTCTTTTCGAATCTAACTCAATCCATCTCCCACCCACACAACAATTGTGGGGTGGACCTCGTTTCGCGTTGTAAAGTATATGCGTAGACGCAGTGGGTTCCGCCCCCCCCTACGGGGCGGCTCCACTTCCGAAAGATATAACTTAACCCAAACCTATTTCTGATTTAAAACTAAAATTTGGTTTGGGTTACGTTATATAACCCAAACCAACTTTTCGTTTTGAATTAAATTTTAACTTTAAATATCTCAAAAATTATAAGAGACCGCCGATTAAGTTATAAGGAAAAGTTACTCAGGATCATGATCTTGACAACATATGTCAAGGTCAACATCGTTGGGTCCGTTTCTATAAAGTTTTATTATCATGTCCAATACTTTAAAGTGATATATCTCGAAAACTATTGGTCGGAAATTTTTTTTACTATTTTTCTCGTGTTCCTCGTCAAAAATGTCTTCAGAAACGACCTTTCAAATAGGGGGCCGTAATTATCGTAATCACCCCGAATGTTTGTATATAACACGTATCTACATCACCAGTCTCAGTATGTCATATAGTCGTGTATCAGTCAGTTGGATAATTTCAAGATTTCTTTAATTTTCAACATGCATTTGCACGAATTTATCAATTTGACATACAATTTTGATTCTTTGTGGAATTTTTTGTGTGAGAAGAAAGTTGTTCGTGGCGAAATAACGTGTCCAAGATGTGAAAATGTATTAGTACTAAACACATTCAATAAATAATAATTTAGTTAATAACTTTTTAATAAAAAACGAGCGACGGCTAAAACCTTCTGAAGGTCACTCAGAAGGGTGATCTTGACAACATATGTCAAGGTCAAGGTCATCGGGGCTGCATCCCCTAAACGTTACTTTTACCCATAATTATATTTATATATAAAATATAAATAAACATTCACACATTTGCATTGTAGTGTTCTGCAATTCGAGTTTTTAGGAGTCTGCTGGTTTGACCGACGAACGAGGCGTTGCAGTCCTTGCATGAGATCTTATATATGACGTTGCTACGAAAATGATCAAGCAAATTATTTTTCGGTACGCAGATCAACTGTCTCAATTTATTTAAGCCCGTGTAAGAGGTATGTAAATTTTGGTATGTAAATCACGGACCACAGGCCCAAACTTTTCCGAAATTGTTGGGATATACGAAATGTTTAAATAAGATGTATGAGCGATGTTTTCGTTGTCCATTGAATTAGTCGTTTGTATCCGTATTGTTTACTTGTGTTGCAGTTAGTGTTTTTATACGTTCTTGTAAAGTTGAAAATATGAACGCAAGTGGATATTCGTTAAATAATGTATTAACAACGAATTCAAGGTATTTTTGATGGAAACTTGGACGAGAGAGCTGGAAAGCTCTGTCGATGAGGCCGATGACCGTGTCCTTCTTATGACAGAGATGGTGTCAAGGTAAATATACCGAAAAGGAGACCCAGCCCCAATGACCTTGGCCTTGACATGTGTTGTCAAAGTCATCGCCCTGAGTAACTCTTAAAAAGTTTTAGCTGTCGCTCGTTTTTTATTAAAAAGTTATAATATTAGTATTAGTATAGTATTAACAAAAAAAGTTTGAAAAATATAGCAGTATTGAAAGATATAAACGACTATTTAGTATGTAGAAATAGTACATGTATAAACGAAGAAAAGTCAGCATTTAAAGCAGTAAATCGGTGATGTATTGAACAGTCTTTTTGTTAAAGTAACGAATAGTTGATATAGAAAAGTATATATACAATTTTATGTGTTAGAAAGCTTAAATAGCTTATATTTAAACTCACTGCGTCCATGCATATACTTTCCCACCCACATAAGAATTGTGGGATCTCGCTTCGCGTTGTAAAGTATATGCATAGACATAATGGGTTCCGTCCCCCGCCCCCTCTTACGGGGGGCTCCACTTCCAGAAGTTATAATCTAACCTAAACCTTTCAGTTTTAAAAGTAAAGTTGAGTTGGGTTAAGTGAGAATTTTTTCGGGATAGGGGTGCAAGGGAAGAGGCGGAGCCCCTCCTCCGCCCACGCGTTCTGAGTAGCGATCCAGTGAGCCCGCAATTCCAGACGCTCTCTCCAACAACGCCGTAAGAAATCTTTGAAGGATAAAATGCTGAATTTTTATTCAGAAGACTATACTTTTGATAAGCGTATTGATGTTTTTTTTTAAATAATGAGCAGTCTATATCTCCAATAAATAATTAATTCAACATAGCAATATTTTATTTTTGAATATCCTATATAATAACTTGCATGTTTATTTAAGTGTATGTGTGTAGTATGGGTAAAACTATTTCTATATACTAATTCCAATATCAAGTTTTTCATTGTCAGACAACGTACGTACAAACCTTGATTTTTCCAAATCTTTGTTTGTTAATAACTTTTTAATGAGCAACGAGCGACGGATGAAACCTTTTAGGAATTACTCAGGGCGATGACCTTAACAATATATGTCAGTCAAGGTCATTGGGGCTGGGTCCCCTTTTCGGTATATTTACCGTTTTGTGTAATCATAGTCACTAAAAAATTCAAAAAACAAATTTTTTAAATCTCAAAATTCAATTGATGGTCGATACCTTCCTTCTTTGTAAACTGCAGCTTCGGGTGAAATGAGTTAAATGTGTGCAATACTATGTTAAGCATGGAGAGGGAGAGAGAGAGACTGCCAGCATGATGTCGTCAACGTATCTGTAGTAAAACGGAAGTAATAACTAGAATCTCGAGCGCCCTCGTCTGCAATTCTCGTAGCGTAATGTCGACAATGATCGGAAAGAGCGGAGAGCCCATTGGTGTGCCGAATGTTTGTCGATAAAATAGGTCGTTAAACATAAAAATGTGGAGTCAAGAACGAATCGGACTGCAGCAAGAAGTTCATCACGAGGTATGGTACACTTTCTCTCGATAAAATTCCGTTTTTTTTTTTAATACTGTCCATAGCAAGATCTACCGGGACATTGGTAAACAATGATACCACATCTAATGAAATTAATTTAAATTCTTCCTGTATGTATTTGTTTGTTAATTTTTCAATTAGTTGGAAATTATTATCTATGTGACTGGCAGCTGTGAGTACGGAGCTATAAATTATATTATGCAAGAAAGCGGCCAACACGTATAGTGGAGTGTTTGTTGACAAAAGAATGACCCGAAGAGGACAACCCGGTTTGTGAATCTTCGGCACACTCGGTAATAGTTAGGAGCTACAAAGTACCATTGACAGATGCATGTACGGTTAATTTTTTATTTCGTACGTAACTTATATTTGTTCCTTGTATTATCATCTTTGTTACTCAAATTTATAGTTGACAATCCACATTGTATACGTTTTTTTGTAATTCACAGATGCTGAAGATGGTCCAAAACATAGGGCCGAAATATTCATCCCAATAAAAATTTTAATTATCAAGAAATTTGCGTATTGCTTACCGCACTAGACTCTTAATTAGCTTATTTTCCTTACGTTGTATTTATTATCAAAGCCTTCTTATTGTAAATATTTCATAACAAGTGCCTGACGGAAGGAACTTTCTATTAAAATTGGAAAAAACAGAAACAAGTG